>PYUH01000082.1:1601705-1854041 GCA_016808085.1 Suaeda aralocaspica | reverse complement strand
GGGGAGTGGGGAGAAGAGCGCGAATAAGCAATAGTTGCATAATTATTGAAATCATCAAGGAGTACATCAAAGAGGGACTCAATTCCTTTAGAGCTCAAATCTAAATTAGGAACGGGAGGAATCGAAAGAGCAGATATAGCTAGATTTCCTACGACACTAATATTATCTTTGGATCCGGACTCAAAATCAGACTCAGACTCAGAATCTTCGAACATTTGTCCCTCCCCGGTTGAGATAGTAATTTTGGCCCCTTTTGTGTTGGTCCACTTCAAGGTCTTTCTCCATCCGCGCTACACGTTCTCTGAATGGGAAATGAGTAAAGCCGGGTTGAACTTTTCATCTTGCATAGCCTTCTGAATTACTGCAGCTTCGTCTCTCAATGGGTTTCGTTCCAGTCCAAATAACAGACCAAGGGCCCATTTGTCTAAACACTCTAGTTTGGAGTATTTGATGGGAAGAGAGTATTGTGCTCTCTCATCTAGAAAGTAGCAATCATGAAATATTTCAAATCCAGGAATTTGTTTCCCGTTTTGAACTAAGGGTTCAAGGAAGCCATAATAGGGGTAATTATCCCCTTCCTTTATAAACTACCCGTTTAGAGTGAGCTGATAGGAAGGGATAGAGGTAGTAATTCCCCTTTTGGCGTTGGCCTTTCGAGTCACTTCTTCAACAATGTATCTTTTTAATTCCTCTTATGTCGGTTCATACCCCAAACCAAAGAGGTTAGGTGTGGCTTTGACTTTAGGGAGATGAGTGATCTCCCTTCCTCCTTTTGCTCCTAAAGGCATGCCAGGAAAATAACCATTTTTTAACATNAACCATTTTTTAACATGATAGCGTTTACTATCACACTAGCTTGGGGATCAGGTTGTAAGTCTTCTGATTCAATGAGAGCGATTTCTTCGGGCACTAATCCCCACAAATCTTCCACATCTTGATCATGGGATATTTTTAGCAGGGATTGATCCTCCATGGCTACTCTGATTGGAGAAGCATTAATGGTTATAGGCACGCCTTCATGTATGAGCTTGACCTTTTGNTTTTTGATGGAGCGATGAAGGCACTGCACCAAGCATGTGGAGCCATGGGCGTCCTAGAAGCAAGTAGAAGGATGATTTTAAATCAATGACATGAAATTCAACTTTCTTCCTTATTCCACCAGTGAACATATCAAGAATTATGACTCCTAAGACCTCTCGTCTTGTGTTATCATAAGCTCTTACTCCTTGCAGTGATGGGGAAAATGCTTCTTTTTCTATGCCAAGATGCTTGGCAGTTCTTAATGGGCAGACATTGACCGCAGACCCATTATCGACTAATCTCAAGGGGACATTTTTACTCAATATCCCAGCAGTTAGGTAAAGGGCTTTGTTATGAGTAGTACCTTCCGGGGGGAGATCCTCTTTAGAAAATTCAATCATTTTCTTTGGTCCAGTTGACAAGAGACTTACTAGATTTTCAGGGGTAGTGTCAGGAGAAACATTTAATGCATTAAGTCCATTCAGTACAGCTACCCTATGGTCACGAGAAGAAGCTAATAATTGCCAAATGGTTACGTCGGCTTTAGTCTTTTGCATTTGCTTAATGAAAGGATTATCGTTGCTCTCGCTAGAATTTTTGGCTTGTGATGAGCCCATATTTGTTTGGACTGGAATTTAGTCTTTGTTGACTTGGGCCTGAGATGGGCCTTTGTCATTATCAGGTTGATAAGCTCGTCCGGAACGAGTAAGATGCTGAACATTAGACACAACTTCTGTAGGATCTTGATACCAATCATTTATTATAATTTCTAGATTAAGCCCGAGAGATGTGTTGGTATTGAGGTTGGTGATATAAGTATCCTCAACATTATCGTCCCATATGCCACATACATGATCGTGTAAGCCTAATACTTCCTCCATTGCATTATCATTATTGGAAGTGATAAATTTAGAAGGATCAAAATTATCGCTAACACAATCAATGGCCAGAATAGACGTTCCACCAAAAGGATTGGTGATATTATTCGGCTTGGGAGGTAAAGGTAAACGCCCGTCTTCAACCATGTCTTGAATGACATGTTTGAGGACCCAGCATTGTTCAGTATCATGCCCTTTCCCTCTATGGTATTTGCACCATGAATTAGCATTCCATTTTGGGCTTCTCTTGTCCTCTGGTGGGTCAGCAGTTGGCCCAATTGGATGTAAAGCATTTTGGCTTTGAAGTCTGTCAAGATCTTAAGAATAAGCCATGCTAATAGGAGTGAATTTTTTATCTCGAGGCCATCTCTTTATTTTTGATGGACTTGAACGAGAAGTTTCTAAAGCATTGACTTCATAATTTTTGGAAGATTGACCCGTTTTATAGGTGTAGTTCCCCTTATAAGGCTGGGGCTTCGATTGTTTTTTCAATAAATCGTTCTCAATTTTGATCCCGGCATCATACACTCGTTTGAAAGAGTCGATGCCTTGATATTTGAGATGTACTTTATAAGGCTCGGACAGGTTGTCTACAAACGTTTCTACTAATTTAGCATCAGATGGTTTTTGGACCAAGTAGGTCATCTTTTCCCTATAACGAGTGAAGAAGGTAGTGAACCCTTCATCAGCTCCTTGTTTTAATACTTCGAGTTCTCGGAGTGTGACTTGGAATTCCATGTTATCTTTGTATTGATCAATGAATTCCTTAGTAACAGTATCCCAAGTTGAAACCCGATCTGTGCTAAGAGAGTAGAACCAATTCTGTGGAATGGGTTCTAAAGAAAGAGGGAAGATCACTGGATAGAATACAGGATCAACCTTTTTGATGGTCATGGACCCAATAAAGCTCTTAAGGTGATTGACTGGATTACCAGTCACCTTGAACTTTGGAAGAGTAGAAGGATCGAACTTCTCAGGGAGAACAGCCTCAGTGTTAGGGATGTTGGCAGCCTCAAATTGATATGATTTGCCACCCATTGAAGAACGATGAATAAGATTTTCAATCTCTTTCTTTTTCCTCCTTTCTTCCTCTTGCCTTTTGGCTTCCATTTCAGCCAAATGTTTCTTTTCAGCAGCACGTTCAGTTTCAATTTCAGCAAGGCGTATTTTTTCTACTTCTCGTTCAGCCTCCATCTTATTAAGGCGCATCATGAGAGCATTCAATGTAGCATTCATATTTTCTTCTTCACCTATACTTGGACTTGGAGAGGACGGAACAGAACTTGAGGAACAAATTCGAGAATTTACAGTAATAAATCTGAAATCTTCACAAATATCCTCTAAGGAATTTGAGATGAATGATGATTGTTCGTCACTACCTAACCTTTGTAAACGCTGATCTGGATCGCGACACCAAGCAGTTGAACCAGCCCTTTACGATAAAAAAAATTTCAAGCCATTCAGAAAAAATATTTATTTCTATTTTTCAAAAAAAACAAAGAAATAATTAAGTAGTGTTAACGATGATTAATTTAATACTAAGAGCGTCTGTAAGCTAAGCTAAAGACGACTAAACCTTAATTAATGATATTCTAATTTAAAGAATATAATTAATAAAGGTTTTTTGACCTTTTTTAGTTTAACTCAAACAAAACCAGTATTAAGTTAATTATTGTTAATGCTTATGAGGATTAAAAGATCATGGGCGAAAATTTTGTTTTTTTTTTTCTAAAAAAAAAAATTCATTCATTAAGGAAAATGAGATTGTTAGCTCCACCTTGAATTCAAAAATAAACTATTTAAATTCTACAAAAAAGAATTAAATTAGTAAAATCCTTGAAATATTCAAATTATGTCAATAATCTTAACAAATAAATGTTTGAAATGATTGATACGATTTAAATTTCTTGGTGAATAATGGAAGTATCAAGTTAGTCTTAGAAAAAAAAACGATTTTATTCCTAACATGATGTTATTAACATTCCTTTTATTTAATGATTTTCCAAAATAATTTCTAAATAGATAACATTAATAATATTCTATATAAGAACAGAACAATGCTACTGAAGTCTTTGTAAGGAAATGATTTTAGTGAATCATTTAATTTGAAGCAAGTTAATAAAATCTTTTAATAAATAAATGCAAAATCCTAATGTCTTCTAAACAACATGAAGAATAAAATAACAACATAAAGGAAAGTAAAAAAAATGAAACAAAATCACGAGGAAAAAAAAAAGAAAACAAAATAAAAAAAAAAAGAAAAAACAGAATCATGAAAAAAGAAAAGAATAAAAAAAATCGAAATACAAGCAATGAGGCTCCCTAAACCAAGGTTCTATGTCCTCTAGGGTTAAGCTCTAAAGGTCAATCCAAAGTGTCCTACATCTAAGGAGTGTGCTCCAACACTTTGCGGTGTGAAGGTTTCTCACGCTACAGGCGTAGCGCTACAAGGTTTCTCACGCTGACCCTGCAGCGTTACAAGTTCTGTGACGCTACAGTGTCAGCGCAAGAAGGTTTGTAACGCTACGAAGGTAGCGTAGTTAACTTTCCAGCGGTGCTCTTTTTTCCCTTTTTTCCTTCTTTTCAACAGAAATGGAGCACTGGAACTTGTACCACATTACAGGTGTAGCGCTACAAGATTTCCCACGCTGACCCTGCAGCGTTACAAGTTTTGTGATGCTACAGTGTCAACGTAGGAAGGTTTGTAACGCTACGAAGGTAGCGTAGTCAACTTTCCAGCGTTGCTCTTTTTTTTTCTTTTAAACCCAATTTTCAATCATTTTATTTGGGAGAAACTTCAATACCGATATCGAACATGCTATTAAGAAGTCGCCAATGTGATTTAGGAACTTAACTCATAAACCGTGTGTTTAGATTAGATACGAATGGGACTCGAATAAGGGACGTTTGTCTAAATTGCACGGAAATCCTCTCCGATCCCATGGGGATGACTCCAAGTTGTGGTCGAGCGAACCAAAGATTGGACTCGGGGGCGAAGGTATTAACATGACGGAGTGCGTCGGGTTAGCCCATAGGCGGCCATTACTAGCTTCCTCTTAACCATACAGAAATTATATTTAGAATCACACAAAATTATCAATTTACAAAATTAACAAAAAATAGCATTAAATTGTTAGTGATAACACAAAAAAACTAATTAATTGAACTCAAACTGTTTTTAAAATTGATGTAGGGAGCCTAACATGATTAGATTTGTCCGAAAAAAATTATCTTGATTAAGCGTTGCAAACAATCAATTTAAGTCCTTTAACAATAATAAGGTGATAAAGCAATAAATAAATAGTGAAATAACAACTTAAAAGTCCATAAACATGATTTTTAGGGCTCTCAGGAAATGTACCACTTCTCCTTTGAAGATTGTCTTCGTCGAGTATTAATTTGGGCGGAGTTTCGAATTATCGTTTCGATATCATTAAAATTTGTAGCCACTCTTTAGTAAAATAAATAGTAAATAAATAATAAATAACTATTATAAAAAAAATAAGGTTGTTTAAAAGCAATAATCGGATTAATTAAGTATGAGGGAGAGAGTGAGTAAAAAAAGGGTTGTCGAGAAATGAAGGAAATGGAGGTTTTTATAACAGCGTGGGAACCCTAATCGCGCTGGCCTGCCAGCGCGGTATGCTGAATCGCCCTGGGCCAATAGCGCAGGAAACCCTACAACGCTACAAGGGTAGCGCTGTTAACTTAGTCACGCTGAGCTGTCAGCGTGACTAAATTAAACGTGCTGCGTGTTTTTTTTTTTTTGGAAAGATTTATTATTATTATTATTATTATTATTATTATTATTATTATTATTATTATTATTATTATTATTATTATTATTATTATTATTTTATTCTTTTATTTAAAATAAAAGAAGCGTTGGGATAAAAAAAGTCCGTTAAATAAGAATGGAAATTTTATAATATCCGAGATTTATTTTTATGCCCAAGTATACTCGATTATCCAATTTTCTAAAGAAATGAGTTTTCTAATCATCATAGAGTCCTGCCGCGGGACAGCGGGGCTAAATTAGGTGTTTATAGGTATGGGTGGCTTTTTGGCAGTAGTTGATTTTGTGGATGTTGGTGTAGAAGATTTGGTGGTTTTGGCGGTTAATTTTGGAGTAACTGATTTTGTGGTGGTTGTTTTTGTGGTGGATTTTGGGGTGGCTGATTTTATGGTGAGAGCTTTTGAAGTTTATGGGTTGGCGTTCTTTCTAATTAATGGCACTTCTTCCTGTTCATCAATTTCCTCTTCCAACACATCCTCTACTAAAGAATCAAGTACTTTATCAACCATCTTCTTTGATTTCTTCGTTTCAATTTCAGGAGATTCACTTACTTCTTTCTCAAACAACGTTGTGCTTCTTTTCTTTCACATGATGAGACTGAATTTTTCCTCTGCTTTGAGCACAACAAAAAACTTCGAACGATTTTAGTTAGACAAAGAAGAACTTAGACAATTTTAGGTTTTGTGTAAGAAAAATATGACTTGGTGGGAAGGGGTTAAAAAGGATATGAAGCTTTTAGATTTACAAGAGAATGAGGTTCTTGATCGCATGCGATGGAGGAGGAAAATTTATGTGGATGACCACATGGAATGATTAATTTTGGTTCATGTAACCGACCCCAACTTTTTTTTTGGGATTAAGGCTAGTATTGATTGATTGATTGATTGATTGTGTAAGAAAGATATGATTGAAGGAGAATGTATATGAAAAATATGTGATGAAGGAAATGAAATGAAAAAGGAAAGTAAGATCAAGAGCAATATATTTATAAAAGATTTGAATCAAAACGGTTATCTTCAATTATTTGAAAGATATTTGTCTGTTCAACCAAAAAAAAGGCTTAGAAGATTATGCTAAGGTACTGGAGTACTAAATTGATCAGCTCAGCATCGCATAAGAACTTTGTGAGACCTAAAAAGCAAAAAAGAAACAAAAATCAAAAAAAATATATATACAAATTGACATCATTTGACTAGCCAAAGGGAAAAGTCAAGACCTAAGAGCTCATTGTCTAATTTTAATCATATTCAACAAGGTACGAAGCTTGATGAACATTTCTCTGCTCAAAGGTTTTGTAAAAATATCAGCTAGTTGATCTTCTAACCTACAAAACTCCAATTCTACATTACCTTTATCAACATTGTCCCTTAGAAAATGATGCCTAATCTCAATATGCTTGGTTTTAGAATGTTGGACAGGATTTTTTAAAATATTGATTGCACTTGTGTTATCACATAAAATGGGAATACTTCTGAAACAGATCCAAAAATCCTTTAATTGTGACTTTAACCACAAGAGCTGAACACAACATAAAGCAGCAGCAATGTACTCAGACTCCGCTGTAGATAAGGCCACAGAATTTTGTTTCTTAGATCCCCATGAGATTAGGAAGGAACCTAAGAAGTGAGCAATTCCAGAAGTGCTCTTCCTGTCCACATTAAAAACAGCAAATTCAGCATCTGTGTATCCTATAAGGTTCAAACTACTACCTTTTGGATACCACAAACACAGATCATCAGTACCATTAAGATATCTTTAAATTCTCTTAAGAGCCTTTAGATGAGATTCTTTCGGGCTTCTTTGAAATCTCGCACACAACCCTATTGAAAACACTATATCTGGCCTACTGGCTGTTAAACAAAGCAATGAGCCAATCATACCTCTATACAACTTACCCGAAACATCCTTTCCCTTCTCACCAAGGCTCAATTTTGTAGAAGTTGGAATAGTTGTTTCATAGGATTTCCTGTCTTGCAAACCATATCTTTTCAACAGCTCCTTGAGGTACTTCTGTTGGTGAATCATGATTCCGTCCTTGGTTTGCTTGATTTGAAGCCCTAGAAAGAACCCAAGTTCTCCCATCATACTCATCTCAAATTCACTTTTCATCAAATTCACTTTTCATCAAATTTGCAAACTCATTAAAGCATCCTTATAACAAGTTGGTTCAACATTTGAAAGAAAGGAATAGAAAGCACAAAATTTTTGTAAAGTAAAATTCCTTGTTTGCATCCCTTTGTTAATGTCACTAATGATAAGATTAGAGGGATGAGAGGACTTATATTCGAAAGTTTTGTTCATATCAAAATTTACATTGGTGCCTCCTACTGTTGAACTGGTTCCTGTACTGGTTCCCCCTATTTCGTTGTTGCTTTGAATAGGTGAACCTGGTTCCATAATGGTCTCAGCTGCATTATCTTCATGTGGATGAGCCTCTGAGTCACTATTTCCTTCTCTTACCTCATGGGCTACTTCTTTAGCAATTGTAAAGTTCAGCATGCCAATTTCGAATTCATCATCATCATCAACCTGCACATGCTTGCTAAACATATTACTTTCATCAAATAGAACATGAACACTTTCTTCAACACACAAGGTTCTTTTGCTAAAAACTTTGTATCCCTTGCTGTGTAAAGAGTTTCCAATGAAAACAGCCTCATCACTTCTAGGATCAAATTTGGCCAAAAATGATTTACCATCATTGTGTACAAAGCACTTGCACCCAAAAGCGCGTAAGTGTGCAATGTATGGTTTTCTTCCCCTATGGAGCTTATAAGGTGTTTTCTTTAGTAAAGGTCTCAACATTACCCTATTTAAAATATAGCATGCAGTATGCACAACTTCAGTCCAGAAGTTTCGAGGTAGACCACTCTCTAGAAGCATTGTTCTTGCCATTTCTTCTAAATTGCGATTTTTCCTTTCAACCACTCTATTTTGTTGTGGAGTTATGGGAGCTGAGAAATTATGAGATACACCATGATCATTACAGTAGATTATGAAGCTGGCATTGTCAAATTCAAAATCATGATCAAACCGGATAGAGACTAGTTGATGATTAATCTTGTTTTTGTTTTATCAAGATTTCAAATTCTTCAAACGTTTCATTTTTAAATTTTAGAAAGACTGTCCAATTATAAGGAGAGTAATCATCAACTAACACAAACACATAACTATGACCATTTCGACCTTGTACACTCATGGGCCCACACAAGTCCATGTGCACAATTTTGAATGGTCTAGTGGTGCTTACAACCTTACTTGGCTGAAAAGAAGACTTAACATGCTTACATTTAGCACACTCATGGAAACTATGATCTGCAACGAACTTAATGTTAGGTAAACCTGTAACTAAGTCCTGAGATCGCGGTTTGTTAACAAGGAAAAACTTACATGTCCAAGTCTCTTTTTCCACAGCCAATGGTCATCCTCTATAACATTGAGACAGGGGGTACTGTTCTTAGGAATCTGGCTCAAAAATTTTATGTAAACATTATTGTTCCGGAACCCCTTACAGACCAGTTCCTTTGTTTCAGTGTTAACTATGTGACAAAGATTTGTTTCAAATTCAACATGGTTTCCTTTGTCACATAGCTGAGATATGCTCAAGAGGTTATGTTTCAAATCTTTAACAAAATATACATTATCAATTGCTTGAGAAAGTGTCTTACCAACTTTACCAATACCCTTGATCAAACCTTTACTATTATCTCCAAAGGTGACACTTCCTCCTTCATAGGCTACGAGTGAAAGAAATTGACTCTTATCTCCTGACATGTGTCTAGAGCAACCATTGTCCAAATACCAATATGGCTTTCCTTTCACTCTAACCTGCACCAAAAAATCAAGGTTTAGTTTTAGGAACCCAAATTTCTTGGGTTCCTTGTTATTAGGAACTGGTTTAATACTGTCCTTTTTAATCCAGATTTGTTTCAAATTTGTCTTTCTTATTTTATCATGTTTTCCTTTTTTAGACAAACTATGTGTGTGACTCTTTTGATTATGAACCTTTTGAACGTGAGACTGATTTCTTTTATTATGTTTTTGCTTGGTCCAACAAGTTTTAATAACATGTCTATTCTTACTGCAATAGGTGCAAACATCCATGTCTTTTGCAAAATCATACTTACTTCTCTTATTCAAAAATCCAAGTCTCATCTCTTCCCAACTTTTAGGGCTGTTGGGAACTACATCCAGAATACCCTAATCCAAACCTCATAGGATTACCAGATTGGTCAAGATGTTTAGAGTACTTTGAGCATCGAGCAACCTGTTCATCTATCTTAGGCAGTCACTCAAATCTTGTTCCTTGATTTCAAGTTTCTTAAGTTGGGCTTCATTATACTCTGCAGCAATGGCAAGATCCAACTTTTCCCTATGAAGCTCATCCTTAATTTTGTAGCCAATTCAAGGTTTGGTTCAAAAGTGGTCTGAGTATTCTTGCCATTCTTTAGTTGGAATATTTCAGCTTGAAGATCACAAATTTTAGTTTCATATTCTAAATGTAAAAATTCAATATCAACACCCTGATTGTCTGAAGCAACTTTAGGGTTGATATCTTTCTTTAACTCAGACATTTCAGCTTGTAAATCACAGATCATACCCTCATATTCCAAACATAAGTTATTGATATTAACATCAGAACCACTTGTGCTAGCAAGAGAAGTTTTCAGATCTACATGCTCTATGAACAATTCTTCCACATCATTAATCATATAATTATAAGCTAAAATCAAGTCAGAATGTTCTAGAGTGAGGGATTTCTGTTTAAGTAATTCGAAATCTATACATTCAACTTCTGCCTCCTTAAGCTTACTAAAACCTCTTTCATTATTTTGATAAAAATCTGCTTTTGAAAAAACTGATGGAGGTTTTAGCATCTCAAGTTCTATATTCTTCTGATCCAAACTTATTTCAAGCTCTGAAATTTTTTCTTTCATTTCTGTACAAATAAGTTCAAATTTCAGCAGAACGGCACTCACTAAGATCTAGAATTCGAGTTACTTCTCTTAATTTCTTTTTGTTAGCCTTATAAGCAGCATTGCCTTTAACATTTTGTTCAATAGCAGAATCTATAAAACTTAGTAACTCATCTCTATCACAATATCTCATTTGTTCTTGCATATCATAAATGGTTACCTGTTCTTCATCAGAAGAGCTGTATCCTGCCATGAGACACATGCGTCCCTTCTTTCCTAAACTAGTCTGCCTCCAGTCCACTTCTCCCAACAGTGTAGTAACACAAACTAGATCTTCGTCCTCTTCACTCTCACCACCTGAGATAGAATCGCCCGAGTGTAGTGGCCCCGGATTTTAGGGTCCCAAAATTTTTGGTCACCTTTCCCAAACCGTCCATAGGTCGAGTTAGACTTAAAAAATTGGCTTAATGAAAGGTGAAATGGACTTTTTTAGAAGTATTTTACAACAAAACAGTAGCTCAGGAATTTCAGTCGCGCTAGCGTGGTAGCGTGGCAAAGTTTGTCACGCTGATTATGCAGCGCTACAAAGTTTGTCACGCTGACTGTGCAGCGCAACAAACTTTGACGCTGCAACATTAGCGTGAAAAAGTCTGTTGCGCTACGCTATTTTAGTGTTTTTTTAATTTTTAATTATCTTTTTTCGAGTGAGATAATATCAACGAATACGGACGATGCTAATAAGGAGTCGCCAATGAGTTTTAGGAATCAAACTCATAAACCGTTTATTTAGATGATTACAAATGGGACACGAATACGGGACGATAATCTAAATTGCACGAATAACCCTTTCGATCCCATGGGGATGACTCCAAGTTATGATCTTACGAACCAAAGGTTAGATTCGGGGGTGAAGGTACTAATATGACGGAGTGCGTCATATTAGCCCATAGGCGGCCATTACTAGTTTCCTCTCAATTATACACAAGCTATATGAAGAACCACAAAATAATAAATTACAACCTAACACAAAATTACTATTATTATGGTGAAATCATACAAAACTTATTAATTTAGTCAAATCGTCGTTAAGATTAATTCAAGGTTCCTAGCATGATACAATTTGTCCAAAAATTATCTTACTTTAATGTGATAAATTAATTCAAATTAAGACCTTTAACCAAAACATTGTTAAAAAAAAAAAAATATATATATATATATATATACAAATAAATTAATACAACAATCAATATATAAAGTTTAATTTAAGACTCTCAGAAAACTTACACTTCTCACTTGATTATTGTTTCTTCGAGTATTAATTTGGACAAAATTTCGAATTTAATTCGTAATAATAAGAAATTAACCCAATTTATTAGAAATGAAATAAAAAAATAATTTGATGGAGAAAAGTTTAAGTGTAAAGAGAAGAGGAGAAAAAAGAGAGAGAAAGTAGGTTTAGGAGAATAAGAGAATCGGTTTTGGAAATGTGAGAATGGGTAGAAAAAAATCAAGAAAGTCAAGAGGAGCCCATTTTAGAGGAGAAAAAAGGGTATTTATAAGAAAATGTGTAGCGCGACAGGTTTCATCACGCTGGCCGGGTAGCGTTACAAGTTTAGTAACGCTGACCAGCCAGCGTGACACAAGTTGTCACGCGGTGCAACTAGCGCTACTCTTTTTGTCACGCTGTCGCGTCAGCGCGACTTGTTGAGTCGCGCTACGCTAAAACTCATTTTTATTTTTTTATTTTATAAATCAAATATTGGGCTTATATAAAAATCCAATAATATAAATGGGCTTTTTTTAAAATTATTTTGTAATTTAAGAAAAATAGTAAAATTAAGTCCAATAACATCAATTGTCCNTAGTAAAATTAAGTACAAAAACATCAATTGTCCAATAATCTAGAGAAGTGGGTTTCATTGTTCATCATGGAGTCTTACCACGGGACCGGGGACTAAATTAGGTGTCTACAGTTAGCCCCCACTTTGATTGAGTCTAAGTAAGACGAAAATCAAAGTATGCTCGAATCGCTTTTTGAGACTTCCATATTCGGAACCGAGGGCTCCTTATTAACCAATGGGTGTGTCAAGATTTTAGAAAGCAATGGCTTCCAGAACTTCAAAAACTTTTTTGTTTTTGAAAATTGGAATAGTTATTTTCTAATTAATCGATTTTCTTACTTTGAAATCGACATATAGAAAATAAGTTTTAATAAATTCGTTTATTTATTAAAACGTTTTAAGTTTAATTTTAAGCAAAAGTAATAAATTAGTCTATTTATTACTAATCTAGTAAATTCGCTTATTTACTAAAATATCTGAACAGAAAAGGGTAATAAATTCGCTTATTTATTACAATTTTAGTAGATTCACTTATTTACCAAAGAAGTGTTTGAAGAAAAGGTAAAAAAATTCGCTTATTTATTACTATTTTAGTAAAGTTGCTTATTTACCAAAGAAGTGTTTGAAGAAAAGGTAATAAATTCGCTTATTTATTACTATTTTAGTAAATTCGCTTATTTACTAAACAAGTGTCTGAAGAAAAGATACTAAATTCGTCTATTTATTACTATTTTAGTAAATTCGCTTATTTACTAAAAATATTTGAAGAAAAGGTAATAAATTCGCTTATTTACTAAAAAAGTGTTTGAAGAAAATGTAATAAATTTGCTTATTTATTACTATTTTTAGTTAAATCGCTTATTTACTAAGAATATTTGAAGAAAATGTAATAATTTTGCTTATTTATTACTATTTTTAGTAAATTCGTTTATTTACTAAGAATATTTGAAGAAAAGGTAATAAATTCGCTTATTTAAATATTTTAGCAAATTCATTTATTTACTAAAGAGTATTTGAAGAAAACGTAATGAATTCGCTCATTTATTACTTTTTGAGTAAATTTGCTCATTTATTGAATTTGTTGAAATAAATTTGCTCATTATTACTATTTGGAGTAAATTTGCTTATTTACCGATATTATTGAAAAAATTGTAATAAATTAGCTCATTTATTACTATTTTGAGTAAATTTTCTTATTTACCGAAACTGTTGAAAATGTAATAAATTCGCTCATTTATTACTATTTAGAGTAAATTCGCTTATTTACTAGAGTTGTTAACAAAAGCTAATGATGTTGTCATAAAATCACAAACCTTAACTCAATGCATTTTTCCTTTTGGGCATTTTGGATAAAGGGGTGAGAAAAAGGGATTAACATCAAAAACAAACTCAAAGCACTTGAATACAGCAAAGCACAGCCAAGAACGCTAGCGTTGTAGCGTCACAAAGCCAACCACGCTGATGAGTCAGTGTGACAGTAGAAAAGGCGCTAAGACCTTTAGCGTGGTTGCTGCTATTATGCTCCCAAGTGAGCGTTTCTTCATTTGTTGTGTTTGAAATGTTGCTCAAATTATAAAATTTGATTTTCAATTGATAATACATGGTAGTGTTGTGTAGGGACATTGGCTTGGTTTCATTGCTGGGTTTGAGTGATGGCGCTGTAGAATTAGTCGCACTACATGTTATAGCGTGGTAGAGTTAGTCGCGCTACATGTTGTAGCGTGGTAGATTTAGTCGCGCTACATGTTGTAGCGTGGTAGAGTTAGTCGTGCTACTGAGGCAGCGTGTTTGGGTTTGTGACGCTGAGGTGTTAGCGTAGTACATTGTCTTGCGGTACTCTACTCTTTCCTTTAAGTGCTTCTTCTTTTGTAATGTAAGTGCCTCTATCTCAAACATTCTTTAGTTAAGATAATTTTGAGAAATATGAGATGAATTTGTGCTTACATGTTGGTTTAGAGAATTATTTGTTATAACTTATTTAAATGTAGTCATACAAATGTTCAAGCATATGAAATATATTTGTTTTATAATGATTATTGAAGAATGCTCCAAGCATTGTAAGAGTATGCTTTTATTTTATTAAACAAAAGTGCTTTGGCAAATGATTCTCTAAATGATGTTATAGAATGAAGTATAATGCTCCATGAACTATTGAGAAGTGCTCTTGATTAGTATGACTCGTTAGCTTTTAAATGTCATGATTGGTTTTTTTTGACATTTTTAAAAGTGGTAGGTTCCTAATTTAATAACCAAAAGTGATAGTGCTCTTGATTAGTTTATCATAAAAGTAATGGGCTCTGAATTAATAATAAAAAAGTGAAAATGCTCTTAATTAATTTATTTTAATTTATAAGAGTAATGAGCTCTTAATTCATAACCAAAAATGGAAATGCTCTTAATATTTATGAAGCAAAGTGCTCCAAGAATAAAGAAATCAATTATCCCATTAGTTAGTATGATGAAAGTAAAAATGCTCTTAATTTTACCTCAAATGACATAGCGCAAGAAACTTAATAGCGCTGCTGCTGTAGCGTAACAAACTTTGTTGCGCTACGCTATGGAGCGCTGCATAATTTGTTGCGCTTGTTAAGTAGAATTGAAAATGTTGTGGCGCTCCTAATTTAGCGCTACAAAGTCTGTGATGCTACGCTTTTTTAATTTTCTCCCTTTTTTTTTTGTTTTTTTATAAAAGCTTTTCAAGTTTAACTTCATTAATTGTCCTTATATTATTGATTAGACCTTGGGCTTTTTATTTTTGACATATAACTAAGGAGCTATATTTTGAGACCAAGGGTCCGAGTAGGGGAAAAAAGGCAATATTTTGTGGAGGTTATTCGACTTACTTCCAAAAAATAATTACCAAAATGAAGTTTCAAGTGAGACAACTTCCATGTTTTTTTCATAAGGAGCATCAAGGAAATGTCATAAGCTTAATGAGATTTTGAAGCAAGTGGCTTCATAACTAATTTTGAAAAGAATGTAGCCCCCAGGGTGTATAAGGTGGTGTAAGTATGGAGCCTTGTAGCAACAAGAAATGTCACAAATATGTATGCAAAGCTAGCTAGAAGAGTATGTACAAGCTAGTTATAATGCAAATATGCTCAAATTCGCTACAAATAAGCACGAGGAAAGCAACCAAAAAAATGCACAAAGGAGCACGGAGGTGCCATAGCATGAGTTAGCAAGGGATGGGGGTGTCTCAACATTCCCTAAATCGATTTTTTTTTTTTTGAAAAAAAATGATTATTTTTTTGTACGAGGAGAATGAGGAAGAAAGAATAGTAGAAGTTAAGGATCCAAAATTGATTACAGTTGTTGTATAATGTGCTTGACAATGTTTATGATTCAAAGGGGAGTGATTTTAGCTTGCTCATTTGATCTTAGATTATGAGCCATCATCTTATACTTTCGTGACTGTCTTGTTCGAGAAGTTTGTTTCAAATTCAACTATTGGCTACTAGTAACGTGAATCTCTTTAGAGAAATAAGAGATCAATATTACAAATGCTTGCTCAAGTTTTGAAGTGTAGTTGAAGATGATAATGCTTGAAGTAGACGAGTTGACAAGCTTATGAAAACTAAAACTAGAAGAGATAGAAAAGATTTTGGTGATGAGAGGATGATATGGAGTCAAAGTGATGCCTCGCACCTTAGGTGGATCTTGTGTTCAAAGGACCTTTTTTTTCATGGGCCCTTAAAATTTTACTCATGTTACATGTCCTTAAGATGTAGGACTATTAAGACCGCACCTTATGAAAGGTTGCATACGTATCCAATTTGAGTTGGAATCAGGTCTTACGTAGCTCTTGCTTCTGAGTTATTGATGTGTAAAAGGTAAAGGCACATTTTTTTGTATTTTTGTTACACCTCAAGGAGGGCTTTTTCAGGGTTGTATCGTGGCTAAGCTTAGGGTGTAAGAAAGAAATGGAAAAGAAGGCTCGAATACCCATAATTAACCCAAACTATGTAACAAACTTGTTCTTAGACTTGAGCAACTCCATTACTTAAAACCTTACCTGTTGACAACTTTTCAAGCATTTCCATTTGTTTGAATTGAAAATCAGAACTACTTTTACATTATTTGCTTTATGGAGTTGCATTTTAATTTATGTCCTTGTAGCATTCCCATGCCCAGGCTAAGTTTGATGTAGGTTGAAAAAACAAGCTATGTGTTTAGGCACAAACGGGCTACCAAGAAAGTGGATCATAATGTAGGTTATTCAAGATAAGGGAGACATTTTTAGGGTTTCAAAGGTGCCTCTTATGTTGGTGTATTGCATCTTTAAATAAACACTATGTGGACTTGGAGTGAGCCCCCAATTTTTTGTGACTTAAATTGAGCCTCAATTAAACTTTTAGGCTCGTGATGACTGGACCTGTGGTTAATAAAGTAAAGTTTGTTGCCCAAAAGAGAATTTATTTGAGCCATTTTCCTTTAATAACTTAATTAAGGAATTGACACATTTAATTTAAAGGATGTAAAATATAGAGTAATTTGTTCAAGGTGTGGACGCGTCGAATTGAGTATGCATTTGATATGAGCAACGTAGTTTGTATTATGCCAATTATGCTTTAACTTGTTCTTCATTGCCATGTTGATTAACTCAACTTGATGAGTTCATTCACTTGTAATTGTTTAAGCAAGACATGATGAGTAGAGAGAGAATGTACAATTTGAAGATGAAATGAATGTCATTTTATTGATAGTTGAGATTAGTACATAAATGATACTTGGCAGCATAAGTCTCAAACTATACCATGAAAGAAGAAGAAAAGAAAAGAGAAATTAAACTAGGGAAGTGAATGGAGTTCTAGTTTTGGTCCAAATCATGTTTCTTGTATGTATGAGTACGTCTACATCGTCTTGAATAATGTTCTTCGGATTTTCTTGAGCTTGCATTTGAAGAATTTAAATAATAACCATAATTGATTGAATCTTCATTATATTTCAGTCCAAACTATATATAGACCTTGGGTCCATTGATCAATAGATTCGAAAACATTCAGGAGTAGGTTGAACCATGGGCTCATAATTTAAACACTTAGAATGATGTGTTTGATGCAAAGGTGGGATGAAGTGTTTAGAAAAAAGTAGTAGCCAATATAGCACATATTATCACTTTCTAAAGCAAACAAATTTTCTTTTGTTTACATTAGGCATTTTTTTCATCATTTTGTATGCCAATAATATGTAGTAACCCTTGCAAATTAATATTATAGTGATTGCACTTAAAAGAATGTGTCCACTTAGTATGTGTTAATAGATAAAATGTTGAAAAAGAAAAACCAAAGTGGGTTTTTTTTTGAACCATAATGGGCTTTAAAATAACTTAAAACCCTTTTAGTTGGGGTTAATTATGATTTAATTGTGTATAAGTAATTTCAAATAAATAATAGATATTTATCAAAATTATTCAAATACATAACTTTTTAGCGCAAAAAAAGTTCTAGCGCTAGCTTTGTAGCTTGACAAAAGAAGTAGTGCTAGCAAGGTAGCGTTATTAAACTTGTGACGCTAACAGTGTAGCGCAATTAGAAAAGTTGCACTGTTTGTGTAGCGTTGTAGAGTTAGTTACGCTGCAAGTTTATATTGATTTTTGCTAAGTTATCATTATATTTGTATTTAATGGGTTTGGATTCATGTCCATGTTGCCCATATATACATTATTTAGGTCTAAATGGGCCTATTATTAGACTGGACTTTTGAAAGACCGGTGATGATGTTATTTGTATGTGAGTCATTAAAAACATTGATCAAAATCATGCATTGTATGTCAAGCAATTAGTAAACTCCAAATTATCATTATTGGATCCATACAAAGAGATGATAAGGGAAGTCAAAAAAGATAGAAGGAAAAATAGAAGGAAAAAAAAAACAAGACTCAACACTTAGAGTTATAACAATCAAGGTTAATTAATGGGAAGCTCATAGGAAAAATAAAAATTAATAAAATAAAAACAATATAAATATCATGATTAACCTTGATGGATTTTTTTTCTTTTTTTGAGTTATTTTTTTTTAATTTTTAATTCTAAGCGTTTGATTTTTTTAAAATAATACAAGGGAAAGTGAGATAGTTAGATTTATTAGAAATTTGGAATTAAACTAATAAAATTCTAAATGAAAGGAATGAATTAGTAAACTTCCAAAAGATTCGAATTATATTAAAAATCTCAAAAAGGTAAAGTATTTTTGAAATCATTAATATTATTTGAATTTTCTAATAAATGTTAAGTGTATAAGTTAGTTTCTATTTAATCAAAGATTCTATTAATCAAATCCTAAGAAGATCAAGGATTTGAATAATAATATCTTTTGCAATATTTTATTAACTAAATCAAATATATTGGTGTATAAAAAAATCTTCCAAGTAATCAAATGATATCAAAGAATATAATTTAAAATTATGGAAAATATTTTATGTAATCATTTAATTTAGTTAGCTAATAAAATATAGTGATTGAAAAGATTTGAAAATCTAAATATGCACAAAATATAAAAAAGCAAAACAAGCAACTATACAAAACAAATAGGAAGCAATAATTACAAAATAATGCAGTCAAACTACGGTCAGTCATAGTCGGTCAAAAAGGTTCCACATCTAAGGAGTGTGCTCCAACACTTTGCGGTATAATAACCGTGAGATATGACGTTTCTCCCATCTAAGTACCGTGGGCGGTTTAGAAACTGATGTAGTTGGGATAAGGTTCTATCTTGCTCGGTTGCTTAGAGAACATGGGCCCCACCAAGTCAATAGTTCCTCCCCGAAAAATAGAAGTATCACGGTAATCCTAAGGCATGTTTCAAACACATGGAGGCCAAGTGTATGTTACATGAATGCAATATGACTAAAAAATGCAAATGTTCTAAATATAACAAGTGTATAATTTGAGAGAAAATTTTCAAGTCTCACCCTCTTTTAGTCCCTAGTGGAGTCGCCACTGTAGGGGCCCCGGATTTTAGGGTCCCAAAATTTTTGGTCACCTTTCCCAAACCGTCCATAGGTCGAGTTAGACTTAAAAAATTAGCTTAATGAAAGGTGAAATGGACTTTTTTAGAAGTATTTTATAACAAAACAGTAGCGCAGGAATTTCAGTCGCGCTAGCGTGGTAGCGTGACAAAGTTTGTCACGCTGAGTATGCAGCGCTACAAAGTTTGTCACGCTGACTGTGCAGCGCAACAAACTTTGACGCTGCAACATTAGCATGAAAAAGTCTGTTGCGCTACGCTATTTTAGTGTTTTTTTAATTTTTAATTATCTTTTTTCGAGTGAGATAATATCAACGAATACGGACGATGCTAATAAGGAGTCGCCAATGAGTTTTAGGAATCAAACTCATAAACCGTTTATTTAGATGATTACGAATGGGACACGAATACGGGACGATAATCTAAATTGCACGAATAACCCTTTCGATCCCATGGGGATGACTCCAAGTTATGATCTTACGAACCAAAGGTTAGATTCGGGGGTGAAGGTACTAATATGACGGAGTGCGTCATATTAGCCCATAGGCGGCCATTACTAGTTTCCTCTCAATTATACACAAGCTATATGAAGAACCACAAAATAATAAATTACAACCTAACACAAAATTACTATTATTATGGTGAAATCATACAAAACTTATTAATTTAGTCAAATCGTCGTTAAGATTAATTCAAGGTTCCTAGCATGATACAATTTGTCCAAAAATTATCTTACTTTAATGTGATAAATTAATTCAAATTAAGCCCTTTAACAAAAACATTGTAAAAAAACAAAAGAAATAAATATACAAATAAATACAACAATCAATATATAAAGTTTAATTTAAGACTCTCAGAAAACTTACACTTCTCACTTGATTATGTTTTCTTCGAGTATTAATTTGGACAAACTTTTGAATTTAATTCGTAATAATAAGAAATTAACCCAATTTATTAGAAATGAAATAAAAAAAATAATTTGATGGAGAAAAGTTTAAGTGTAAAGAGAAGAGGAGAAAAAAGAGAGAGAAGGTAGGTTTAGGAGAATAAGAGAATCGGGTTTGGAAGTGTGAGAATGGGTAGAAAAAATCAAGAAGTCAAGAGGAGCCCGTTTTAGAGGAGAAAAAAGGGTATTTATAAGAAAATGTGTAGCGCGACAGGTTTCATCACGCTGGCCGGGTAGCGTTACAAGTTTAGTAACGCTGACTAGCCAGCGTGACACAAGCTGTCACGCGGTGCAGCTAGCGCTAGTTTTCTTGTCACGCTGCCGCGTCAGCGCGACTTGTTGAGTCGCGCTACGCTAAAACTCATTTTTTAATTTTTTATTTTATAAATCAAATATTGGGCTTATATAAAAATCCAATAATATAAATGGGCTTTTTTTTAAAATTATTTTGTAACTTAAGAAAAATAGTAAAATGAAGTCCAATAACATCAACTGTCCAATAATCTAGAGAAGTGGGTTTTATTGTTCATCATGGAGTCTTACCACGGGACCGGGGACTAAATTAGGTGTCTACACCGAGGAAGCAACCATGGCTCTCTTTGTCATCTTTTTCTCCATTGGTCCTCCCTTGTCAGTTTTCCATGCCAGATAATCCTTGATCATATGTCCAGTTTCACCACACTTGAAGCAACTGGTGTTGGTACTGGTCTTCTTGGTGTTGCCTTTGTTCTTCTAGGATTTTTCTTTATGTTGAGATCTGAGAATTCTTTAAAACCTTCTTGCCATGATACCTATCTCATCCAGATCTTCTTCATTTTCTTCTCCCTTAAAGGCCAACCCTCGGCTTTTGGTTGTACTTTCCTCCTTTGTACTTACTAACATCTCGTGTGTCATTAATGACCCAATAAGTTGTTCTACAGACAAAGTGGATAGATCCTTATCTTGGCTTCTTGAATTGCAGTTACCTTAGGCAGCCATTTACCTGTCAAGCTTCTCAAAATTTTCCTAACCAAACCTTCACTGGTGAAACTTTTTCAAAGAGATTTTAGTTCATTAATAATTGACATAAAACGAGTATACATATCTTTTATATATTCATCTCGATTCATATCAAAAGTTTCATATTTAGACGTAAGCATATCAACCTCAGATCTCTTGACTTCACTAGTGCCTTCATAGGCTAACTCTAGAGTTTCCTATATTTCATTAGCAGTAGAGCATGCTAAAATACGGCTTACCTCATTATCAGCAACGCCTTGTTGAAAAAGTGACATAGCCCTGGCATTCTTCTCGAGTGTCTTAAGGTCTGTGTTGTTGTGTTCACTTTCCTTCTTCTCTATGCCATCAGTGTTGTTAGCCACCTTCTTTAGTCCATTTTTAATTATCATCCAGCACTCATAGTCAATACCAATGACAAAGTTCTTCACCACCAAGGATAATTTGTTCCATTGAATTTGGGCAGCCTTGATCCACCATTCCCATTCATCATCTCTTGAGTATTCATCTTTTCTTCCATCTCTAGGTGTTACCCGTTTTAAGAAGTTACGCTCTGAAACCAATTAAAAGTGCAAGTGACACTCAAGAGGGGGGGTGAATTGATTGTTGTAAGATTGTTGTAAATTTTTCGATTGATTATGAGAACAGTTAAGAACCAGTTCTCAAGCAGCGGAAACAAAAATGCAACAAAATAAACAACACCAAGATTTAACGAGGTTCGACTTCTAATAAGTCTACGTCCTCCACTCACTCACTGTTTTAATTAATCAATTCAAAATAACAAAAAGAATTACACTCATTCCTTTATGTACCTATGCACAATATGAATCCCCAACTTCCACCTATGGATGTTCGACACAACCTTCAACAATGAAGGTTTTAATGCAGATGATCCCAGTTCAACTTCCCCAGCAAGCTGAACTCACAGAATGCTCAAATTACAACACTTTGTCTCTCAATAATAATAATTAGCCTAAACGCTTACAAGAGAGAGTAGATTAAGACCTTAATGTGGTAATAGGGTTTATGATAGGTTAAGACTTAGAGAGACAACTTTTGCAATCAGTGTTCTTCAATTTTTGTTCGTGCAAAAATATTAGGTTTGTATGCCAGTAGATCTCCTTAAATAAGCCTTTGGCTAGTATGTTATGTAATATTGTAAGAGAATATTTTGCTTAGAATTATGAAAGTAATTCCACGGAAAATATTCTCACTGATTTTATTTGACATCAAATAAAATCAATACAATATCATATAACACACTTGCCATACTTAATAATATTTAACTTGCATAGAAAACCAAGCATCCGCATAGTTTTTGAAAACAATTTTGCGCAGAAAGAAAACTTTCCTAAACTACGGATGTATGAAGGTAAACTCGAGAGGGCTGGTTCCGCACTGTTCCAAGATTGTTCCAGTCAACCAAGTTTACTTGTAGTTGTGTATAACAAGCAACCATGGTCCTTGTCATCCACAATTAGCTCATCTCTCTAATCTCAACCTTTATAATGAACTTACAAACCTTCATACCACTTACATTGCATCTAAGACCTAAGAATATGACTCTATGAACTTGGTCTTCATGCAAACTTCAAGAGTTGGCTTCATGAGCTTCATCTTGTCATCCATTGAACTTGTTTCTTTAGTACTTGCACATGCAAACAGAAACTTACATACAATATAATAGTTCAATGTAGTTTGTCATCATTCAAAATATAAGCTAGGAACTCAACATCTTCTTTGTCAATTTGATAGACACATGTTGAATTGATTTCTTCATCACTTTCTTCCTCATCAAGCGACACATCCCATCGATTACACACAGGTACATTCATGGTCTCCTTTTCCTCCAGTGCCAAAGTGGCTGCAAGATTAGCAAGTGCGTCGGCCATCTTATTGGCACTCCTTGGAACATGCTCTAACTTCGTAGTTTCAAACTTGAGGGAAAAAGATGATGTCATATTGTTTTAAAAGAATGGCCTACTTTGCAAGTCGACCCGCGAGTACTGGTCTTGACAGTATGTATGTAATTGGGTCTGCTTTTGAAACAACATGAATTGTATGAGCCTGCATGTAGTGTCTCAACTTTTGTATGGCAAAAACCAAATCATGACAAACTTTCTCATGGGAGAGTAACTCACTTCAGCTCCTACCAAGGTTCTGCTTAGGTAATACAAAGCAGTTTCTTTACCCTCTTCATTTTCTTGGGCACACATTGCCCTCAAGGATCGTTTTTGTGCGGCAATGTAAAGAATAAGTGGCTTCCCCTTGATTGGTGCCCCCAGCATTGGAGGAGAAGACAAATAATTTTTTATGCTTTGGAAAGCATTTTGACATGATTCATCCCATTCAAATGGGGCACCCTTGTTCATGAGATGACTAAAAGGATGACATCTTCCAGCAAGATTAGAGATGAATCGTCGTATATAAGCAAGGCGCCCTTGGAGGCCCCTCAGCTTCTTGAGATTCTTTGGTGGTGGCATTTCTTGGACCGCTTTGATCTTGGCTTGATTGATCTCAATGCCTCTATTTCTCACAATGAAGCCTAGAAATTTTCCAGACGTGACGCCGACTGCGCATTTAAGAGGATTCGTTTTAAGTTAATATTTTTGCAATCGCTCGAATACTTTGCGAAGGTCTTCCAAGTGGTCCTTCCTTCTTTTGGACTTAACCATCAAATCATCCACATAGCATTCCACAATTATGTGCATCATATCCTCAAATATTTTTTGCATGTCCAAAAAGCATGACTTTGTAGCAAAATATCCCTTTGGGAGTGCGACAGGCAATTGCCTCTTGGTCTTCAATTGCCATTTGAATCTGATTGTATCCAGCTGTACAATCCCTAAAAGTCAAAGCCTCATGACCAGTAGTTGCATCGATCATGATTTCGGTGACTGGAAGAGGGAAGTCATGTTTTGGACATGCGTTATTCAAATCACGAAAGTCAACACAAATCCTCAATTGTTTATTTTTCTTCCTTAAAGGAACTATATTTGCTATCAAAGTTGGGTACTTGACCTCACGATTAAAACCAGCATCTATGAGCTTGTTAACTTCACTCTCAATTTCAGGGATTAACTCTGGCCTGAACCTTCGCTGAGGTTGTTTCTTTAGGTTGACGCCCTTCTTTATTGCTAAGCGATGTACCGCAACTTTTGGTTTGAGTCCTGGCATTTCCTTATAACTCCAAGCGAAGACATCTTTATAATTAGACAGCAGATTATGGTATTCTTGCTCCTCTTCTTGAGAAAGATGAGCACTAACATAAACTGGTCGAGGATCATCAGAAATCCCTAAGTTTACCTCTTTTAAATCATCTACCGTGGCTTTCCCCCGATCTTCGAATGTTTTGGGAGCTTCATCGGTTTCAACTTCTTCCTCCAACTTGGGGAATTCTTGCACTATGATGTGATGTAACAATTTGTTCTAACTCCTCACTTGGTTCATCTTACTTAAAGATGACAACGATCCGACCTTTGTCCTTTAGAGGTTGTCGTTTGGTGATATCAGCCTCTTGCTTTCGTATCATCCTAGATGGAATGAAGCTCTTGGTATCATACTTTCCCTTAACACAACTTTTCTTGGAATCATCTTCCTTGGCTTCATTAGATTTACTCTCCAAACGACTAAAGACTGACTGTTGCGACAGCTTTTGAATCTTAGGTGTTGCACCAATCCTGTTAAATACTGGTGGCTTATCCCTTATGCATAAAGCTTTTGGATTTAAATTTAAGATTTTATCATTTTCTTTTACAACATCTTCGCGCCTGCCTAGCCTATCAAATACAGAAAGGCGTGCTTTAGATCTTGATGGATCTACCCTATTAGATATAGAACCACTTAGTGGTGCGCCATTGTCTTCACCCTCACCTTCATCTAATTCCGATGTTGTAATGTATTGCATGGAAGAGGTATTTACCTTACGCCCGACAGTGATCTTGATAGGCTCGGACGATTTAAAACAAAGACTTACCCTGGACGCATTTACTTTAACACCATGTTGCTGAAGCATCTTTTGCGTACCATTGAGTCCGTTTGCCTTAACTTCAACGACTTTTCCCATTGGTGTGGGATTTTCAAAGTCATACCCAGCTTTTGCCAAGAGCTTATATGTTTTCAGTCGAACTTGCCTTTATTGGACCCTGGTTTTTTGAACTTTCGACCCACTTGAAAGTCATTGGCTTTGTAATTAGACTTTGATTACCTTTAGGGATTGGTAATACAACATATTTATCTTTCAAGTCCTTAATTAAAGTTTTAGCCTTTTGATTCTGTCTATGCTTAACTTGAGCATCCTGACATAGCACAAATGACGACTCACCTTCCTTCAGGCGCGACATGGGTACATAACGGAGAACTGGATTTGTCTCTGTCTTCTTTGGACGAAAGCTTTCATCTTTTTCTTTGGCCTTCTCTTCCAGAAGAATTTGCTTTTCAACAAGAATTGACTTATTGATGCTTACTGGTGTTAGAGCCTCAACCTTTTCTTTGTCTTCCTTTTTGCCTATTGAAGCAATTTTTTATGGTAATATTTCAGACGAAGTCGCTTCATCACTCTTAGAGAACTTGTCATCCGCAAAGTAAGATTCTGCTCTAGTGAAGGGCTTGACATCCACCAATCTTCCTTACTCCTTCACAATAGTATTTTAAGCACTGATGGAGGGTAGATGCAACCACACCATTTTCTTGCAACCAAGGGCGTCCAAGCAACATTTTGTAAGAAGTTTTAGCATCAATCACATGAAAAAGAATAGGTGTTGTAAAATCACCCATGGTGAAATCGGCACGAATTATGCCAATTGCACATTGACTCTCCAAATTAAATCCTTGAATCACAATTCGACTTTGGGATAGCTCTACTACTGTGATCCCTAACTCATTCATTGTGGACATAGGCATTAATTTCAACTAGAAAAAGGCTATCAGTCACTATTGCAGCATGATTAGTCCCAACAGCTTCATCGAGATCAATCACAATCTTCCCTTCTTGAGCAAGACGCATGATCCTCTCCTTCGATGTAACAAACTTTTCAATAGGGTGACTCACCAGCCTGTGGTATCAATAGTAGTTTGAATCCCATGTTTTATTTATTTCCTCAAGCCGCTTCAATTCAGGCAACTCAATTATCTTCTTTTGCAACAATTCATCCAGCATTCCAGACAAATCTGAGTTACGGAACATATACTAGGGGTGTGCAAGAAACCCGACCCGGAACACCCGGCCCGATACCCGCATTACCCGATCATTAAAAACAGTTAATTTTGGGGCTAAAAAAAACTTTTACAAGCTGGGTACCCACATACCGGGTACCCGAATTTTTCGGGCCGGGTACAGGTAACGTATTTTGTTGTTCTGGGTACCCGATACCCGATTCTTTTTTTTTATGTTTTCATTTTTCCTAAATTTTTCTAGTTTAGATTGGCCTTTTTATTTTATTTTTGTTCACACAACTCACCACCTTTTTCTCTCACTCTTATTGTCATAGTCTTCTTGTTACGCTTTCACTCTCACTCATGTTATTTGGTTTAGCTTTGTTTTTCTAATTTTTTGGTTTAGCTTTGCTGTAATTCTTACTCTCGCTTTTTTATGTAGCTTTGATTTTCCTTTTTTTTTCTTTTAATATTTTTGCTTTTCTAATTTTTTTTCTTCTGTTTTTCATTTTACTAATTTACTATTTTCCATGTCTTAGCGATGGACTATGTTGCCTCTTTATTATGAAGCGATGTACTATATATTTTATGTTTTTTCTATGTTCATTTTGCTTTCACTCTTGTCAAAAAAGAACAAGTTTGTAAATTGAAGTAGGAACATAAACATTTTAATTTTTCCAGCTATAATTTACTTGAAAAAACAATAGGAAAATGAAATCGCGAGCACCCGTATATATGCGAGTACCTGAATTTTCCGGGTAGGTGTCGGGTAGTAAAATTCACTACCCGCTTTTGCACACCCCTAACAGATACTTCTTTGCTTGCAACTCTTTCATGGTTAGCTTATCGCCTCTATAAGCTCTTGGGTAAGAAGTCTTCTTCTCCTCCTTAGCCTTTCCTAAGATTTTGATAGGCGAAGAAGTGGTAGTGATCGCCATTGACTCTTTCATAGAGCTTTTGGAAAGTTTATCACCCTTTCTGAACTCTTTCTTTTCCTTAGAATCAGATTTTTCTTTACTTTTATTTTTGCTGCCCATAGTAAGCTCCATCTCATGGGCCTGTGTTGCTAGCTCCTGGAATGTCTTTGGCATTATTCCACGAAGAATGTACCGTAAATCTCAATCCATTCTATTGATACACATTTCTACAGCAAAAGTTTTAGTCAATTTGTTCTTGCAATTAAGACTTAGAGCGCGCCATTGACTGATGTAGTCAATGACAGGTTCATCTTTCCACTGTGTAGCATCAACTAACTCAACCATCACTTATGGAAAAAAACCTTTATGCCACTATCAAAAGCTTACCATTTGCTAGGCTTTTTTACCGCAACATATGCCAAAGAAGCAAAAAGGTAAAAACTTTATGTTGTGGTCATATAAAGAACCTCAACATAAAGTTCTTCACACCAAATTTTTTTACTTTATGCTTCGTTTTTTTACATTAGACCGTATCAAAATGCTTATGTGTATATATATAAATATATATACATATTAATATTCACATATACAATTGCTAATTTAGAATATTATTAATAATAATAGATCATTATTATTAATATATTAATATTAATGATTAATAAATTAAGTTAAAAACCACAATGATGTTAATATTGTTAGTTAATAACGAATTAACTATATATAATTTAAAATTTAAACATCCATACATATATATGTCACTCCCCTTACATAATATAATTACATTGACCAATTGAATTCTTTTACATCATCATCTTGCACCAAATTAAATTTAGTGTTTCATTACAAACAATACAAAGTGATGAAACTAGCTAGCTTCTTTCTAACTTCAACAATTTCTTGAACGGTATACGGCTCTTGACGCGTTGCCGAATGCAAAACCTTTAAGTTCATTAAAAACAAGGAGATATTAATTATTAACGCTTTAAAATTTCAATAAAGAGCATTCACGTCAAACACAACACATTCAAAAAGCTCAATGTCCAGGAGACTGCAAGCCTCTTATTAAGCTCAATGTCCAGGAGACTGCAAGCCTCTTATTAAACTCAATGTCCAGGAGACCGTATATACGCAAACACATGCATTCACAACCTAGCTAACACAAGGAGACTAAACGTGGTATGCATAATCAAACTCATAATAAAAAACAGGCCTCTAATAATATAATGAAGAAGTCACATAAAGTACATTCCTTAAGAGGAGTAGAACAACAGAATTCAACCACCAGTACAATAAGAATAGAAAAAACAGCACAAACAGCAGCAAACATATGCAACAACCTGCCAAAACAGCAACAAAAGCAGCAGCAAAATAAAGCAGAAATAACAACTAAGATGCACAACATGCAGCAAGCAGCAGAAGAAAACATAACAAAAGCAGCAGCAGAAGAAGTACTACAGCAGAAAGCAGCACAGAAATAGCAAAGAGCACAGCTCAACGTAACAGCAAAACAGCAGCAGCACAACACAACAGCAAAACAGCAGCACCACAACACAACAGCAAAGCAGCAGCAGAAGAAAACATAGCAAGAAACAGTTAACAGCAAAACAGCACCAGCACAGAAACACAACAAGCAACAGCACAGAAAAAGCAGAAAGCAGCACAGCAAAAAACAACAACCACACAGCAGCACAGCAAAACAACAAGGAGCACAGCAAAACAACAGTAGCAACTGGGACTTCAACATCTGCCTTGCAAAGGGAGTGTGAAGCTTTTAAGATCTAATAAAACTAGGGGGAAAAAAGTAACTGAGATGTAATCCAAATATATAGATTACACTCATTCTTATAACGAAGCCATGACATTTTATTATTCTATCCAAAGTTGGTTGATTGTTTGTATGGAATTCAATACTGAGTTTTTCCTCAAAGTACTAAAAGCATTACAAGTGAATTCAGCTAAATTCCTTTCCAGCTTTACAAGACTAGAATCATTTTTTTTCTAACTTTTAGCCTAAAGGTGAAGAATCAGAGACGGGACTACAACTCCTAATAAACTTCTATAACTTTATCGATAAAAATAAGTTAATGAGACCTCAACAAAGTCCATCAAGATCGACTTGATTACAGGACAATAGATATACATTAAAGAGTAAGTCAGAGGTAACTAATTATAACCATAATTATTCACATGATTAGATATTATAGGAGTCTGCATATATAACTTCATATATAACTATCATGTTTATGTTTGTTCTAAGGTACTAATTATGATGATTATACACAGAATATGACTTATAGATTTAGATTATTATTTAATTAACTAGATTAGAGCTAACAAATTGCCAATAAACAGCATATATTACAATTAACAACAAATTTTGTTCACTTAATCTCAAAAAATTTGCACCAAAGGAAAGGTTACCCTCATTCGTTCACTTCTCAATGAAAAAGCTTCAAACTTTGATGAAAGCAACAAGAAAATGCTTAACTTCTTCATCACTTCCTCGTCCAAAACCCTAGTTTTCACCTCCGTTTTCCCTCCCTCAAAACCCTTCTCTTCAACTTAAAATCTAAGTTCACAACAGTAAACCACAATCGAAACTGCGACAAATCTCAATTAAAACGAAATCCAAAAAAAAAAAAACCCTAACAAATAACATTGAACTCACAAAAAAACCAAACCCTGGAACCATCCACTATCACCATCCAGAAAACCCCCACCACCTAGAACCACAACCAAGCCCGGAAAAAAAAAAGGCAAAAATTGGAAAATTAAATAAGTAAAATTAATATGAAATCACAACAATACATCAAAACTAAATAATCAAACAACATCAAAGCAACATCAAGGCAATAGTTCTAACCCTAACAAAACAAAATAACCATATATGAGTTCATACCATAGATTTCATCCAAAAAAATCGAGATTGGTTAAAATCGGTGGTGAACTGGTGATGGAGGTGGTTGCGGTCGTGGTGGTACTCCTCAGTCGCTGGATTTTTTTTGTTGTTGTTGATATGAAATGAAGTGAAAAAGGAGAAGAGATGGGATGAAGTCATGAAGTAGGTTTTGTTTTTTTTTTTTTAAATGATGAGAGAGGAGGACATATGAGAGAGAAAAGGAGAAGAAGGATATGAAAGAATTAATGAATGTTAGTTTATGTTAGGGAACTGATGATCTGGTCTGACGCCTTTTTTATTATGATTTTTTGATTTATTGTTTTTAACAACTTTATGTTCCGGTCCACTGAGTGCAAAATATAGTTTAAATGACCGCAACATAAAATTTTATACTACGGTTTTGCAATTATTGCAGCATAAACTTTTACACTATATTCCCTTTCAAATTATATTCTGCGGTTTTTTATTTTTTCCAAAGAACCGCAGCATATGTAATGTAGTATATGTTAGTTTTTCCACTAGTGCATGCTGACAACACGCCTGGTACTATAGAACCTATTCAAGAATTCTCCTTCCCTTTGCTCCCAACTATCAATTGAATAGGGGGAAGCTTAAAATACCAATTAAAGGCAATTCCCTTGAGAGAACGAACGAATTGTTTGACAGACAGGTCATTGATAGTACTAGCGGTGTTACATGTCTCAATGAAGTATGCAACATGTTGTTTAGGTTTGCCCTTACCATCAAATTGATTGAACTTTGGTGGTTGATAACCGGCTGGCATGCACAACTTATCAATCCTCTTGGTATAAGGCTTCACATAACAGTGATCCTCCTTTTCACTTACACTTATTTCATTCTTGATTGCTTTAGCTATCATGTACTTAATTTGTTGTGCAGTAACTAAAGCATTCTTAGGATCACCAGTTTTGTCCTTCTCACCCTCTGAATTGTCCTCAGTTTCAAAGTTATCCTCCTCACTTTCAGACGATTCATCAATTCGCTTCCCATCGTCAATTTAGCAATTTGCTTGTTTTGCTTCTTAATTTCAGCATCCTTTTCCTCTCCATCTTTTATCAACTTGCTAATGAGAGCATTCATGTCAGCAAGTTATTCCTCCATAGTTTTTTTTTCATGAATCACCATGACAGAGACAGTGTCCAGCTGCGGTGATTCACCTGATTCCTTGAGCATAAAAGGCATGAGACGAGATGATAAAGGAGAACTACTATCAGTTTCATAGCCAACCTCTATGTTTGGGTTGTAAAGGAGACTACTGTGAACAACCAAGTCTTCTTCCTTGTCAACATCAATTTGCCTTGGTGACTTAAAAAGAAGTCAAAAACAATCGTTTCTGTCCAGCAATGGAGCTTGAACTTGTATGTTCGGCGGTAGAGTTTGAACCAAAGACAGGAGACTCACGTGCCCTATAAGATGTGTTAAGTGCCTCCAAAACAGCCTCAATAATGCTATTTTTGCGTACTTTGGTAGGTACCGCAACTACACGCAGACTTGCTGCAGCAGACGTGACTGTAGCTCTTTTCATTCCCGTGGTGAATATGCCACTATCAGGATTTCCAATGACTTCACCAAGGCTTGTTGATTGTCGTCGAGTATTGACAAACTTCTTTTTCTCAGCAAACTTTCAAATGCTCTTGTTGGAAGATATTTCTTAAATTATTTTTTTAAGTGTTTGAAAAATAGAGATGAGAAGCAGAGATTGTCCCACCGAGCGTGCCAGAAATTTGTTGCTCCTAGATTTCAAGTCAAAGTTAACGACAAACAATTAAGTAAACAAATGATATTTTATTAATATTTTGAATGTACGTACAATCTCTGTAAACAATTTATAGAAAATAAACTAAGTCTTCTGATTCTATTCCCTTGTTGTTGGATAACACCTTTCGACGTCAACCAGATTTGTACGACAGTGTTTGAGTGAGGGCTGATCAACTTCAATCTCACTTTGAATGTGTTTGAGTGCCACTTGAACAATCTGCACAATTTGGTAGTGCTTGTTGATTGTTGACAGAGAGAATGAATTTCTTTCTTTCTCTTTTTCTTTTCTTTTTTTCTTTTCCTCCCTCCATCCTTTTGAAGTAATGATGGGTATTTATCGGAGAGGTTGACCTTTATCTTGGACCCAGAGATGTGGGCTTAGACCGTTTTAATGACTTGGGAGCCCTATAGTCTTCTTTGGCCCAACAAACATTTTATTTGGACTAATAATGTAATCGGTTCAAATAACTTAATTATGACCTAAATTAATTAATTAATTAATTAATGTAGATATTTAATTTAAAGGGGTAAATTAATTAAATTGAGCGAATATTATTTTATTTAACTCAAATAATTAATTTATTTTAACTTTGACACTTTAATAAAGTTTCAGTATCTACGGTGCCTTCATTGGCTATTAATCCAAATGCTAGATAATGCCTACAAGTATGCCTACAAGTATGCTAGATAATTAATTTATTGCACTGCACATGCATAGGCATTGATGATCATGAGCGATATTATATATGATTTATTGTGCATGGTTTTAACTTTTGTTTTACATGCTAGAAGTATGTTTGTTATTCTATCAATTTGGGGATAAATTTTTGACAGTTATTTTGCATAATGTAGGTATATAACCAATTTGGTTTTCGATATTTAGAACACATTATTTGGCAGCAAGTTCGTCTATTGTTTTTACTAAATGCGTGAATGATGTATCACATGCATGGTTTTTACGTTGCCTGGATAGTTTTTCAAGGTTATTGCTTACAACTTTAGTTTGCGATGTCTATTATATTAATGATATGTACCATTGTCCACTCGTTATTGTACAAATATACTTTTATTTGATCGAGTTTGATGTCCTGTTACCCATATATTCATACAAAGGTATGTATATCAAAGGGGTTTGTTGATGAGATGACAAGACTAATATTTTAATGATGGGTTTTAATATCATAATGTTGTTTTATTAATGATCATTTCCAAGACAATTAGTTGCATGTTGAAGTGTATATGTCACAATTTGAAGACAGTGAATTTTGTTTTAACTTCGTTGAATTTAATTTGATGAAATAGCAGAAGTAATATTCCATACATTATTGAATCATGCATTGTTTTTGGTTTATTTTGATTTGGATATTTGTATGAATCTCAAATATAAATATCTAGAAGAAAGCCACGTGTATTGAGTAGTTATACATGTAAATTTATATTTGAAAGTTGTCTTGCAACACATTATAATAGAATGTGATCAATTATTATAATAACTAAAAAAAGGATATATTGTTAGAGATTATGAAACATGTACTCCATATTATATATACTTTATATATGCTCCATTATTCCCATAAGAGAATGTGTTATCTATTCAAAATGGAAAATGAAGTATTTCTAAAAGATCAATATCATAAGACAGAAAATGGTCATGGTTGGACAAATAAAGTAATGAATGTATATAATAAAACCACCAAAAGTGGTTCACATTCTATTATCACATAAGTTATAACACCACTCAAAGTGGATAGTTGACCAATTAACAAAGAATATTTTTATTCATAATAATTTTAACTTTCTTGATAATTTTCTCCACTAGAAGTGGAATTATTGATATTAGATTTATGAAAATCAAAGGATAAAGAAAAAACATGAGCAAATATGCCAAAAGCATGGGTCACTTGTACTGTGCGTCATGGATGACAAATCATCTTGTTGCAAATTTTGCACAACCATTATAGAGATTTGAAGAGAAAAAAAGTAGTGAAAAATAAAATATTTTTTTGAATAAGAGAAATATAAATTTGGTTTTGGATTCCTAATTTAAATTTGTAAATCTTTCCCTGTGAAAAATTAAAAGTCTCATTTTTTAATGCATTTTATTTTAAAGAAAATATCTTTGTTCAATATTATGAACAATATTTGAAAGATGGAGAAAAGAAATTGAAATTGGTTTATAAATATCACCGTACCAAAAATGCTTTGTTTTCTCGCCTCACAAAAAAGTATAAGTATGTAATAAAATTGAGATAACTAACTATTTAAAAAAAGTTTATGTTTTTCGATATTTTTAAAATTTGTAAATTTTGAGTGATTTATTATATAATGTTTAGTTAAATCATTTTTATGATATAAAGAAATATGTATTTGCGATCTTATTTATTGAATTTAGACAACGTCTTTCAACTTTTTATAATTATACTTATACTGACTAACTTTAACAAATTCCTCCAAATATGGTATATTTTCTTCTCAAGTACAAATGGTGAAGAAGCAAGTGAATGGATAATTCATAGTATATATAACAGAGATGAATTTATGTCATAAGATGATTATATGAGGTATGTTTTATCTTATTTAATCCTGAATAATTATCTATGACACGGTTGTGCAATTCATGGGGAGATATTAACGTTTTAAATTACTATGCAATTAAAATGATATGATACTAATGTTCTATTGGGTATAAGTATTTATTCATACTTCATTGATTTATTTTATGAACATGGATATGGAGTAAAGTATTTTTCTTATCATCCTAAAGATGAATGCATCTATAATAATGTGTACCCAAAATTGATACGAATACTCAAGTAGAGCACAAGCTATTTCCTAAAAATATTTGATTGGTCTTGCCATAATAAAGGACATGTTGATGTATGTTCATATATATCAAATCTAGTATGTTGTGTTTATATTGATCACCAACTTTCATAAAACTAAGTAGAAGTTAATTGGTAAATGATTTTTAAGATGTGATGAATTACAGGTCATCCGAGTTATATGCTTCCCGTATTGAGAACATGCGGTTTCTCGTGAATTAATTACAATTATGTTATAAGAGTTTGATATTACCTCAAAGTTTAGATAGTCTTATACTATTGAATGATTATTATGATAGGGAAGACACAAAAATGAGGTTGATTTTTATTTGATTGTATTGATTATAAGCTTGTTTGCATAGAGAAAGAATAGCTACACATCAGGGGCGTATTAGGAATTTGAGGAAGGTGTAGCACGAAAATTTCACCGTAAGAAATCATTACTTGTATTTTTGGTCAATCGTTTCCATAAAACAGTACAAGTTAAAAATCAACCTATATTAAAGACTTAAACTATGTATAGCAATTATATTTGCTCTATTTGGGGTTTTACATTTTAGAAACAATTTAGAATAAATTTTTTCAAGTCTAAATTCAAAATTTCACACAAAATTATTCATTTCACAACATCACAATTTCAAAATTAATTCAAAATCTCATATTAATCACAGAATTCAAAATTTCAACACCAAGTAAAAAAACATTAAAAAAAGATAATTAAATAAACTAACTATCAAATAAAATAAAAGAATTGAATAAACTAATTATCAGCCAATTAAACTATGGAGAAAATAAATAAAAATAATAATAACAAAACTAATTAAATCAAAAAAACATTAAAAAATAGAAAATTGCCAAATGAAACCTTTTAAAAACTTTTTTTTTGTCAAAAGAAACCTTTTAAAAATTATTTTGCCAAAAGAAACTTTAAACTAATTTTTTTTTTTGCCAGAAGAAACCTTTTAGCCTGAATCCGGTGTTGACTTTGGTTTTCTGGCGTTGACCCACTCTTTTCTTTCTTTTTGCACTCTCAAATGATATATGCACCCAAACATTAAAACTAAACTTTTGACCTCCTCAAATCCTCTCTCAAATGATATATATAAACTAAAATCATTCTCCAAAATGACATGGTCACCAACAAATTTTGTCCAAATAGTTTCACAACAATGAAACTAACAATAATACACACAATTGCACAAACAACAAGCTCATTTCTTCCATAATCATTCTTCACCACTGCATTTTGTTGATTCACCGTTCGCTTCTGTTTCATAACCTTCTCCTTCAAGTTCTCCAGCTCACGAGCAAGCCTTCTGTTTCATAACCTTTTCCTTCAAGTTCATAAACACAATGTAAAACAATGGTAGGTAATTAGTGGTGGAGTTAATTTCTATGAAGATTATAAATTCAAGAAATTAAAAAACTAATAAAGGTTGAAGCTTCCACAACCTTGCAACAATGGAAGACAAAGAAAGAAATAAAATTGCAGCTTCCACAATTTTGCAAATGGAAGACAATTGGGAGAAATTAACAAAAAGAAAGGAGGGAAAATGGAGGGGGAAAATATTTAATGAGGGATAAATTGGAGGCAAATTAGGGAAAATTAAGTAGGGGAAAATTGGAGGGAAAATGAGCAAAAGCAAAGGAGTGCAAATAAGGGAAAATGGTGGGTCAACACCGGAAAACCAAAGTCAACACTGGATTTAGGCTAAAAGGTTTCTTCTGGAAAAAAAGATTAGTTTAAGGTTTCTTCTGGCAAAAAATGTTTTAAAAGGTTTCTTTTGACAAATAAATGTTTTTAAAAGGTTTTATCTGGCAATTTTTCCATTTTTTTAGAACCAAAACAAATTACTAAATCCAAGAAAACTAAAACAAACCACAAACAAATTGGAGAGAGTAGAGAAGATGTCGGCAATGAGTAGAGAGGAAGAGAATACTGAATTTACAAAAAATAAAAATAAAGGAGATAGGAATGAGAGCACATAAGAACTTGGGGAAAAGAGGAAAGTTTGTTTGTTTGTTGAGAGGGGAAAATTGACTACACGGCAAAATAGTTTGCTTTTTCCTTTTTAAATGTTTTATTTTTTCTAGTTGAAGCTGATTTTTTTTTCCTTAAAAAGGGTGTAGCACGTGTACGTGGGGCTACAATACTGGCTCCACCCCTGCTACAATTGTGGTATGACCCATTTACAAATATTTTGGTGACCATGTGACTTATAAATTATTTCTTGATTGATTGGTCAGCACAACAATAAAAGGAATATATGAAAATTAAAAACCACGTACTACACTACATAATAGTACTCCCATGAATATCTGTCTCCGAAAGAGAACAAAGTTATGAGTTTTTTTGATAAATACGTATGAATAGTGATTGTTAAGTTAGGAAAGGAAATGATGTAGCCCGTATTATATGAGATTGACAATATTTACCCAACTTAGGGGGAGTGTGCTTGGAATAAGTTGGCAAAATTACTATAAAAAAATAAAATGATCCCCAATGGTTATAGTTTGAAAAAATATACAAATAAGCCAACTTATGTATGTATCATATCAAGATATATTGTGCATAACTTTTAATGATTTGAATGTATATTATTACGACCCATCAAGTGGCATCGAGATATTTATATTGGCTATAGTAATGCTTTAACACCCTGGAATTTCCTAACTTCCTTCTCTATACTTTCCGGAAAACATATTATAAATAATAAAGAATTATAATTATTAAATTCTTAAATAACTAGGAAAAACCAAAGCATTACCGCCACTGTGACAACGACTAAGGCATTTATCAAAGCACTACAGCGGAAGTCCTTAAAACCAAAACCAAATTAAAATTCAAACTCAAACTTAAAAATAATCCCAAAACTAAAATCAAACAAAGACCAACTTAAAACTTCATCACACTTCGGAACTATTTTAATGGCCCTTCAAAAACAAAAACTTTAAGCTTCGAAAATAAAAACAACATCAAATAATAATTAACTAAATCCAAAAGCAATTAAACTAAGAAGCTACGAAGACTACGAAGCAAACACTCTCACTCCAGCCCAGCATGAATGACTTATGCCCACTTGTACCTATAGCTTTCTCTTATTCTAGACAACTACTCGCCAACAAGTGGGTCATCGCAGGGCCAAGTCCAAGACAAAGCCATGCATACAAAACAAATAGTCAGCAAAGTTGAGTACATAACTACTAAAGACTATGCAAGAAGATCAAAATAAAATAAAAGTAAAACATTCATACATCTTACCGTTGATAACTCTTCACCTGTGCATAAACTCAACTTAAACAACTTTTTCATATAATTAAACTTTGGATTTCTCATCGAACGGGTTTACATTCCTTTAAAATCGCCCTATTGGGCACCAACTTGGGAGCAACTCTAAGAAGGTATTACATATGGCACATAAAGTGACGGAATTCTAGCGCATTAAAAATATAGAGTACAACGTCTTGTACTCCGATTAGAAGTCATAGATCACTGTTCCATACGACTCCCCCATTATTCATACTCAAGGTATATATGTTCCAAGAGTTTTGGTGCGAATCCTCTTTCACTTTACGTTATTGACCAGTTTAATATTGTATGACTCACATACAACATCACATAAAAGTGTGTATGAAATCAAACAAGCCATTTTAATTATCTTGGATTTAAGGTGATTCTAAAAATAATCTTGTGTGTCCTTTAATTAAACTAAACTTTCTTTACCACACATTAACTTTGAGTGGCTAACTATTTACCTTTTTCCTTTACCACACATTAAACTGTGAGTGGTTACATGTATATATATATTTGCTCATTAACTTCTAATAATCATGTGAATACACTACAAGAAATCAGCAAAACAGCGACGGAATTTATTTCCGTCGCAAATTAAGAGTTTGCGATGGATTTTTTTTCCGTCGCAAGTTTGCGACGGAATTTTGCTTGTTTGCGACGGAAATATCCGTCGCAAAAAAGTGACAAACCAAATCAAGTGACCAATTGGTTTTTGCGACGGATTTTTGTGTTTGCGACGGAATAAGCCCTCGCAAATTTGCGACGGAATAAATTCCGTCGCAAAATTCCCTCGCAAAAAGTGACAAACCCTATTATTAGTTTGTCGCAAAAAAATTCCCTCACAACCACCAAAACTACTCCCTCCTCACTTCTCCCTTCTCACTTCCTGAAACCACCGCCATTCTCCTCTTTCTTCTTCTTCTTCTTCGCCACCCAAAAACCACCGCCATTCTGACGGTTCGCCATTCTTCGCCACCGCCAAAAACCACCCGGCGTCAGTTCACCCGTTCAGCAGCAGTTGGGCAATTAGCAAAGCCAATAACTTCAGTTTTGTTGTATGGCAAAAAATTTGATTTGAAAGCTGTCATTCAAGCAGGTGGATTTCCTTCTACTCATTCTTCTGTAAGTCTGAATTTCTGTTTCTTTAATTTATTTAATGTTTTTAATGTCAGTTTTGGGTATTATGATTTTAATGTTTCTTCGCCATTCTCCTTCTTCTTCTTTGTCGATTCGCCACCACCACCATTCTCCCTTCTCCACCGTTTCTCCCAATAAAATTATTACTTTTTTTAGTTTTTTTGATACAGTAAACGTCGATTTTGATATAATTTGTTATTAATTTTTTTTTTTGATCATACTTTGTTCGATTTAGAATTTTTTTTGGTGTTTGTTTAATTATTGTTATGTTTAAATTTCGATCTAATTTAAGAAGCTTTTCGATCTAATTGTTGTTACTTTTAATGTTGATTTGAACTAAAAAATGTTAATGGCATCATCAAAACACATCAATATAAAATGTAGAGATGCAAATGTTGCTTTTTTGAAGTGCAAACAAAAAGACCCTAATCCTGAGAAATGCCTTGATAAGGGTCAACAAGTCACTCGTTGTGTTCTTTCCTTGTAACCCCTCTCTCTTTTCCTTTCTCTTTTAATTACTTTTATAATTGTAAGAAGTAATTTCTTTGTTTCTGATTGTTGATTTGATGGGGTTTGATTTCATTATTCTTTGATTTTGATTTGTTGGGGGTATTTTTGATTTGTGGGTTTTGTCTGATTTTATTGTTGGGTATATGAATTAGTTCAATTTGTGGCCTAAATGGAGTGATTGAATGTGGGGTTGGAGTAGTATAGGGTAGAAGAATTGGTTTTGCAAGTAATTGTGTTGAATTGGAGGTCAGACGAGGGAAAAGGCGGTAGCTTTGCGGTGCAAATGAGGTGTTTTGGCTAAGGTTTAGAGAAGTAATGAGTTTCTTGAGGTTGTGTGATCTTACTTTGAATTAAAGTTAAGAAGAGCTCTTGATTTTGGGTTGTATTGCTGTATGTTGAATCAATTCACTTGAGTTGTTTGATTTCGGATTTGGAAAGTTTAATTTTTGGCTGCATTATTTGTGTAGTGGTTTATGGTTATGAAAGGGAAGATCTTTTTTGTTCTTCTAGATTATCTAGTATGAAGTGAGCTTACTTATGTTTGAATGTATGAACATTGCATTGGAGGTGAAATGGTGGGCCAGTGAAATGAGGTGCATCTAGTGTTTTGATTCGGACTTTACTCGTGGAATTGGAACTGTATATGGAATTATGGGCTAGTAATTTGTACTAAGGTGAGTTTAACTTTGACAATGTTGATTCATAATGCAGTAAGCAAGAGTGTTTGACAATGGCTTTAAGATAGCTTCTTCTGTAGTTATGTGGATCTTACTTGAGGTGTTGATGTTTTGGTTAGAATGGTTTGTTTGGAGGAGATGGTTTATCAGAGCTTCTAGTATTTTTGCATGACAGTTGTGTTGCTCATTGCCAATATTTTATGGGTTTAAATTATACCTAGAAATATATATGGATATACACTTTTCATTAACATTTGTGATTCTACGAGAAAAGTCTTAAGCTTTCAGTTGAACCTTCTATTCTAGTATCCTGCTTTATCTTTTCAGACACGTCATTAATGGTAANATCATTAATGCTTAACCACCTCAGACATCATCACTGCTTTTAAGGAACATATTGTTTTACCCCCCTTTTCTCCTTTCAAGCGTTTGAACTTAGGATGTGATTAGATACTGTGGAAATTAAAGAATCTTCAAATGGTTTCTAGACAATTATAGTCATTGATAATAAAGTAAAAAACACTTCAATGGTAGGTTTTATCTCAATGTATCTATGACATCACAATAAATCATTTGCTGATCATTTTTTAGTCCATTCGAAGGAATTTAAGAATTACTCTTGTGTACCATGGGTGTCCAATGGATATATTAGATCACTTTTAATGGTTTCTAGACTACTTTTAAATGTTTAATTACTGAAGATTAGCAAGTATATGAATTGAATTTGAAATTTGAATTGTTTTGATGGCTAAAAAATGAACTTGTTATTGCAGGAACCAAGTAGTTTCCTCTGCAGAGCTGAGCAACCAGCTTTCGGATATTCGCTTCGTTCCATTGTCTGCCATCAAGTAATTTTCTTATAACCTTTGAGTATCAACTAGTGTTCAAGGTGCAGTTTGTGTTGTGTCTAAAAAGCACCTAACTTTTTTAATCTATTGTTGTGAATAGGAATTTGATGAAAGGGGACAATGATAAATTATCAGGTTGTTGGGCGACTATAGGTGTATTAACCGAAAAAGGAAGTCGGAAGACAAGCTCTACTGGGAAAGATGGTTTGCCTTGCTGTATAGTAGTAAATAAGTATGACCTCAATGACTATGCCTGTTATATTTAGCTGCTTTCTATTATATTTGATACATATGGCATATTGTCTATGAATTACTTGATATTGTTTGTGATTATAAATGGTTTCTGCAAATTGGCCCTTAAGTTGAAGGATAACAAGGATGACCTATGTACTCTATAATGGATCAATCTGGATTTGATCTACTTGTGAGAAGTTGAAAATTTAGTGTAAAAAACACAACATAATTTAATTGTGTCTATGAATTAGTCTNCTGTAGTAGTAAATAAGTATGACCTCAATGACTATGCCTGTTATATTTAGCTGCTTTCTATTATATTTGATACATATGGCATATTGTCTGTGAATTACTTGATATTGTTTGTGATTATAAATGGTTTCTGCAAATTGGCCCTTAAGTTGAAGGATAACAAGGATGACCTATGTACTCTATAATGGATCAATCTGGATTTGATCTACTTGTGAGAAGTTGAAAATTTAGTGTAAAAAACACAACATAATTTAATTGTGTCTATGAATTAGTCTGTATATCAGAGCTGCATAATACCATAATGTACCATTGTTATTCATTGTTTGGAATGCGGCAGTGTTTGGAGTTGATAATGGAGAAGCTATTTTCACAATTCCGGTCAGAGTGTGATTAAACAGTTTTAATGTTATAGCAAACCAATATAGCTCGGTGTCAATGTTAATTATGAAACACGTCCTGCAGAAAACTTCAGAGAAATATACCTCTTCACGTACTGAGCTCAAAGGCGGGTAAGCAATTCTTGTTCATATACAGTAGAGAGTTTCAGTTCACCTTATTAACTAGAGCCTATTTCTTTCTTCACTTTAGAATATAAGATGGGTGTTCTTTTTTATAATTTACACTTTGTATCTGAGTGCAGGGGGCACTTTGTATCTGAGTGCTCATTTTCCTTTTGGATTATAATACATCACTGTTGTGCTCCGAAATCTGATTAGCTGCTGAAACGAAACTAGTCTTTTGATTGGTTGCCATTGTTTATGCAGTTTGCTAAGATGGCAGTCTGTTTTAACTNTCTGTTTTAACTTACTATATGTCTGCATGTACTAGCTTCTAAGGTGTTGCAGCAGCCCCATAATCATGCATAACTGATCTAACGTCAATTGCTTAACATATAATCAGTAACTAAATTGCCAATGCGGTAATGCGAGGTTGCTAGCTGAAATCTATGTTATACTTTCTCACTATTATATTATTGATGAAACTAGCTATCTGCTGCTATTGTGAGCAATTGAATCCTTTTTTGTGCTACGAAAGGGATTGCAAAGGCCTAATAGTTGAATATGTATTTTCTTGTTTATAACCTGTGCTAATAATTTTGTTCTTCTTTTCTTTTAGGAATCTAAGAACAGCTTTCCGGAATCCACGTCAGCCAGAAGGCGTTTATATGGTTGATCCTCTGGCAGATAGATCANTTGGCAGATAGATCAAGTAAAATGAAGCAAAACAAGTCTTCAAAGGTTTTGTCTATTGATGGATTAAAGAAGGCCCTGAGGTATGAAGTTGGTGAAATTGCTTTTCTTAAGCCCCTCTGTATTTTTACTTTTGTGTGTAGAAAACATGTTCTGAGCTCACTTGTTGTTGCCTCTGATTAGGAGCTTCATGGGACATAGGTAGACATTAGAGTAGTAATACTTAATATTTCCCTTGCCGCTTATCGTGTAGCAACCATATTGTTGACAAGTCATTGATTGTTTTAATATAGAGTGACTGCAAATTTTGCAAGAATTCTTGTTGACCTTAAATTATAGCCATGCTCATGGAAACCAATGTCTCATTTCCTATAAACTTATTTGTAATTCAACAGCAATGCAGGTCATGTGACGACAAACTCACACTCTCAAGGAATACGATTTCTCAATTTATGTCATTTTATGTATCATTAATGTTTTGTAATAATTTATTATTGTTATTCATCAATTTAATATAGTATTTGTTATAATAATTTTAATTTTTGCTTATTAGTATTATTATTTCATTACAATTGTGATTTTATTTTTTTTCTTTTCAAAAATCGCTATTAGTATCGTTTCTTAAAAACAAACGATACTAATAGCTAATTTTTTTTATATCTAAAAAACCACTATTAGTATCGTTTTTGTAAAAAAGCGATACTAATAGACTGTCTATTTGTATCGTTTCGGTAAAACGATACAAATAGGTCATAAAAACGATACTAATAAGCTATTTTTCTACTAGTATTTCCGTTGCAAATTTGCGAGGGAATTTTCCGTCGCAAAACAGCTAACTTTGCGAGGGAATTTTCCGTCGCAAATTTGCGAGGGAATATTCCGTCGCAAACTCCAACAGTTCAGTCGCAAATTTTTTGCGACGGAAATTCTGTCGCAAGTTTAGAAATTTGCGACAAAAATTTTAGCGACGGACGCAAAATAGCTTTTATCTTGTAGTGATAAAAATACACAACTACCTTTCATGTTGTTTAAGTAGCTAATCAACTTAAATAACCTTCTTTTCTTCTTTGTTAACTATTGGCCAACATGAGAAATAATTTTAACATTCCAATTTAATCATAAAGAATTTATATTACTGTAGATGTGAAATGTCAAAACAATGCAAAATCATGATTTTCATAAACTTCTCATACATGTTAACTCAAAATCAATCAAGCAACAACAAACATATCAAACAAGACCAATCAAGCATGAATTTTATTTCTATATCCGTCTTTAGTACTTACGTACCTTGTGTTGTAGTGGTGATCCGCCATAACTTCTAAAAGTCAACTAACTCGAAATCTCCTACCTAGAGAATAAAAATCGAATCTAAAATAAAACCTTGTTGCCTAAGTTCTACAACAACTCTAAACTAACTTTCTATATTGGAAACTTGTCCAAAATGTTCCCTATATGGTCTCTATTCAATTCCATACTTTATTTTAATTTTTCCATTGCATAAATACTTGATTTTCGGTAATTTTTCCAAAAATGACAGCTTTGTAAAATTTCTCAAAAACACTTTAAAACCCCTCTAAACATCATATTTTGATCATTAAACACTTTAGTCATGTTCTAAGATCATTATACAATATTTTGATGCATTAGAAATAATTATAACTAGTTATGTCAAATGCTACTATTTTTATTAGGCATAAACATGTGTTGATAAAAATTTACATCTTTATTTATTCATTCAAAACTCCTTAAAAACTCATCAAAACATCATAAATAATCCATTATAAAACTCTTTTACAACCTACTATCGTCATCATGAATCAAATCTATACTTTACAATAATTTTTCATAATATAAAACATGTTCATAATATTTATACCATTGATTTTCATGATTATAAAATTTGGACAGCAATATAATTCAACTTTGAAACATTTTAAAATCAATCTAAACTTCATAAAATCATCATAAACTCACCCAACAACAATTCATGATCATAATATTGAAGCACTAGTAGAAAAATCGAGATATTCTATGCTTCATTTGCTCCGGTCTTTTTGGTGATTTAAAAAAAATGGAGCAATAGGTCCTAGATGTGAGAGGTTACTTATTGCTCCGAACGTAAAGCAACAAGAGAAAATAACTTTATACTCCGGTTTTTTTTTTTTTTTTTTTTTTTTTTTTTTTTTTTTTTTTTTTTTTTTNNNTTTTTTTTTTTTTTTTTTTTTTTTTTTTTTTTTTGTTATTTTTTCCGGTTGTCAAACCGAAATAAATAACTACGTCTTGATTTTTTTTTTTTTTAATAAAAAACACGGATCATCATATACACATCTAGGGTCCTTTTGCTCATTCCCCTTCTCAATTTTTTTCGTTCTTTATTTTCCCCATTCCATTCTCTTCAAAGTCTCTCAAATCCTCACTAATTTATCCTCAAATTCTCTCTAATCCTCACTAATTTCTCCTCAATACTTACTAATTTGTACTGAAAAGTCTCTCAAAGTTTGCTCAGATGCTGGGTGGCGTAGTGGTGCTTCGTCGATGCTTCCTTGGTGTTGCTGGGTGGCGTCGGTGCATCAGTGCTGCTGGTGAGTTAGTTATCCCTTGTTGGTGAAGGTTTGGTTAGGGTTTTGTTAGTTTATAATTCTGATTTTTTAGGGTTTTGTTAGTCTATAATTACAATTTTTTTTTTGTGGTAAACTAAGCCTAATTTAATCTTAGATAATTCCAGAATATTGAAGAAGGAGAAATGTTTAGAAATTTGTTCAAGAAGGATTAATTAGTTGCTACTTTCATGGCTACAAGGATTTTCTTTAGCCAAGAATCTTTTCGAAGTCACTCTTGATTTTTGGAATTGGTGATACATACCTGAATTTCTTAAGCTCTCTGGTGAATTCTGATTTTGGTTAGGGTTTTGTTAGTCTATAATTATTATTTTTTTTTTGCATGAATTGATGAGAAACAATTGTGTGAATTGTGACTACCTTTGTCTTTGGTAATATAGAAACTTCCTAACATTCATGCCAAATATCGATAAAATCAAATTTAGATAACTGTTCTGCTTTATTTGTTCTACAATTTCAGATTTATATAACCTTATAATTGAAAAAATCAGAATTCTTAGTATAACGGAGAAAGCTTAAATATCCGTGCCAAAAATTGTAATAGGTATTTGTATTTACCATATTGTTGCAGTTTTACCCAGATTCAACTTCTTAGTGTCTCATACAATTTGTTACCAGGTTTTTATATTACAGATACTCATTTACTCATCACGGTTGAGTAGGAAATGGTATAAGGAATACTGATGAAACTGAAAGAAATAACATTCGATGGTCCGGGAATAGGGGTTGAGTTTGTTTAAAAATAACACAAGTATTTGGGCTGTCATTTAATTTAAACTCTTGTCAAACGCAAACAAGGTGTTTTGAAATGTAACAGGAAGATTTGTTCCTAGCTTCTATTCTACACTCTCACTGTTTCATGACCACTTCCAGAGCAATTAGAGGTGCATTTTGGTGGTTGCTTCTTGCAAGTTGCTATTCTTACTTCCTTTTATATTTCTATTCTTCTTGGGGGTGGGAACATACTCGTGTTTTAGGCTTAGAGGAGTGCATTATAATGTGGAGTGTATTGTGCTTGGCTACACAAACAATAATTAGCTTCTTTCATTTTATAACATAGTATTGTCAATATGATCGGATACTATTCGAAAAGTGATGTTAATGTGGTCAAGTGACCCTAAACTTACTTAAGGCCTTGATAGGTGGAATATTATGTTACAATCTTGATCTAATTAAAGTGCTTCTAAGGTGAATTGTATTTTAATATTGTATTAATATATCTTGACATTGTATACTATTAGATTGTTGATTCAATTCAACTTTGTCACTTTATTTTTAATGTTTATTATAAATTATTAATATTTGAATTGAATGAGTTAATAATTGTAGAATATTAATTGAATTGTCGATTACCGAATATTATGTAATTTTTACTTTGAATATGAATGTGGTTAAATTTAATAACTATCAATTTTCATGCTTGAGCGTCTTACTTGTTATTGCTTTTGATGGCCACACGTATACACATGATTATTTGTATGATTATATATAATATATGGATAAATACAAATCATTACATTTATGTAGTTCCATTGGTAAAATTTGCATACGTGTATCATATGCCTGTTTTACCATTCAAGACAATCCCCATTTTGGGACTGTCCTTGGACTTCATGTCTTAATTAGGTGTTGAATTTATGTCTTCGATTTTGATTCCATGAACATTATGTCTTTGTATTTCCCTAAATTATATGACAGAGTCCACAATCAATGATAATATCATGATTTTTTGGTTTATTTGTATGCTTACTCAATATTCGATTGCGTGCATAACTATATTACTTTGAAGAGGATGGAAAAAGATCGTTCGTGGATAAGCAGCTAAAGCTAGCGGCAAGGATAAGCAGCAAGGGTTTTATTGCCCGTGTGTGAATTGTGCCAATGTAGATAAGGTTGACACTATTAAGCAGCTCATGGGACATGTACTTCTTAAGGGGTTTAAAGCCGATTACCAAGTTTGGAATTATCATGGTGAGGAGGGAGTGTATGTTGCTAATTTTGAGTCAAAGAATAAGCAACAAGAACTAGATTATGTTAGTCGGACTAATGATTTAGAAGACCAGAATGACTTTGTCTATAATGAGTGCTTGGATGATGACTCGGACGATCTTGATAATGATGATGCACACCGTGTTAATGAGATGATGGAGTGTGTAGAGGATTCACGTTTTTTCCAATCTATCTCAGAGGCCTCTGAAAAGCCTTTGTATCGAGGGTGTAAAATATTCACAAAGCTTTCGGCTGTGTTAGATTTATACAACATAAAGTCCAAGTACAATTGGTGTGACACGGGTTTTACAGCCTTATTAGGGAAGTTTACTCAGATTTTCCCTGATGGCAACGAGCTTCTCAATTCGTACTACTATGCTAAGAAGCTCATGTGCCCTTTTGCTTTAGAGTATCAAAAAATACATTCTTGTCTTAATGATTGTATTTTGTACCGAAATGAGTATAAAACTTTGAACAAGTGTCCAAAGTACAAGTTGTCTTCACGAGGTGTGGAAGGCCCCCCTACTAAAGTGTTGTGGTATCTCCCCATTATTCCAAGATTCAGGCGTCTCCTTTCTATTAGTAAAGATGCTAAGCATTGTAGGTGGCACGCAGAAGGGAGGAAGAAGTCCTCCAATGCTCCTGAATGAAAGAATATTAACAGGAAACATCATACATTTGGCACAGAAAGTCGTAATCTAAGGCTTGGTCTGTGCACAGATGAAATGAACCCTTTTGGTACTCTTAGTTCAAAGCATAGCACATGGCCAGTGTTATTGATTATCTATAACCTTCCTCCATGGATGTGTATGAAAAGAAAATATCTTATGTTGTCCCTTTTGATATCTTGTCCAAAACAACCTGGTAATGACATTGATGTGTATATGGCTCCACTTGTAGATGAGTTGAAGAAGCTATGGGATGAAGGGTTTCCGTATATGATGCTCATGCAACGGAGACGTTTACATTGCCTGCCATGCTTTTGTGCATCGTTAATGATTTCTCGGCATATGGTAACTTATCGAGTTACAAGAACAAAGGGATGATAGTTTTTCCTATTTGTATGGATGACCTGGGATTCCACATGGGTGGGTAAATACATTGATTGGTGCAATTGTAGGTTTCTCCCAATTGATTACCCTCATCGTAGGAAGAAGAAGGCATTCAATGGAAAAGTTGAAGCTCGTGTTTCTCGTCGACCTTTGACTGGTTATGAGGTTTACCAAAAAGTTAAGGGCATTGAAAACAACTATGGTAAACCCAACAATGATTCTGATGGGCTATGGAAGAAACAATCCATTTTTGGCAGCTTCCATATTGGAAGGATTTACATGTTAGACATTGCCTCAACGTTATTCATGTAGTGTTTATTTGTTTATTTTTTCTATAGTTTCTTTAGTTAGTTTCGTTAATTTTTCTTCCCTTTTTTTGTCTTTTCCCTTCCTTTTATTAGTTTTTAGTAATTCTCGTTCCTCCTTATTTTAATATACTTTATGCTCGTAATTGTCTTGTTTCGTATGTTGTCTCCATTTTGTAGGATCTTTCATTAAAATTGGAAACCGAGGCAACAATCTCCCAAGATATTATGGAATATGTAACAAGGGACGGTTTACTTTACTCTTGGCTTAAGCGATTTGGTCTTTTACTTTGCGTCTCACGATATCACAAGCCATGGCTCGGCGACATAAACAAAACCCCTAGCAGCCACAGCAAACGAAGTCTACTCCTTTACATCCCTCCCTCAACTAAAGAATTGAAGCATGGGAGGTACTGAACAGGGGTTGCGGCCGCATGGTACCTGGTATGCGGCCACCTGCCCCTGTTTCGTCCAAAAGTGAATTTGCTTCTTCCTCCTCCACTTTCTTGGGTCTTGTTTTGTTTATATATACTCTTGTAAAGCAAGTAGTTCAAGATAGTTAGAAGTTAGTAGAAGGTAGCTTAAACTCTCATTTTGCTCTCTAGATTAATTGTATTCAATTTGATTAGTAATTAGTTCTTTATCAATAGAATAATTGTAATTCAATCTCTTCTTAATTAATTCAAAAGTTGGTTATTCAAAGTTCTTGGATTCTTGTTCTTGATTTGGTATTCAAAGTTAGTTGGTTTCATAATCTTGGGTTCATGTTCTTAGTTTGATAGTATTAGTTCTTGGTTGATCATCATTGTTATTGGGCATCATTGGAATAAGCTTCAAGGTTCCATACTTCAAAGATTCAAGCTTCATAATACAATTCTAAACTCATCTTGTTCTTAATTTACATTATGTCAAGTTCATAAGCTTTCTTTATCGAGATTAAACTTGTTCTTGTTCTATTGTTTACAATTATTTCAAGTTCATAAGCTTTCTTCTCAAGTTAATCTTGTCCTTGCACTATTGTTTTATGTCTTAAATACTCTCAAGATTAAACCTTGTCCTTGCTTTCATTATCATTATTGTTTTTTTAGTTTGATTACATCACTTGCATAACTTATTTCTTTGTAATAACATTGATAATTTAACAAACTCTTGCCCTTTTTTATAACTTTGTTTAGTTAGCTTCTAATCAAATGTCAGAACTTACTTCTTTGTTATAATTTGTGATCATGAATAGATATATGTGTTTAAAAAGTAAAATGTGTAGTGAGTAGGTTTTAGTGCTAAGGTGTGGGTGAAACCCTCACCACCTTCATGACATAAGTAGGTTCTTAGTAAAAACCGAGCTTGGGGGTTACTAGAGTCGTTACATTGGGTTTTAAATCACGTAATCTATGACTTGCTTCCATAGATGTCGTCTTAGGTTCCTCAACGAAGGATCGACAGATGAAGTTGAGTGAAGACTCCCCGTGTTTGATTAGTTTGAAAACCATGAGAATAGGTGTTCAATTTTAAGGACGTTACTTTTCTTCGTGGAAAAGTGCTTAGGAACCGTTTTATGCTCACGCCATGAGAATAGGTCATGTTCATTGTTCCGCTCGTCATGCTACCTCGAGAGAGTAGACATGACTTTTAGAACGACTTCCCCTTGACATTTTCCTTTATGTTCGGTTTTACTTAGGAATCCGCGCCTTCATGTAGGAAGTGACCGGTGTATCTCTTACCTTTGTCGTCTTTGATTCTTAAATTCAAGTTAAAATAAATCAAAATTAGTGACAAACCTTTTTCTAAAATAAAACCGACTTAAACTTACTCCTTAGACCGCCTTAGTGTAAAAACCTTTATCTCGTGGGATACGATCCTTACTTGCCCTTACTAGTAGCCTAGTGAGCCTTGTATGGTTTATCTTTGATAGCCACTTTGACAGGCTATCAAATTTTTGCGCTGTTGCCAGGGGCAAAACTTTTTTTCATTGTGTAGTTTTCTATTTGTGAGATTTTCGTCATAATTTCAAATTCCTTCCTTATTTTTCTTGTTATTTGCATACATGTCATTGCTAGCTTCATTCTAGCATTGTATGCTACTCTGATCACAAGGAACTCCTACCACTCCATTTATTCCGGAGATTGAAAAACTTTTACGTGGTTTACGGAAACTTGTTCACGAATATGGTGAACTTGTAGAAGGAGGAAATTATTTGAATCTGATTACTTATCTGAGCATTCAGATAAAATACGAGATTAACTTTTACATGAAATGTTATTTATAAACATAAAATAATTATTTTGATTAAAATATATTTAAATTTCCTTTCTTTAATATTTATATTGAACTTAATTTCTCAATAAAAATATTAAAAACATACGTGTAAAATACGAGATTAACTTTTTAAAGTACGTGAAAATATGGGGTATTACAGATGCTATTTATCATACATTGAGATTGAGATTAAATAATCTTGCCCCATATCCATTTTACTTAATATTGTATTCCTGAAGTGTATATAACATAGATCGGCTCCAACAAATATGACTGATACATGAAATAAAGATGATGAGACAAATGTATGAGATTGTTCAAATGAAATAGATATATGAACTTTTGAAGTACTCCCTCAGTCTTTTCGTAGTTGCTACATTAGGGTTTTTGACACTATTCAGATTATAAATTCAACTCACTTTGATGTTTAATGCATAATGAAAAACATAGTCGTATGGGATCTTGTTTAAATTGCCTCGATGTATATTTTCCGAAAATATATTTTTGTATAATTTTTTATTATATCAAACTCGAGATATTAATTTTATAAGTTGCGTCTTGAGAGATGCAAAAAAGTAAATGTAGCAAATAAAAAAAGACTGATGAAGTATAATAAATAGCCTACAACTCTACAGGAATACTAATGGTACCAAGAAGTATGGAATGAAATGACCAAATATATGTTTTTCAGATATCATTGATGAAAGGCATGCATGCAAAAGTGTGTGCATATATATTGATCAGATAAACAATGTTATCAATACTAGTGTTTAATGGAATCGAAGTAATATGCATATGCAATTAATAAGCAATGGACAAACGAATTGGGGATTTCATATACATCCATTGTTAAAGTCGCGCGGTTTGATACAATTTTGTTGAAAGAGCTCATGGACCAACAGTCCAATAAATTAAGAATGCATACGTGTGTAGGTCCTTAGTAGTTACACCATTCACAACATCATTCTTTAGCAATTGTGGTTGAATGTTTTGGTTTACTTATTTAGTTAATTCTATGTTTCATATATTTTTTCATGCAATTACGAAAATATTATTACTATGCAAGGAAATAAGGAATCACATATTTTTCTCTCAACAAGCATTGAAAGGTATACAATTTCATAAGCAAATTTGCAAGGGTAAATTTTATTTTGTCGATTTTTTAAGATGAAAACTAAGGAATGTTATCACTATGAAATATTATGGATAGCTTAAATAAATTATGAGGTTCTTGAAGTACTTACATTGCACATAAGTACATTAATATAACCTTGATATTCAAATGACATCACGATATTGATGCTATATCACTATTACTCCTGAAGAGTATTTGTTTGACATATATATATATATATATATATCAATTTGAAGTATAAATATTTAATAATTATGATTATAATTTGCTAATATTAATTATGACTATAAATGTTCCAGAAAAATCTTAATATAAGTATATAAAGTTGCATTGATAGTTTTTGTTTGAGCATACAAGTATGACATGATATAAGCCTCTTGAAGAAGGTACATGCAATGATTAACTGATTTTTTATATTTCATATATGGAGTAAGGAGGAAAATGTCAAATGCGTTGCAAATCTCAAGATAGTTTCTCAAAGAGAATAACTAAAGAATGAATTGCTAAACTTCAATCGCGATTTTCAGAGAAAAATTTAATTATATAAATGTTATTTCATATTTTTTCAAGTGTTACTCTGATAGGTTTTTTTATAAAGGATATCTCAACCACCACTAGTACAAAAATCCACTTTTGCTGCGGTTGTTTTAGGGGTATTTGCTGCGGTTTTTAACCGCAGCACTTGGAGCAGCAGCAATAAACTAAAAAATGGACTTTTTGCTGCGGTTGTAGTCAAAACCGCAGCAAAAAGGGGGCAAAAATTGGCGGGAAATCCCACTATTTGCTGCGGTTCTTTGTAAAACCGCAGCAAATAGTGTGATTTTCCACCAAAAAAAAAGCTTTATTTGTTGCGGTTTTCTAGAAAACCGCAGCAAATAACCACCCAAAAAAATAAAAAATAATTTTTTTTTGCTTTTTAATGCTAAATTGTAGCCAGAATGTTTGTATATGTACAATCGTTGTAATAACAACATTACATCATCATTAGAATAATAACATCAATCTCAAATACAATTATATTACAAAAAACACTTCAAAGAGCATTATAACGGCAGCATCTCAACAGTGGCAGCAACAAAAGTGTGGAGAGCACCTATTAACAATTAAGCATCAGTGAAAGAAAAACAAAAAAAGATAAAGGACTACTGCAAATAGTAAAGATAGGATGATTGGAAACACGTTTAATAGTGGCAAATCAAGATAAAGATAGCATGAAGCTGACGAAGAACACACCCTTACAAAGCTAAACATAAAGCACCAAGAAAACAAAACTATACCAAACACAAATGTGAGGATTGCATCCACATAGATGATAAACAGCAAAAATAAACAGCAAAAATATAAAAAGAAAATCCACATAGATGATAAATAAGAGAGAAAAGAGCAGTGGCAATGGCAGAGCAGCCTTCCTATTTTCTCATTGCCGAGAATTATATGAATCATTAACACAGACAAAAAAATCACACAATCAGCTATATGAGGACAGCTCAGTTAAATTGTAGAAAGCGAAAATTGATTGAAGATAAATACAAAAGGTTGTAGCCAAACTATAATTCATAATGCCAAACTATCAAATAAAAGGAATAGACTACACAAGTAACCTAATAGAGCATCTTGATGCAGAACTACTTGTCAATAATGAATTACAAATTCTCAGATTTATGAAAAGACAGTAATCTTGTTTGAACAAATCACATAACCAGCCATCAAGGGATAAAGGTAGAATAGTTTGCACTAATTATCGAATATAAGGGATACAATATATGCCATGTTAAAATGGCATACACATGACAACCAAGAATCAAAACCATCCTATAAATGGCACATGTAGTTTTGAAAAGTATTTTTGAACAAGTAGTCCAGAACCATGAAAGGCCTGTCTAAATCACTTTAAAATGAACCAACTCAATCAGAACTTGAAAACATTCACAGTATAACTGCCTTACTGACCTAATAGACTCATCGACTAGCCTTCATAAAATAGAATTAATGTTAAGGACTTGTAGAATTTATGTAAGGACTTAAATAAGGTCTCATCTTCAATGCAAGATTTACAGCAATCTTAAACAACAATTCAGATTCAAGAAATTCCAGCATGTGTGGATACCTGCATGATCATCACAAGAGAAGCTGATTTGATCTTCTCTGCAATGCTAGACGAAAACGTGAAGTAATCAACGGCTATAGACCCATATCATCGTTGACTGACATAAGAAAACAGAAGTTAGACTCTTCATTAATAAAAAAGTTCAAGCAGTAATATGACTTGTGTCACTAGAACTTCTAAACAAAAAAATAGCAAACATTCAGCACCAACAATGCAAAACCAAACATAGCCCCATAAACTATAAAGATCTTATCTAATTTTAATGGTCAAACATAGAGTACTATAATTACATATATCCTACACTTACAACTTTGCTATCAAAATTACAAAAGCAAATTCAATGTATGAACCCTTTCAACATTGAATTAACAAAACCTAAGCCCTAAAAAAATGGCACATTTTCATTGACTATATAAAACTGGCCACCTCAAGCAGTTAGATACTAAAACTGCTGATTATGACCTTGTGAACTTCTAAAGCTACTCTTCCTATAGCCAAGCTAACAATGAATCCTGGTTTTGAGACTAAAATTTCCATGATCACGAAACATTAATAGCAAAGTAGATTCCTCCAATAGTAGGAGAAGCCACAACCTTTCTCTAATAAGTACATGTAATATAATATGAGAATGGAGAAACACAACCTTCCTCAGACTGGATATAATATGATGTTCAATATGAGAATGGAGAAACACAACCTTCCTCAGTCTGCATCTCCAATTTCTGCAAAAAAAAATCAGAAAAAAGGAAAAAAAAATAAAGCTTAAATTAGAGCAACAAACAATCAATTGCACAAATCAACAATCAAACCAAACCCACAACCTAAAAACCAAAACCCACGAACCCAAAACCAATACCCAAGACCCAGAAACCCTAACCCAAACACTAACCCACGAACCAACAACAATACCAAAACCTAAACCAAAACCCTAAGCCACGAACCAAACCAAAACCCTAACCCACGAACCAACATCGCAAACCCAAACTCACAACCAAACTCCAAATCGAAAACATAAAACCCTAAATCCCAACCCGAAAACACAAAACCAAAAACAAATGAATCACCAAAAACCCTAAAAAACCCATATTCAATTTTTCCCCCAATTTCAAATCTAGCAACATTAAACCAAATAACCCTACCAAAAGAGGATTGAAAGGAGATTGAACATGAATGACCTTCGATTTCGTTGTTCATCGGATTGAAAGGAGATTGATTGTGATGAAAAATAAAGAAAAGGGTTAGAGAGAGAGAGAGGAGCAAAATAGAGAGAGATTGAGAGAAAGATAGTGGGTGAGAGTGAGAGTGAGAATGAGAGTGATAGTGGAAGACGAGGAAGGGTAAGGGTGAGGGTGAGGGTTTTAGGGTTAGTGAGAAAGACGAAAAAAGGAGAGAAAAGGGTTATATATGGGGCAGTTATTTGGGCTCGTGGGCTGAACATTTATTTGCTTGAATTATTTGCTGCGGTTATAACCGCATAAAATAACAAAAAAACCGTAGCAAATACTTTAACCGCATAAAATAATTTTGCGTTGAATAATCAACAAGTATTTGCTGCGGTTCTTTAAAAATGTCAAAGAACCGCAGCAAATATGGCGCAGCAAAATCCATTTTTTCTACTAGTGCACTAAATTAGAAGTTAGTTCATTATATTGAACCATGTTGACTTCAAATTATTTATTGATGTATTCATGAGGGGAAGTAATTGCGGCTTGCACTCTTTTCCGTTAACAATGGTTTTTTCCCGTTGGGTTTTTTCTACAAGGGTTTTTAATAGGGCAACGTTCATGCGCATACTTACTAAAATATTTTAGGTAATAACCTTTCAAGGGGGAGTGTTATGAAAATATTGTTGACGTCTATTACACTCATTAATATTATTGGATGTACCCCTTTGGTAATGATGTACCTCTTGGTTCCTTGTCATCATGTATATATATATATAATATGGCAATGTAACAGTTGATGGCATGGAAGTTTTCTCTTTACATAGTAATCCATCTACGTAACTACATTATTCTCTCATACTCTTTTTCTATATTTATAACAAAATTGATTTATTTTATTGATTAATAAAATTAATTTTGTTACTATAATTATAATTGAAAAAATAGTTAATTAACCCCAAAACCCATCCCCTGCCTTACAAAATCGCACCACCATCCACCGCCCTGCCATATCGTCTCCTCCTAAGTTGCGCCACTGTAGGTACGACGTGCACGCACACACTAGTTGTGTTGTCGCTCCACCTAGATGCACCTTCCACCCCTTCTCACACCCGTCATGGCGCAGCCACCGTGGCTGCAGTTACTCCACCTCAAAAACATTTTTTTAGTCTAAATTCAAACAAACAATTTTATAACAAAATCAACTTCAAATTAATTACAAAACACAATAATTATGCTTAATTCAATAATTAAATCGAAATATTCCCAATATGATTTCGAAAATTAGGGTTTCGAAACATCAATTTGTTAGGAAAATTAAAGAATTCAAATTGAATTCGAGTGAAATTGGGGTAGAATTGAAACACTTTCGAACCTAAATGACCTATATTCGACGTAATATGTAAAACCCTGTAATTTCCTAACTATCTCCTAATTATGTGGATTTTACTTAGTACTCGCAAATAACACTCAAAACTCACGTAATATTCAATTAAATTATCACTGCTGACAAATTAATTGAATGCTAATTAATTAGATCACTCCTGAAACTAATCAACTGGGATCTATAATTCAACCCTCACTCCTAAAAACACAAATTTTATAAGAAACTTGAACAATCAACTCTTTAATTGCACAAAAAGAAATACACATGAAATTTTTATTGATTTTTTATCACCCAAAGACTTATGTTGTTACATGGAATTCTTAGGCTATTTATAGTAAGAAATATCCTAAAAACCTTATAAAAACTCTAAGATATCCTAACAAACTTAGAAACAACCTAGCAAACAAAACAAATTGATCTTATCTCAAAAAGCCACCCACCAAAGGATAAGTATGACCGGTTGGTTTTGGGATAATCTTGACAATAAATCTTCTCACAATTATAACAAACTAACTAAAAACATGATAAACAACACAAAAACTTCAACCTTATCCTTTAGAGACACACCAAAACAAAGCCCAAGAACCATTTCTTGATCGTCAATCCTCGCGCCAAGAGACAACCTTCGTTTTCTTGAATTTTTCCAAATTTAATTTGCTTCAGTCTTTCAAGAACTCTTCCAAGAATGAATCTTTAAATCAAGAAACCTTTCAAGAATGAATCTTTTAATCAAGAAACTTTCAAGAAACCATCCACCATGCTCCAAAAATAAACATGAAGTAAGACACTAGCAGTGTGACTTATACATAAAAGCAATAAAGTCCAAAATGAGAAAAACCCTATCAAATAAAGTGGGAAAAACCTAATGGATAAAACCAATTTACTCCCTAAATCCACCATCCATCCTATAAAGTGCTAAATTTAGTTTCAATCCAAGTCTTCTCACATTGGCAGACAAACATATTCATTAACACCTTACTCCACCAAAAGAATATTATAGTGATTAATAGTAATTATTGTGATGGTCATATAGATAGCCACCACTATTATCCACGACATCAATAATCTTTACCATTATCACCCACACCTGTGTTTTATCCTTGTTAAGTCCAATTGGTTTTAGCATAAGGTTGATTGGATCATCCATAATTGGTTTCGATCTAGATAACTCACTTGTGCTCAAATTCATATCTTTTTCCCTGGTTGAGAAGAATTTTGCCCTCAAATTCACATCATCATAGTAAGGTGAGAGATCTCCAATGTTGAAAGTAGCACTCACATTACCATATTCATCAGGAAAATCAATGTTATAAGCATTATCCCCATACCCTTCTATTACCTCAAAAGTTCCGTCAGCTCTAGGCATCAACTTATTCTTTCGTCTATGTGGAAAATGCTCCTTTCTGAGAAGAATCCATAACAAATCACCAGGTTCGAATACAATTTGGGTCATGTTCTTGTTAGAAAGCCTCTTGTAAACTTCGTTCATCTGAGAAATCTTCTTTTTCACAGCTTCACACGTTTTCTTGAAGACGTCCAAACGTTTCTTTGTATCAACATGCAGCCCTTCTCTTACCAAAGGTATCAAATCAGTGGTCATATATGGATTGACTCCAGACACAACTTTAAAAAGTGAATGCCTAGGTGTGGATGAAATAGCTCTGTTGTAAGCAAACTCAGCATGACTCAGACGAATGTCCCAATCCTTCTGTGTTTTACTCACAAGCCCACGTAACAAGGTACCTAGATTTCTGTTTGTAACTTTAGTCTGCCCATCTATCTGAGGATTATGAGAAGTACTAAAAAGAAGCTTTGTACACACCATCTACCACAAACACTTGAAAAAGTGACTAAGAAATTTTGAATCTCTAGCACTCACCATACTTCTTGGTATGCCATGGAGCTTCACAATCTCCTTGAAACACACGTAAGCAACATGTTGAGCATAACCAGTTTTATTCATTGCTAAAAAGTGAGCCATTTTCGAGAACCTATCAACCACCACCATAATTGAATCACGTCCTCTCTGTGTTCTAGGTAATCTCATGATAAAACCCATGCTGGCACTATCCCAGGGTGTATCAGGCAATGGTGTATAAAGACCCTTAACAAAGGTTGATTTAGCTCTTTCACACGTAGCACATCTAGAAACAACTGATTAAATATATCCTATCATCTTAGACCAATAGAAATATTCACTCACCATGTCAATAGTCTTGTGAACCCCAAAATTCCCAGCCAGTGCGCCACTATGAGCCTCCCTGATCAGCAATTCACGAACTCCATATTTAGGAATGCACAGCTTACTGTTCCGGAATAGAAAACCATCCTGAATTGTGAAATTCCTAGTAGGTTGTTGATATTTTGCAGCAAAATCTGAATCACTGACATATAACTCCTTCAGGTGCTCAAATCCTAATACTTTAGTATCCACCATTGCAAGCAAATATGATCTCCTTGATAAAGCATCAGCTACCACATTATTCCTTCTTTGTACCTGGATGAAAATATAAAAGACTGAACCCACTTAGCATGTCTGTAGTTGAGCTTCTATTGACCGTTAATATATTTCAAGGCTTCATGCTCTGAATGTAGAATAAAAGGTTTTGGGTGTAGATAATGTGACCAATAATCCATTTGTCTAACAATTACATAGAAATCTCGATCATAGTTGGAATAATTCAATTTAGCTCCACTCAATTTCTCACTGAAATAGGAAACAAGCTTCTTCTCTTAAATCAGAACTGCTCCAATGCCCACGCCACTAGCATCACACTCTACTTCAAACAGCTTATTAGATTTTGGCAATGCAAGAATAGGTGCATTGCATAACTTCTCCTTAACCTCCTTATTCGCCTCCTGAGCCTTAGAAGTCCATCTGAATTCCCCTTTCTTCATCAACTCTATAATAGGAGCCATTATTGTTGAGAAATCACGTATGAATCTCCTATAGAATGATGCTAATCCATGAAAACTCCTGACTTCATACACGTTGGTAGGTGTCTTCCAAGTTTTAACAGCTTCAACTTTGGAGGGATCCACCTTAATACCCACACCACTCACTATGTAACCCAGGAAAATAATTTGCTGCTGCAAAAAGTCACACTTCCCGAGTTTTCCAGATAACTTTTGTTCATGCAACTTAACAAATAACTGCCTCAAATGCCCCATATGCTCATGTATGTCTATACTCTAAACAAGTATATCATCTAGATAAACTGAACTTGTTTGGAAAAGGTCTCAGCTCCTCATTCATCAACCTCATGAATGAACTAGGTGCATTGCAAAGACCAAAAGGCATCACCAACCACTCATATAGGTCCTGCTTAGTCTTGAAAGAAGTTTTCCATTCATCACCTTCACAAATTCTAATTCCTCAGATAAATTTTTGAAAACATGCTAGCGCCATGCAATTCATCCAACATATCTTTAAGTCTAGGTATAGGAAATCTATACTTGATGGTTATGTTGTTAACTGATGTTGAACCAATGCACATTCTCCGGGAACCAAAATTATTGGGAACCAATAAAGCAGGAACTGCAAAAGGACTCATACTTTCACGAATCAACCCTTTCTTAAGCAACTCATCAATCTAGCAGGATCACATCTATAAGTAGGCTTATTTGGAGTAGGTTCTCTAGGAATAAATCAATTGCTTGTTCTATGCCACGAATTGGAGGTAGTTCATCAGGAAGTTCACCTGGAAAAATATCTGTAAATTCTTCTAGTAAAGGTTTGAGGCACAAATCCTCAGTTACTTTATTTTGTGTGGCTTCCTTCACTACTAAATGTATGCAGGATTCCCTTGCTCCACCTCTTTTTCGAATTCCTTAGCAGAAAGGAATAGACTTGACTGTTGTTTATGGTTATTTCATGCAGATGGATTCAAAGGTAGTAGACGGGAATTTTCCATCGCAAATTCTTGTAATTTCCGACGGATTCGAAGGTAGTAGATATATTCTTTGTTTATGGAAGAAGATTGTTCAGGGGTTGGAGATGCTTGTGCAAAAAATTGATGCATGCCCAAGAGGTTGCATGTTGTTTTGGAAAGAGGATGCCAACGCTTCTACGTGTACGGTATGTGGTAGCGACCGATACAAGAAGACTTCTAAAGGGAACGATGTGCCTTTGAATGTTCTCACTTACCTCCCCATTACTCCTAGATTGCAAAGAATGTTTGCAACGAAGGACGTTGTAGAGGAAATGGCATGGCATGCAAAGAATCCTCGACAGCAAGGCACAATGGCACACCCTGGCAACAGTGACGCTTGGAAACAATTAGATAGATGCTCTAACGAATTTGCATCTGAACCTCGTAATGTTTGGCTTGGGTTGTGTACAGATGGGTTTGATACTCATGGTAAATTTGGCGATAAGTATTCTTGCTGGCCTGTTATTTTAAACCCTTACAACTTGCCTCCCTCCATGTGTATGAAAAGGGAGTTTATGTTCCTTTCGTTGATTATTCCCGGTCTAAACAACCCGAAGGGTAACTTAGATGTTTACATGCAGCCATTAATTGAAGAGTTGAAACAGTTGTGGGACATTGGTGCAACTATGTACGACATTTCAACAAAATAAAATTTCACTCTTCAAGTAGCCATCTTGTGGACCATTGGTGACTTTCCAGCTTACGGTATGATGCCTGGGTAGTCTACAGCCGGTAAGAAAGCTTGTCCTTACTGCATGGATAAAAGCCAGGCATTTTGGTTAAGCAACAGTGGTAAGGTAACTTGGTTTGATAGCCATAGGAAATTCCTATCTCCAGATCACCCTTTTAGGAAAAGCAAGACATCTTTCTGTAAGAATAGAGTTGAGAAAGGCGATCTTCCACACATCATGTCGGGTGATGACCTTTGGGAATGTGTGAAAGACCTTCCAAAGGCAACTGATGGTCCCGAAGCACTTAAACAGGTCAAAAAGGCCAAAAGAGGTTGGGCAAAGCAAAGCATATTTTGGGAGATGCCTTCTTGGAAACATCTTCTCGTTCGCCATAACCTAGATGTGATGCACATTGAGAAGAACTTTTTTGACCAACTAATTCAAACTATTATGGATGTCAAGGGAAAAACTTCTGACACGGCCGCCGCTAGATTAGACATCCAGGCTCATTGTAAACGTCCCCAGCTTCATCTACAGAAGGACGACCAAGAGAAAGATGTCATTCCAAGCGCACCTTACAATCTTGATAGAGCACAAAGAAAGGTTTTGTGTGAGTGGGTGAAGCAGTTGCGATTTCCTGATGGGTACGCCTCTAATTTGAGCAGATGTGTTGATTTACAAGGTTGTAAACTAGTAGGAATGAAAAGTCATGACTTTCATGTCTTCATGGAAAGGTTGTTGCCTGTTGCTCTTAAAAAAATTTTGCCCATTCATGTTTGAAATGCAATCACAAAGATAAGTCAATTCTTTCGAGATATATGTTGCTACACTATTACAGTAAGTGACATGGAACGATAGGAGAGAAACATTGTGGAGATAATTTGCAAGCTAGAGAAGATTTTCCCTCCTTCATTTTTCAACTCAATGGAACATTTACCGATACATTTTCCATTTGAAGCCAAGTTGCGTGGACCTGTTCAATATCGATGGATGTATCCATTTGAAAGGTTGTAGCCAGCGAATTCGAACATAATTATTATATTTTCATTTATATAACCGGTTGGTTAAACATAATTCCTGTTGTTTAATATTAATTTCAAGTTCCTAAATCACTTGAAATGAAAAATTAGGAACAAAGCCCGTGTTGAAGGTTCAATATGCAACGCTTACCTAACTGAAGAGGTTGCAAACTTTTGCTCGCATTACTTTGACTACAAGTTTGACACAAAAACAAGAGATCTAGGTCGGAATGTCAACCCTGATATTGACTGTGACATACACAACAATGATGTTCCAGAACTATTCACAGTCGACATAGGTCGTGTTACAAATCAAGGGAAGACAAGAGTTCTAGATGAGAAAGAACTCCAACGTGCACACTTTTTTGTGTTGTCCAACTACGGCATTTTGGGTGAGTACGAAAGGTAACTTGAAAAATGTTACATATATATTCATAGCACGTAAACAACTATGTTTAATTTCAAGGGTCATTGAGTTGGAATCATAGCACGTAAACAACTATGTTTAACTTGAAAAATGTTACATGTATATTCATAGCACGTAAACAACTATGTTTAATTTCAAGGGTCATTGAGTTGGAATCATCCATTTTGTAGGAAGTTTGAGGACTACCTTCTCTCAACCCATCCGACTTTGGATAGAGAAGCAGTTCAAGAAAAATTTGAAGTTGAATTCCCAAAGAGGTTCCGTGATACGGTAACAACAATCAATACCCTATTTGTTTATGTTTGTAGGTTTGCCTTACCGTTACACTTTAACATTACCAATTTCACCTACAGGTCCATCGAGATAAACCGAATTATGATGTCCTACAAGCTTTGGCTATGGGGCCTTTCAAGCGAGTTCGGACTTTCAGTAAAATCATGGTTGGTGGTTTCAACTTTCATACATATGGTCACGGTCGTCAAAAAGCCACTATGAATTATGGTGTTTCAGTTTCGGGTGAAGATGGGTCAGAGTACTATGGAATTTTAGATGACATCATTGAACTTGTCTACATTGGTGCGAAAAATGAGTACAAGACTATGCTATTTAAGTGTAGTTGGATGGATTGTGTTAGGAGTATGAACGTACATGAGCGATACAATCTTGTCGAAGTCAATCATACGAAAAAGTACCCAAAGTATGACCCATTTGTCTTATCTTATCAAGTAACCAGGTTTACTACACATCTTATCCAAGCCTTAAACGAGATCGCGTTCAATGGTGGGCTGTGTTCAAAACACACGCTAGGTCAGTAGTTGATGCTCCAGTTGACCTACAGTTTCTACAGGAAACTGTACCTGCCGCAACTTCAACCCTTTGTCCACCTAATGAGATTCCGGACTATGATGTTGTTGAGGACTTTGTTGTCTCTGATTCTGATGACAATGAAATGATTGCAGACGATGATGATGATGAATCTAAACTAAGCTCAAGTGATTTAGAAGAAGAGGACGACACCATTGTATACCTAGATGACATTAGTGACGGATATAGTACAGATCATAGCAGTGAATAATCACCTTATTTTGTACATCTAATGCAAGTGTTGGAATAAGATAATTATTTGCTTAGGGATTGAGCCATTGTTGTTGTCATTATGTGTACTAAACGCTTATTGGAGATCCATTTACATCCATTGAAAATGTGTATTGTTGTTTTATCATTTTTCATTTAAAGCTTTTATCTTGCATTCTCTTATTATTCAGATTCATATATTGTGCAGATTCGTCCCTAGTAAATATTGTCACTCATATGTATGTGTGTTAATTGTGATTAACATTGATTCAGGCATTCATGAAGGGCAGTACTCATCGAGATGCACGGAAGAAGGGAAAAAAAGCTACTTCAGATGTTCATGGTACCGCGATTAACTTGGGTGAGTCATCGCAACAACAGCAGCGACCTCCAGAGCAGCTGAACATGCATCACAACATCACTCAGGATCATCACGGTCAAATTCAGATAGAGGTTCACACTCAGGTGAACCAACATGCTACTACTTCGACACAAGAAGTAGGTCGTGCTACTGATGAGTCAGGGAGGCTGTTGTTGGACCCTACTTCGTTGTGGTAATAGTTTCAGATGCATAACTTTGACATGCGTTATTGTAACTTTGTTTGTAACTGTCATTCATTTTGTATGACTTTGAACAAAAAATTTTGGTTGTTGTGTTTAGCTTTGAAGATGATAAGGTTAAGAGGTTAATAACGCAAACGATATAGGGCTACTATAACGCCCCTTGGAGAAATTACAAGGAAGCTGATGATGCCACCAAAAATCACTGGTGGAACGTGTTTGGGGTATAAATTGTTTTTACTAAATAAAAACTTTTGGTTATTTAACACTTTGTTTGACATTGAGTATGATAACTACATTTGAATTGAATCGCAGAGGCAATGCACTTGGGATCCTGAGTTGGAACCTCAAGTTAGACAACAATTCGTTACAAGGCTTAAAAATTGATTGCGTGACATGTTCTACACCGTCACCCACTCGATGAATGGAGGTAAGCCTAAATGGGTCACTGAGGACGTCCACAAGGCTATGCTGGCTGTGGTTAAAGAAGATGAAACTTGCAAGAGAAGAAGTGCTCAGAACAAGAAGAACAGAAGAGGTGGCTCGATGGATAACCCCATTGAACCCACCCACTTTCAGGGTTCCATCTCAGTTGTGCAACATGCAAAGAAGATGGCAATGAAAGCTTTTCTATTCATTCTTCGTATGTGAAGCTTAAGTTTGAGTAATGTTGAAAGTGTTATACTTTATTCATTCTTTTCATGTGAAGCTTAAGTTCTAATTTATTATACGATTTTACTTTTACAATCTTCAACTCCGTCACATGTGTAGGCAAAGTAGAATGATGGAAAGCTACCATCCCCAGTAGACCTGCTCATCCGTACGCATTTCAAGGAAGTTCCGGGGAAAGGAAAGGTGGCACCAACTACAAAGCCAAGCAAATTGTGGTATGTAAATGGTTTTGAAGCCCAGAACATTTTTAACATGACACTTGAACTTAATTTACAGGCATAGATTCTTTTATTATTTGCTATGTAGGAGACGGTAGATGAATGTTAAAGGTACTTATAAGCTTAATTGAAGAGACGGTAATGAAATGGGCAAGTAAATAGCCATTTTGAGGTGTTTTGAGTCATTTTTGGTGATATTGAGCCAAAAACACTTGGAAGTTGACTTTTAACTTAACTTGAGGACTTATGCACTTGTAAATACGCTATTTAGAAATGTTTTGCTTAGTTATAAGCTTAAATGAAGAACAACTAGTGACTTGGCCATGGTAGTAGCAACTTTTCGTGATTTTGGAGCCTTTTTGAGTGAATTTGTGCCCAAAACGGTTGTAATGTCACATTTCAATAAATTCGAAAACAAAGACACCTCGAAATATGACGTATATGAATGTTAAAGGTACTTATAAGCTTAATTGAAGAGACGGTAATGAAATGAGCAAGTAAATAGCCATTTTGAGGTGTTTTGAGTCATTTTGGGTGATATTAAGCCCAAAAAACTTGGAAGTTGACTTTTAACTTAACTTGAGGACTTATGCACTTGTAAATACGCTATTTAGAAATGTTTTAATTAGTTATAAGCTTAAATGAAGAACAACTAGTGACTTGGCCATGGTAGTAGCAACTTTTCGTGATTTTGGAGCCTTTTTGAGTGAATTTGAGCCCAAAACGGTTGTAATGTCACATTTCAATAAATTAAAAAACAAAGACACCTCGAAATATGACGTATATGAATGTTAAAGGTACTTATAAGCTTAGTTGAACATACGGTAATGAAATGGGCAAGTAAATAGCCATTTTGAAGTGCTTTGAGTCATTTTGGGTGATATTGAGCCCAAAAACACTTGGAAGTTGACTTTTAACTTAAATTGAGGACTTAAACACTTGTAAATACGCTATTTAGGAATTAGGAATGTTTTACTTAGTTATAAGCTTAAATGAAGAACAACTAGTGACTTGGCCAAGGTAGTAGCCACTTTTCGTGATTTTAGATCTTTTTTGAGTGAATTTGAGTCCAAAACGGTTGTAATGTGACATTTCAATAAATTAAAAAAACATAGACACCTCTATATATGCTATATATTAATGTTAAAGGTACTTATAAGCTTAATTGAAGAGACGGTAATGAAATGGGCAAGTAAATAGCCATTTTGAGGTGTTTTGAGTCATTTAGGGTGATATTGAGCCCAAAACACTTGGAAGTTGACTTTTAACTTAACTTGAGGACTTGTACACTTGTAAATAAGCTATTTAGGAATATTTTACTTAGTTATAAGCTTAAATGAAGAACAACTAGGGACTTGGCCATGGTAGTAGCCACTTTTCGTGATTTTAGAGCCTTTTTGAGTGTATTTGAGCCCAAAACGGTTGTAATGTCACATTTCAATAAGTTAAAAAATATAGACACCTCTAAATATGCAGTATATGAATGTTAAAGGTACTTATAAGCTTAATTGAAGAGACGGTAATGAAATGGGCAAGTAAATAGCCATTTTGAGGTGTTTTGAGTCATTTTGGGTGATATTGAGCCCAAAACACTTGGAAGTTGACTTTTAACTTAACTTGAGGACTTATACACTTGTAAATACGCTATTTAAGAATTTTTTACTTAGTTGTAAGCTTAAATGAAGAACAATTAGTGACTTGGCCATGGTAGTAGCCACTTTTCGTGATTTTGGAGCCTTTTTGAGTGAATTTGAGCCCAAAACGGTTGTAATGTCACATTTCAATAAATTAAAAAACATAGAAACCTCTAAATATGCTATGTATTAATGTTAAAGGTACTTATAAGCTTAATTGAAGAGACGGTAATGAAATGGGCAAATAAATAGCCATTTTGAGGTGTTATAAGGTATTTTGAGCAAAAATCACTTGGTACTTGTTATTTGCTTTAAATTTAAGCCTTAGAAAGTTATAACTATGCTTTATAGTAATGTTTAAATATATATAAATTTTATTGAAATGAAACTAGCGAAATGGGCATTATTGTAGCTATGTTTCATTCATTTTTTATCGAAGTTGGACACATAATTAAACACAAGTTGAAATAGTTGTCTATGTGTATTCCTCTATTAGTATGTTTGTTTCAATCTAGTGCGTGTTGTAGGAAACATATCAGAAGCAGGTTGAGGATTCCTCCAATGTGGAAACTCCAAAGACGCCAAATGGGATGTATTAGGAGGCAGCTGGTGGGCGCAGCAAGAAAGGTCGCGTCAAAGGTCTCGGTAGTGGTGCTGAGCTTTACTACAGGTCGTTCAGGCGATGTGGATCGTCACAGCAGTACACTCCCTCTGTCGTGTCTCAAATGCAAGAAAATTTTGACAAGAGGATAGAGAATGTCACAAGCCAGCTGGAGGAGTTCCGGGAGGATTTCTGGACCCAGATTCGTGATGAGTTAAGGCAGGAGGTTCGAGAGGAATGAGATGCAGGCAGAGATGGCCGCAATGGAGCAGAGAAACAGAGAGCATGTGGAGGAGCTGATGAGTCGGATTCAAGGATTCGGCACTGACTCTTGTTCTCCTTTCCAGAGTCATCATAGAGACCCTAGAGATAACTCGGGTAGTGGCGCAGGTCAAGGCACTCCAGTTTAGTTAGCTTACTTGTGTTTTAGGATATATCGTATTATTAAATAGATATATAGTTTAGTTGTATGCAATTACTATTATTGTTAAATTTGTTATGGCAGTATTTAATGGTAGTTGTAAGACACAAATTAATTTATTTATGTTTTAAAATGTTTGAAACAATATCCTTGATGTGATCGTCGCAACAGAACGGAAATTGTATGGTCTATATAGATTTGCAGGTACGAATGAGGGTTTGAAGTAGTCTTTTTAAAAAGAAATTGCAAAATTCCGGCGGAAATATTCATCACAATTTGTCAGATAAGAATTTATTAAAACTTTTCCGACAGAATTTATCGTCGCAAAATAAATGGAAAATTAAATGGCTGCAAATTGAGCGCTAGTTTGCGAGGGAATTTTCCGTCGCAAAAAGGTTGCGACGGAAATTTCGTTGGGAAAACCAACAATTTGCGACGAAGGGAATAGTGACGACCAGTTTGCGACAGAATTCCGTTCGCAAACACATTTTCCGGCGGATTTTGAGGTTTTTCCAACGGAATTTTTTTCGTCGCAAACCAGCTGTTTTCTTGTAGTGTTTATTATTTTTCACCTTTTGGTCATATTGCCATGTTCTTCCTAGCAACAATTGGCATGCAGTCATAGGCACCACATCACACCGCAATTCATCATTATATAGTCTAATGGTGAAATTGACCAATGCTTGCTTCTTTACTTCAATTCCTTCAGTATCATCAAGCCAATAGAGTTTGTATGGAATACCATGATCTCTTTGAGTAAGTAGTAACCTTTCAACCAATTCCTTGGATGCCACATTAGTGCGGGAACCACTGCAAATGATTAGGTTGCATAAATATGGTCCAATCTTGTAAATGCTATGAAATAAACTATCCCTTTGTGTTGCATGAGGCTCCACAGCTGAATGTAAGGCCCTTCTCACTACAAAAGGTTCACCACCCTGTAGCAAAGGAGGTTGATTCACTGTTTCTTGAATGTCTTCATCAATATCCTCCTCCCCCTGTTTCTGAATGATGTCCTCATCATCTTCAACCACAATCTGATAAATTTCTTCTTCAGTGTCCCACAAGTTTGTCATCTCCATTGCTAATGTGCACCTAGTAGGACAAGAGGATGTAAGATTTCCATGACCATGACATTTGAAACACCTTCTGCGTTCTTCAAACTTAGATTTCGAAACCACCTTCTTTGGTTTATCTCCTGAAGAGCTAGGAATTGCAAGAACTGGTGTTGTTTGAGGGTTTGCTTTTATGTGTTTATTTAAATCCTGAGAATTGTAAGCGCATTTCCCTGTGAAAGGCATGAAACTCTTTCTGGAATAGTCCTTGGTATGTTTCACAACTTTCAATGCAAGATTGCAAAGATCATTGAATGTATGGTACTGTGCTAAATCAAGTCCCTTGTTAATATTTTTGTCTCACGTTCCTCCAAGTCACAAATCAACGATAAACATTCAAACTCATCAATATATATACGCGCACTCATAGTTCCTTGATACAAAGAAGTTAACTTCACATAGTTCTGTTGGTCAAAATCAAAAGGAACATATTTGTCACGCAGTATCTTTTTCAGATAAGACCAAGTGATAATCTTTGCTTTCTCCTGGGATTTCCTTTTGGCTTTCAATTCTTCATACCATAAACTTGCATTCTTTCTCAGTCTAATATAATCAATCTTAAAGGTTTTTTTTTTTATCATCGAAACCTTTTTACTCTACAATTTTCTCCACTTGTCTCTTCTATTCAACGTAATCATCTGGTGTACCCTGTCATGTGAAATCATCAAGTTTAATTCCACGATCATCAAGTTTATGCTTACCCTTTGGACGTTTTCCATCAGAATCTGATGAAGAAAAAGAATCTTTGTCCTCATCATCATCATCATCTCCGGCCACAAAAATAATGCATAGACTTTGGATCTAGTTTCCTTTGCAATTGTTGCGCCAAAACATCAATCCTTAAGTTGTCCTACTTTTGTCTCATGTCCATATCCTCAAGTTTATTCATCATGTCTTGAATTAACTTCAAATTGGATTTCCCCATGATTGGATCGAAAAAACTCCGAAATCTAATACCAAATAAATGTGGAATTTAAGTGGTAGTCGCAAATAACACTCAAAACTCACATGATATTCAATTAAATTATCACTCCTGACAAATTAATTGAATTCTAATTAATTAGATCACTCCTAAAACTAATCAACTAGGATATAAATTCGTCCCTCACTCCTGAAAACACGAATTTTACGAGCAACTTGAACCAACTCTTTAATTGCACAAGAAGTAAAACACACGAAATTTTTATTGATTTTTGATCAACCAAAGACTTATGTTGTTACATCGAATTCTTTGGCTATTTATAGTACAAAATATCCTAACAACCTTATAACAACTCTACCAAATCCTAACAAACTTAGAAACAACCTAACAAACAAAACATATTGATCTTATCTCAAAAATTCGCTCACCAGAGGATAAGTATGGCCAATTGGTTTTGGGATAAGCTTGACAACAAATCTTATCACAATTCTAACAAACTAACTAAAAAAAAGATAAAAACGCCAAAACTTCAACCTTATCCATTAGAGACACGCTAAAACAAAGCCCAACAACCATTTCTTGATCGTCAATCTCGCGCCAAGAAACAACCTTCGCTTTCTTGAAATTTTCAAGATTTTCTTCAATCTTTCAAGAACTCTTCCAAGAACGAAGCTTTAAATCAAGAAACCTTTCAAGAATGAATCTTTTAATCAAGAAACTTTCAAGAAACTTCCAACCATGCTCTAAAGATAATCTTGAAGTAAAACACTATTATTGTAACTCACATGATGTGAATTTTGTTATAAACAAACGCCACTCACACAAAGAAACTTAGACTTCAAATTTGATAAAGCCACGCACCACAAATCTGAACTTCTAAGGCGAATAATTGGTAGAATTTGATTAAAGCAAAGCACCCTCAAATCCTAAGAACTATCCTCACGTGAGATAAAGCAAAAGCACCACTCACTCAATCGAATTTCTCACAAGAAACTCTCAAAATTTTGTTTTCTTCGTGAAACAATAAAAACCGGAAACACTTTGTGTTTAATTACTCAAATCTGAATTTTATTGATGTATTTTACATCCTAATTATAGGCTAGACATATCACATAATATTTCAGAATTCTAAACATATCCTAACTACCTTAGATATATGGTAAAACAAACTAAGATTAGGATAACAAGAAAATCTTATCAAAACCGGATACAATATTTGCACCATATATTTTGTAATCTGATTTCTAGTCTAAATCTTAGATATTTTGCAAATCAAATCTAGTGACCATATTTCCGAATAACAACCCAAGGTTGACCAAGTCAAACAACTTGAAAAACCGTGTTGACAACGTTGCCCAATCTTCCAAAAATCTGTCCAAAATCCCGCCATATAACTTGCTTTGATTCTCGTTGATTTTTGTTGGACTTGCGATTTCAAGAACTTCAAGAAACTCTTCAAGATTCAATCTTTATTTCAAGAAACCTCCATTTTTGTGTTTCTCATGCTTGATTCCATCAACCTTGACTCATAAACTAATCAAGAAAATAACAAAACACCATATGGTAAAACCCTATCAAATGACGTGGGAAGAAAACCCATATAGCTCAACACTTCTAAACTACTAACTATACTTGCTTTACATTTACGTGAATAAGCTTGTGCATGTCACCATGCACACGTAGAAATCCACCCTAGCCAACCCAAGAAGCCTTGTGTCTCCATAAGCCACTAACTCCCCCAAGGTTGCTTCTTGTTTTCCACCTTCAATCAAACCCAAACCCTCGAAGTTTTGCTCATTGATATGCGTATCATCCTCCTCTTCTTCAAAAGAGTTTGTCCTCAAACCTCGAAGTTGGTCATCAGGAACATAAGGAGCTAAATCACCAATGTTGAAAGTAGCATGGACTCCATATTCTCCTGGTAATTCCAATTTATAAGCATTATCCCCCACTTTACTTATGATCTTGAACGGTCCATCACAACGAGGCATAAGTTTATTCTTCCTTTGATTTGGAAATCTTTCCTTCCTCAAGTGTAACCAAACCAAATCCCCTTCTTTGTAGACATGTTGTGATTTATGTTTGTTTGCTCGTGCCTTGTAAATATCATTAACCTTCTCAATTCGAGCCCTTACTTCTGCATGAAGTTTTTGCATGTACTCAACCTTAGTCTTGGCATCTTTGTGTACCAACTCCCCTTTAGGAATACTTACAAAATCAATTGGTAACTTAGGATTAACTCCATAGACAATCTCGAAAGGTGAGTGCTTAGTAGCATAAGTAGGTGACCTATTATAAGCAAATTCAGCATGAGCAAGCTTCAAATCCCAATCTTTTTGTGTCTTACTAACCAAACCACGCAACAAAACCCCTAGTGTTCGATTAGTGACTTCTGTTTGCCCATCTGTTTGAGGATGATAAGATGTGCTAAACAAAAGTTTCGTGCCTATTAACCTCCAAAGTGACTTCCAAAAGTAACTCATGAATTTTGTGTCTCTATCACTTACAATAGTCTTTGGAACCCCATGCAACCTTATGATGTCTTTAAAATATAAATCAGCCACATTCATAGCATCATCTGTCTTGTGACATGGTGTAAAATGAGCCATCTTTGAAAATCTATCAACCACTACCATAATTGCATCTTTTCCCCTTGCTGTCCTTGGTAACCCTACAATGAAATCCATAGAAACATCCTCCCAAGGTCCCTCTGGCACTGGCAATGGAGTATAAAAACCTTGATGAAAGGCTGCCTTTGCCTTTTGACAAGTAGCACATTGAGCAATTATGGCCTCAACATCAACAATCATCTTTGGCCAATAAAAATGTTCTTGCAACATGGTTAGTGTCTTTGTAATGCCAAAATGTCCAGCAATACCTCCTCCATGAGCCTCCCTTACTAGCAACTCACGTATAGAACACTTAGGTATGCACAATAGATTACCTTTAAACAAAAACCCATCATGTAGCACATAGGAACTCATAGACCCCTTTGAAAGTTGCGCCATTATTGGTCCAAAATCACCATCTTGCTCGTAAAATTGTGTTATCAACTCTAACCCAAGCAACTTAAAGTTCAAAACACCAAGCAAAGTATACCTTCTTGACAAAGCATCAGCAACAACATTAGACTTCCCCGTTTTGTACTTTGAAGAGAAGTGAAAAGATTGCAAAAATTCAACCCATTTAGCATGTCTTGGATTCAATTTTTGTTGACCATTAATGTGCTTCAAAGCTTCATGATCAGAATGTAATATGAAGTGATTAGGCCTTAAATAATGACTCCAATGATCCAAAGCTCTAATAATGGCATAGAACTCCTTGTCATATGTAGAATAGTTCAGTTTAGCACCATTCAACTTCTCACTAAAGTAAGCAATTGGCCTCTTCCCTTGGACTAGAACAGCACCAATTCCAACCCCACTTGCATCCGTCTCTACTTCAAATGGTTTAGAGAAATCTGGTAAGGCTAGTATAGGTGTGTTACAAAGCAACTTCTTAATCAATTCAAAAGCTTCTTGTGCCCCCTTAGTCCACTCAAACTTAGGCTTATCCTTCTTAATGCATTCGGTTATAGGAGCAACAACAGATGAAAAATTCTTCACAAACCTCCTATAGAACGAGGCTAACCCATGAAAAGCACGTACTTCAGTCACGTTTTTTGGTGTTGGCCATGATTTTATAGCTTCCACTTTAGATGGATCAACAGAAACCCCATCTTTGGACACAATATACCCCAAAAACGTCACACTTGGTACCATGAAATAACACTTTTCGAGCTTAGCATAGAGCTTTTGTTCTCGTAATGTCCCAAACACACTCCTTAGATGGCTTAGATGATCATTAACACTCTTGCTATACACCAAAATATCATCTAAATATACCACTACAAACTTACCAATGTATGGCTTTAAGACCTCATTCATCAACCTCATAAACGTACTAGGTGCATTAGTTAACCCAAAAGGCATGACTAACCATTCATAAAGCCCTAGCTTTGTTTTAAAACCTGTTTTCCATTCATCACCTTCCTTCATTCGAATCTGATGATATCCACTCCTTAAATCAATCTTTGAAAATAATTGAGAACCATGTAATTCATCTAGCAAATCATCCAATCTAGGTATAGGAAACCTATACTTGACGGTTATATTGTTAACTGCCCTTGAATCAATACACATTCTCCAAGTCCCATCCTTCTTAGGTACTATTAATGTAGGCACAGCACATGGACTCATGCTCTCTCTCACGTACCCCCTCTCCATTAATTCCTCAATTTGCCTTTGTATCTCCTTTGTCTCCTCTGGATTACATCTATATGCAGGCTTGTTAGGAATTTGAGACCCAGGAATAAGATCTATTTGATGTTCAATTCCACGTATTGGTGGTAATCCTGGTGGCAACTCATTAGGAAACACATCTGAAAACTCATTCAACATAGGATGCAAAACCCTAGGAATCTCTGGGGCTTCATCTTGTACCTCTTTGGCTAACAACATATAAGACATAGAACTTGTTTTCAACTCCCTTTCTAACTCCTTTCCACCCACCAACAAAACACCTTTAGAATTACCCATGCTTGTTTTAGGTTTAGAAATCATCAAGGGTTTTAATGCATATGATTTCTCATTAGGGTTCTTGCGCACAATATAGACATTTGTTCTCCCATTAAACTTCACAAAACGGTCATATTGCCAAGGTCTACCCAATAATATATGACAAGCATCCATAGGACAAACATCACAAAGTACTTGATCCTCAAATTTACCAATTTTAAACGCAATCAAGGCTTGTTTGTTTACCTTAACATCGCTTGTGTTGCTAAGCCAATGTAGCTTGTATGGTTGAGGATGTATCTTTGTAGGAATTGCGAGCTTTTCCACCAACAACGTAGATACTACATTTGTGCAACTTCCAGTATCTATGATCACATCACAAAGCTTGCCTTGAACATTACACCTTGTGAGAAAAATTTTGTCCCTTTGACTCTCCAAAGGTTGTGCACTTTGAGATTGTAATACCCTACGTAACACCAAGGATTGGCCTTGTGTTTCTGGTTGGACTTCCTCCGTGTCTTCCTCCATATTTTCATCATTGCCATACTCTTCCTCTCCCTCATCCCCATACATCTCCTCCTCTTCTTCAAGGCTTTCCCCATCTACCCAATTTCGAGTTGTTGTGACCCTAGCATGAGGACAATCTCTTTGAATGTGACCTTGCCCTTTACACTTGAAACAAACAATGCGTGAATCACTACTTTGGGGCTTTGAAGATGAACTCTTATCCTTGATGAAGGGTGGTTTAGTAACCTTATCAAAGTTTGGTTTTTGAGGAAAAGTATCACGCTTTTCTTTAGAATCATAGGTTTTGAAGTATGTCTTTGTTTTGCGTGCAACTTGTTTCTCAACCCTTGCTGCCACTCTACAAACTTCATCAAAGGTCCAATAAGGTTGTAATTCGACCTTCTCCCTTATATTTTCATCTAGACCAGCCACAAAACGAGCCACTTTGTGGTCCTCCTTCTCTTCCAAATCACAAATCATGATCAATTTTTCAAACTCCACAATGTATTCATCAACCGTTTTTCTATCTTGTTTTAATGTATGCATCTTGATGAAATTGTTTTGTTCGAAATCTTGAGGAACAAAACGTTTCCTCATCTCCTTTTTCAATTTGGACCATGAAGATATTTTTGATCTACCTTCTTTCCTTCTCTTTCTTTGTAAACCCTCAAGCCATAAACTTGCATAGGAAGTGAGTTTTAATTCCGCCAATTTATAGGACTTATGATCATCATATTCTTTGTAACGAAAAATCCTCTCAACCCTACGAATCCAATCTAGAAATTTTTCAGGATCCATACCTCCATTAAACTCAGGAATTTCGAGTTTAAGATTTCGATCATCATCCCTCATCTTTCCCTTATGTTTGTGCCTTGATCTTGGTTCCTCATCGTCACTAGAACTTGATGAGTATCCCTTTTTTGGTTTACGTACACTCCTCACACTTTCTTGCTCACTTTCACTTGATGATGAGCCCTCCTCTTGTTTAGATTTAGTAGGAGTTTTCTTGGTAGAAGCCATGATGGTTAGGACTTCATCTAAACGAGCCTTTAACTCGTCAATCTCTCCTTGCATACGTAGCTCTTTTGCTTGAGCCAAGCTCAAACCCTTCGTGAATCCTTGTGGATGTTCATCTCCACCTTCTTGAGCCATGATAATTGATATTGAACACTTGAGATTGAATGAATCTCTCAACGAGAGCACCAAAAGTTGATGTGAATTTTGTTATAAACAAACGCCACTCACACAAAGAAACTTAGACTTCAAATTTGATAAAGCCACGCACCACAAATTCGAACTTCTAAGGCGAATAATTGGTAGAATTTGATTAAAGCAAAGCACCCTCAAATCCTAAGAACTATCCTCACGTGAGATAAAGCAAAAGCACCACTCACTCAATCGAATTTCTCACAAGAAACTCTCAAAATTTTGTTTTCTTCGTGAAACAATAAAAACCGGAAACACTTTGTGTTTAATTACTCAAATCTGAATTTTATTGATGTATTTTACATCCTATTTATAGGCTAAACATATCACACAATATTTCAGAAATCTAAACATATCCTAACTACCTTAGATATATGGTATAACAAACTAAGATTAGGATAACAAGAAAATCTTATCAAAACCGGATACAATATTTGCACCATATATTTTGTAATCTGATTTCTAGTCTAAATCTTAGATATTTTGCAAATTAAATCTAGTGACCATATTTCCGAATAACAACCCAAGGTTGACCAAGTCAAACAACTTGAAAAACGCCGTTGACAACGTTGCCCAAACCTTCAAAAATCCTTCAAAAATCCCGCCATATAACTTGCTTTGTTTCTCGTTGATTTTTGTTGGACTTGCGATTTCAAGAACTTCAAGAAACTCTTCAAGATTCAATCTTTATTTCAAGAAACCTCCATTTTTGTGTTTCCCATGCTTGATTCCATCAACCTTGACTCATAAACTAATCAAGAAAATAACAAAACACCATATGGTAAAACCCTATCAAATGACGTGGGAAGAAAACCCATATAGCTCAACACTTCTAAACTACTAACTATACTTGCTTTACATTTACGTGAATAAGCTTGTGCATGTCACCATGCACACGTAAAAATCCACCCTAGTCAACCCAAGAAGCCTTGTGTCTCCATAAGCCACTAACTCCCCCATGGTTGCTTCTTGTTTTCCACCTGCAATCAAACCCAAACCCTCGAAGTTTTGCTCATTGATATGCGTATCATCACACATAAAAGCAATAAAGTCCCAAATGAGAAAATCCTTATCAAATGAAGTGGGAAAAACCTCATGGACAAAACCAATTTATTCCCTAAATCCACCATCCATCCTATAAAGTGCTAAATCTAGTGTCAATCCAACTCTTCTTGCAATGATTGACACACAAATTCATCAACACCTTACTCCGACAAAAGAATATTATAGTGACTAATGGTAATTATTATGATGGTCATATAAATAGCCACCACTGTAACCCACAGCATCATTAATCTTTACCATTGTCACCAACACCTGTGTTTTATCCTTGTCAAGTCCAATTGAGTTTAATATAAGGTTGATTCGCTCATCCAGAATTGGTTTTGATCTAGTTAACTCACCTGTGCTCAAATTCACATCACCTACCTATTTCCGAAAAACATGATATGATAATAATAAATAAAATAATGAAAATACTTTCTACTTAACTAGGAAAACTCAAAGTATTACCGCCACCGTGATAACGGCTAAGGTTATTATCAAAATACTACAGTGGAAGTCCTCTACTTTTAAACCAAAAGAAACTTTAAACAAATCAAAATAACCATCAATACAACTTGGAACCGAAACAACGGTCCTTGAAACCAACTAACTTTATGAACTTTAATAATCCGTTAGTCCAACAATTAAACCAAAGTCATTAAAAAAAAGTAATACAACATATCCAACACAAGCAAATGGAAACTACTACAAGCGCTCAACTCTCAATCCCAACATGATTGACTATGCCCACCTATACCTGTTGCTTTCTCTTTATTCTAGACTACTACTTGCCATCGAAATGGATCGTCGTAGGGCCAAGTCAAAGACAAATCCATGCATAGAAAACACACAATCAGCAAAGCTTAGTACATAAACACTAAACATTATGCACAACTAAATTGAAAAATCTAAGCATAAGCACAAACAAACACATCATCTTACCTTTACCAAAACCATATACCTGTACATAGACTCATTAACATTATAATTATTTAAGATATTTATTTATGGATTTCACATCGAACGGGTTTCCTTCTCAACGATCACCCTTTTGGGAACCAACTCGGAAGCAATTCTAAGAACGTATTATCTATGTCACATGGAGGGATGAAATACCAACGCCTTTATAAATATTAAAGAGTACAACGTCTTGTACCCCGATTAGAAGTTACAGATTACTATTCCTATAACTCATGTCATTATTCATACTCAAGGTATATACGTTCCAAGAGTTTTGGTGCGAATCCTCTTTCACTTACGTGATTATCAATTTTTAATAATTGTTATGACTCACATAAATCACACACGAACATTCAAGACTAACAAAGCATCATAAACACCATATTAGTTATCTTGATTATCACGTGATCCTAATATTTAATTCTTTGTTCTTTCTTATTTAAACCTTCCTTCCCAACACATAAACTGTGAGTGGCTAACTATTTGCTCATTACACTTACTATTAAACATGTGAATAAACATTCACTAACTACCTTTCTTGTTGCTCAAGTTATTAATCACCTTAGCTGCTCTTCTTCACTTATAGACTACTAGTCAATTTTTTTTTTCAAAATAAACAGCATCTGAACATCAATGATGTAATAACAATGCTATAAAATAGAATGTGAAACATGATAGTCAATACTTACTTTTCATGTAATCATGCTAACATATCTTCTCATTCAAATCAACACAAATCAATAAGTCAATAACTGTCAAGATTACAAATTCTAGCAAGAAACTTAAACTACTCTAACATGAATTCTAAATGCATGTACTCTTTTACTACTTATGTACCTGGTGTTATAGCAATGATCATCCACTACTTCTAGAAATCACTTAGTTCGAAGCTTCCTACAAACAAAAATTCGAAACTAATTAAAAACCCCATTGACTGAATTCTACAACAACTCTAAACCAACTTTTTATGATAACAATTCATCCATACCTTTCCTAGATGGTCTCTATTCAATTCCATATTTTTCCTTTTAATTTCCTTTTTAAGAACTTCTATTTGTCCTTATTTTCCAAAAATGGCAGTTTAACTACTACTACTACTACTACTACTACTACTACTACTACTACTACTACTACTACTACTACTACTACTACTACTACTACTACTACTACTACTACTACTACTACTACTACTACTACTACTACTACTACTACTACTACTACTACTACTACTACTACTACTACTACTACTACTACTACTACTACTACTACTACTACTACTACTACTACTACTACTACTACTACTACTACTACTACTACTACTACTACTACTACTACTACTACTACTACTACTACTACTACTACTACTACTACTACTACTACTACTACTACTACTACTACTACTACTACTACTACTACTACTACTACTACTACTACTACTACTACTACTACTACTACTACTACTACTACTACTACTACTACTACTACTACTACTACTACTACTACTACTACTACTACTACTACTACTACTACTACTACTACTACTACTACTACTACTACTACTACTACTACTACTACTACTACTACTACTACTACTACTACTACTACTACTACTACTACTACTACTACTACTACTACTACTACTACTACTACTACTACTACTACTACTACTACTACTACTACTACTACTACTACTACTACTACTACTACTACTACTACTACTACTACTACTACTACTACTACTACTACTACTACTACTACTACTACTATATTAATGCTTGTAACACCCTAGAATTTCCTAACTTCCTACTTTATATTTTTCCAGAAAAAATATTATAAATATGAAAGAATTATAATTATTACCCCTTCTAAATACGAAAAAACCAAAGTATTACCGCCATCGTGATAACGGCTAAGGCATTTATCAAAGTACTACAGCGGAAGTCTTAAAACCAAAAACCAATTTAAAACTAAATTTCAAACAAGTCTCAAACTAATTTTAAACCAACATCCAAAAACAAAATCAACTTTAAACTTTATTACACTTCGAAATCATATTAATGCCCCTTAAAAGCCAAAACTAAAATCTTTAGAAATAAAATAAAATCCAAATAAAGGTTAGTACTTAGCTTCATAAGGATTAAAAATAAAGCTACAACACACCAAGTGCTCTCACTCCAGCCCGACATGAAATGACATATGCCCACTTGTACCTATAGCTTTTCTTATATTAGACAACTACTCACCAACAAGTGGGTCATTCTAGGGCCAAGTCCAAAACAAAGCCATGCACACAAAACAAACAGTCAGCAAAGATGAGTTCGTAACTACTAAAGAATATGCAATAGAACAACATGAAATAAAACTTGCACACAACTTACCTTTGACAACCTTTCACATGTGCATAGACTCAATAAATTAATTATTATATTTAAACTTGTGGATTCTGCATCGAACGGGTTTCCTTTCGTTAAAATTCCCCCTATGGGGCACTAACTTGGGAGCAACTCCAAGAAGGTATTAGTATGTCACATAAAGTGACGGAATTCCAGGGCATTACAAATATAAAAGAGTACAACGTCTTGTACTCCAATTAGAAGTCATAGATCACTGATCCATACGACTCCCCCCATTGTTCATACTCAAGGTATATACGTTCCGAGAGTTTTGATGCAAATCCTCTTACACTTTACGTGATTAACCAGTTTAACAATGTTATGACTCACATGCATCATCACGCCAAAAACATGCATCACATCAAGCAAGCCATATTAATTATCTTCAATTTAAGGTGATTCAAAATTAGTATCATGTGTGTCTATTAATTAAACTGAACTTCCTTTACCACACATTAACTGTGACTTGCTAGATATTCACTTTCTCCTTGACCACACATTAAACTGTGAGTGGCAACATGTATAAAATATTTGCTCATAACTCCTTTTAATCATGTGAATAAAAATTCACAACTACCTTTCTTGTTGATTAAGTAACTAACCAACTTAAAAATAACTTCCCTTCTTTATTAATAACCTTTTAGCCAAGCTAAACTGATCATAACATTCCAATTCATTCTTATAAAATTTATGTTGCTATTTAAAATGGAATGTCAACATAATATGAAATCATGCTTCTAATTAAACCTGTCATGCACATCAATTCATGATTCAAACAATCATAACAACATTTCATAACATAAGGAAATCATCCAAGCATGAATTCTAATTCTTATGTTTGTGTTTAGTACTTATGTACCTTGTGAAATAGTGGTGCTCCGCCACAACTTCTAAAAGTTGACTAAATCAGAGTCTCCTATATAAAGAAAACCGAAACTAAATTAAAACCTTGTTGACTAAGTTCTACAACAACTCTAAACTAACTTCTATATTGGAAACTTATCCAAAACATTCCTTATATAGTCTCTATTCAATTCCATACTACACTTTAATTTTTCTATTGTAAGATTACTTGGTTTTTGGGACTTATTTATGATTTGTAAAACCTTAACATAAATTTTATGTCACTTTAGCAAAGTGGACAGCAATTGAAAATTACCAAAAACTCCTTAAAATTTTCTAAAACAACATAAATCAATCATACAATGTATTACTTAATTTATATGATCAATTCTTGCTAATTACATACTTTAAAAGCCTAATTATTCACTTTATAAAATCTGGACAGCATGTTAAACATGCTTAAAATCACTTTTAAACTTCATGAAACATACTAAACATCATATGTAACATCATAGAATTAATATGTGATCATACTAGCACAATATGAACACTTAAAACTTACTTTAACTTGTTTTTATAAAAAATTTAGATTTATTAATTAACTTTTAAGTCATGAACAACTCATAAAAACATCATAAATTCATGGCAAAACTCTTTTACAATCAACTAACATAATTATGAAACCAACCTATGCTGTAGAATAATTTTTCATAAGCCAAAACATGTTCATAATATTTATTCTATTGAATTTCATGGTTAAAAAATTTGGACAGCGATTTATTTTATATTCAAAGCCTTAAAAATCAATCTAAACTTCATAAAATCATCATAAACTCAAACAACAACAATTCATGATCATAATATTGAAGTTTAAATCATAAAAACTCATAAAAATCAAAACTTTCATACTTTATAAACCCTAATGTAAAATTTCATGAACAACAAATTAATTCATTCTTTAAAACAAATCATAACATCATAAAACATGATTTAAACTTATAAAATCATGATTAAACATAAATATGAACATGAATTTGCAAGATTAAATCAAAAAGAAAGAAGGTAAAGTTTTTTTTAGAGTCTGAAATTATACCGAAAGGGGGAAGAGGTGCAAGGTGGCCGACGAGGTGGCTGGCGGTGGTGCGAGGTAGCTCTGACGAGGCTCCGGCGATGGCACAAATCTCGAGGAACAAACTCCCAAAAAAACAATCTCACCTTATTTTTTTCTTTTTTCCGAAAAACTGAACAAAATTTCTTTTTTTTTCGGAAACTCCTTCTCTCTCTTTTTTTTCTTTCTCTCTCTAGATTTTCAAATCTTAATGACAATTATGATGAATGAAATATGAAAATTTGGGTTTTAAAGGGTATTTATAGGCCCCAAAGTAGGATTTGGAAAAGCCCATACTTATCCTAACAAGTGGAAATTACCTTTAGGCCTTTGCCTCAAAATAAATTAGGAAATTCTTGAAAATTCAATTTTTAGAAGCCTTTTAAAATATTTTATAAAACATAAAATATTATTTATAAACACAAATAATTATTTTTAATTAAAGCTTATTTTGTATTATTATTATTTTTTATTTTTTTTCAATCTAATATTCCTATTGAACATAATTTTTCAATAACAATATTAAAATTATATGAATAAAATAAAAAAAATACTTCCTTAAAATACGTGAAAATATGGGGTATTACAGTCTACCCCCCTAAAAGAATTTTCATCCCGAAACTTTGTGTAGATCAGTGTATGGAAGTTGAATAGAGACTTCTTTTACTTCAAACTTTCTCATTATAATACTATGTTGTAGACCTTAGTCACTTACTTGTCAGCTTTTTAGTAGACAAACATAAAACCCTTACTGAAAAGTTGTAGAAACTCATTAAAACTTGCAAGATTGCGGGTAAAAACGCGCGAAAATAGGTCACTTTCTACCCTCCCTTAAGAATCGAGTTACGTCCCCATAACTCTACTTACTAACCCGAAATAGCTCTGGGTACTTTTCTCTCATCATATCTTCAGCTTCCCATGTAGCTTCTTCGGTTTCTTGGTTAAACCACAACATCATCACTATTTTAACACTTTCTCTATGAGTATCCCTGACTTTACTGTCTAGGATCTTAATTGGCCTCTCTTCATAGGTCAAACTTTGGTCTTACTCTATTGTTTCAAACTGTAATACATGAGACTCATTTGGAACATACTTCCTTAGTTGAGACACATGAAAGACATTGTGAACCTTGCTCAAATCGATTGGCAATGCTAATATGCCACTTTTCCAACCCTTTGCAAGATTCACAGGGTCATATGTATTTTGGGCCCAATTTTCCTTTCTTTCCGAACCTCATTAGTCCTTTCATTGGGGATACTTTAAGTAACACCTTGTCGCCAACTTCAAACACAACTTCTTGGCGTTTTTGGTCCGCATAGGACTTTTGTCTATCTTGTGCTGCCTGAATCTTTGCTTGTATTACTCTAATTTTCTCTTTGGTTTCTTCTATCAATTGAGGTCCAAGAATCACTGTCTCACTTATGTCATTCCAACATAAGCGGCTTCTACACTTCCTTCCGTACAAAGCCTCAAAAGGTGCAATGCCAATACTTGCATGGTAACTATTGTTGTATGAAAACTCAATGAGATCCAAGTGATCCTCCCAATTCCCTTGAAAATCCATTACACAAGCCCTTAGCATGTCCTCTAAGGTTTGTATGGTTCTCTGTGTTTGTCCATCGATTGCTGGATGGAAAGTTGTAATCATCTTCAATGTTGTACCAAAGTTGTCCTGGACACTTTTCCAGAATTTCAAAAGAAACCTAGAATCTCTATCTGATACGATATCCTTTGGAACTCCATGTAGCCTGACGACATGTTTTATGTAAGCCTATGCAAGTTGTTCCATTTTCCAAGTCTCTTTCATGGGTATAAAAACCGCTGACTTAGTAAGCCTATCCACCACAACCCACATGGTATCATTTTGATTCTTCGACTTTGGTAAGCAAGTCACAAAGTCCATTGATACGCAATCCCATTTCCATCCTGGTATTTCAAGTGGTTAGACCTCTCCTTGTGGTCTCTTATGCTTAAATTTCACCTTTTGACAAGTAAGACACTTGCTCACAAATTCAACCACTTCCCTTTTCATCCTAGACCACCAATACATCTTCTTTAAATCCTTATACAGCTTATCGCCTCCAGGATGTACCGAATACAGGGTATTATGACCCTCCTCCATGATTCATTGTTTCAGATCCTCACACTTCTGTGGTACACACCACCTTCCTTTATACCTTAAACTTCCATCCTCATGGATCTTATAGTCCATAGCTTTTCCTGCTTTCAACTTTTCCTTTATTCTATCCAATTTCACATCTCCCTCCTGGTTCTTCTTAATTTCCTCAAATATTGTTGGTTGGATACTAAGATTACAAAGAATTCCTGCCAACTCTCCCTCCTTCACTATCTCTAAGCTCATTCTCTCTATATCCTTACATAGTTCATTAGCAACCACCAAGGTATTCACAACTTAAAGCATCTGCCACCACATTGGCCTTCCCTTCATTGTATTGGATATGTAGGTCATAATCCTTGATCAACTAAAGCCATCTCCACTGCCTCATGTTTAAATCTTTCTGAGTGAAAAAGTACTTTAAACTCTTGTGGTCTGTGTATATCCTACACTTTACCCCATACAAGTAATGTCTCCATATTTTTAAAGCAAACACGATTGTTGCTAGCTTATGATCGTGAGTAGGGTAGTTTGCCTTGTATGGTTTCAATTTCCTTGAAGCATATGCAATCACCTTTCTATTTTGCATTAACACACATCCCAAACCATTCTTAGAAGCATCACTATACACATCATAAGAGTCACTTCCATCCGACAAAGTCAGTACTAGAGCTGTAGTCAAACGCTCCTTTAAGGTCTGAATTACTTCTTCACACTTATTACTCCACTCAATCTTACAGTCTTTCTTCATTAAGGACGTCATTGGTTTAGCAATCCTTGAAAAGTCCTTCACAAACCTCCTATAATAACCTGCTAACCCTAAAAAACTCCGTACATCCGTTACATTCTTAGGTGTATATAGTACAAAACAAGCCTATTGAGGCGCTTAATTAGACGCGCAACCCAATAAAAGTGCTGATTTAATTAAAATACGCTCAATGTAGAAGCGCATAACAAAAGCGTTGCAGATAAGCGTTGGTAAAGGACAAAATAAACCCGCCACTTTTTAATAAAATCCAAATTCCCACTTCCATTATCAAAAAAAAAAAAAAAAGAAAATCCCACTTCTTCCACGCAGCGCTGCAGCAGTTCTTCCATCTCTCAACCGAAATCCTAATCAAAACAAAAACCTAATCAAAATCCCTCTCTCAATCTCTATATTCCTCCAATTCTACGTGAAATTGCAATAGAGCTCTTCCAGACATTTGTAATTCGTGGTCTAATTAGGCAAAATTCGAATTCTATCAAAATCCTAATCAAAATCCTAATCTAATCGCTTCTCTCAATCGAGGTATCTTTGTCAAATTTAATCTTTAAATTTTTTTCGCATAATATTGTATTTAATTTCTAATGTATTGTTATATTAATTGGTAAATAATTTGAATTTGTGAATGTAATTAATGGCAGGCAGCAAGAATTCGTGATTAATTCGTGAAGTAGGTTCTGGGGTTTTAGTTCGTGAAGTTTCTGGATTTTAATTCGTGAAGTTTATCAAGCTTATCGTCAAGCTCTTGTTAGTAAGTTTTCTTCTTCATATTCATATTTTTTGTGAATGTTTTGATTAATTTGATTATGATTGTTTAATTGAGTTTCCCCTAATTTTTCATTGTTATGCCTTAATTTGGGTGAAATCGTTTTGTTTTGGAGATTAGGGGTGTAATTCTTTGTTTGAGAATGAGTGTTAGGTTGTTTGAATGGTGATGTTTCAACTGGGAGGTTTGATGGAATTGGTGTTGGAGGTGAAATCGTTTTGTTGTGTTGCTGATTTCAGTTGGTGTTGGAGGTGAAATCGTTTTGTTGTGTTGCTGATTTCATATTCAGACACAGCTGCAGCAACAACAGCAACAGACACAACTGCAGCAACAGCAACAGACACAGGTGCAGCAACAAGATGAGTGAAGTGTTGCTGTTTGTGTTGCTGATCTGCTGTCGTGGCTGGACTGCCTGCTTAAATGCTTTTGGTGAGCAGGCTGGTTGTGGCTATGTTGCAAGTTTGCTGCTGTGGTGGCTTGCTTGCTGGGTGCTGTTCTGCTGCTGTGGCTGGCTTGCTGCTTGCTGCTATTGCTGTTTGCTGTGTTCTAGTGTTGATCCTTGTGGCTTTGTTTGTCTGCTGTCTTTGTGTGCTGTAGGATGGTTTTGCTGTTTGCCTGGGCCTTGTTCATTGGGCTTGTTTTTTGAGTGTTTTGGGGCTGGTTTGGTGATTTTTGTTTGGTTTTTGTTTGATTTCATGTATAGTGTGTTTTGTTTTGAGCCGTCTTAACTAGACTGAGTCAGTTTGGTTATGGGTGGCTTTCTAGGATGTATGTTTTTTTCCGTTTTGGTAATAAAATTTCTTACTTTTTAACAAAAAAAAAAAATTAAGGTGTTTTCAGCATTAACAGGATTTGCCTAAAAATGCTTGTGTGATTATTGTGTATAAAAAATTAAGCTTCTGACAGTAACTGAACATATTTTAAGTCATACATGTTCCCAGAATGTGACTAACTACTATGGAAATTTAATTCCCAGGCAACTCTAAATGCATCTAGAGTACTTAAGAGTGGGTGAATTAACTCATTAAGTGATTTGTCAATTTGCGAAATTTAAAACTATAAACATCTAATTTTTTAGTTTCTTGTAGTAGCTGTTTGGTTGTGGCTGTTTTTGGGATTTGTGGCATTTAAGCTCTCATGTAATCTGTTTCTTATTTGGTTTTGGCATTCCATATTCCATTAAACGTTGTGCAAAACAACCTCTATGCTATCTTTCCGCCGTATTTGAAGAATTTCTCTTTTATTGATTTTACTTGAATAGTTATAAATTGTAAATTATTTTGCAAAGTTTGGATTTCAACTATAAAGTTTGTGGACACTGGAATTCTAATAACTACTAAAAGAACAGGAAAAATCATAGTCATGTCATCCCATAATTGTGCATATACTTTAAATAATGGTGCCAACATCTTTCTTTCTTATATGTTAAACCTACTTTCCCTTGCTCATTTTTTAGGTACAAATTTTTATTGTTTTTTGTGATCAACTACTCAAACGTGTGTTCTTTTTCTTTCTTATTGTATGTTTTTTAAAATAGTTGGTGGGTTTGCTATTTTTCAGTTTAAAATTTCATGGATTTGAGAACAATCAAGGAATACTTAAATTTCCCAATAAAAACACCAGAATACCGAGTAGGGGTTGATGGCTTCATGAGTTATGCTAATAGGACTTTAACCATTGATGCCAAGCTTAGATGTCCTTGCATAAAATGTGTTAATAATAAGCTATTGAATACTGATGAAGTAAATTATCACTTGCTTCATAATGGAATGATGCGTAATTATTCAACATGGAATTTTCACGGGGAGAGTATGAATCAAGTTCGTACTCCAACTCCTATAGAACCAATGGTAGAAAATGAGACTGTGATGGGTATGGATATGCGTCAGATGCTGCATGACATATATGGTCGTGTAGATGGTGACCCGGTTGATGGTGAGAACATGGATGAAGGTGTACCGGGCCCTAACAGAGACGCACAAAGTTTCTATAGCTTGCTAAAAGATGCTGAGCAAGAATTATGGCCTGGGTGTCAATTGACTAAGTTGTCTTTCTTAGTGCTTTTATTTCATATAAAGAGCACTAATAAATGGACTAATAAGTCTCTTAATGATTTATTTCAACTCTTACTACTTGCAATTCCAAGTAGTGCAAATCTGCCAAAGTCGTTTGCAGAAGCCAAAAAGGTCATTGAGAAGTTAGGTCTTGGGTATGTTAAAATTCATGCATGCCCAAATCATTGTCAATTGTATTGGAAAGATAAGGGTAATGATGATGAATGCTCAATTTGTGGTACTTCAAGGTGGAAAACTCAAAATGAGCAGACAACTTTAACAAGAAGAAAGAAAAAGAAAGGAGCCCCTGCAAAAGTATTACGTTATTTTCCGTTAATACCAAGACTTAAGAGGTTGTATATGTCTAAAAAAACTGCCACCTTAATGAGGTGGCATGATGAAGAACGCTTAAAAGAAGAAGGGGTGCTAAGACATCCAGCTGATTCTGAAGCATGGAAATCATTTGACACTAGGTATCCAGCGTTCGGTGAAGAGAGTCGCAATGTAAGGCTTGGGCTTGCTAGTGATGGTTTTAATCCTTTTGGGGTGATGAGCTCTGCACATAGTTGTTGGCCGGTTGTCTTGGTACCATATAATTTGCCACCATGGATGTGTTTGAAACAATCTTCTCTTATTTTGTCGTCGTTAATTCCTGGACCCAGTAGCCCGGGAAATAACATTGATGTCTACTTACAACCGTTAATTGAAGAGTTAATGGAGTTATGGAATATTGGAGTTGAAACATACGATGCTTCTAAAAATGAAACTTTTAACATGCGTGCAGGCCTGCTATGGACAATCAGTGATTTTCCAGGATACGGAATGCTCTCTGGCTGGAGTGTCCATGGAGAAAAAGGCTGCCCTTGTTGTAATGTTAGAACCGATTCCAAGTGGCTTGATAATGGCCACAAGTACTGTTTTATGGGACATCGTCGTTTCCTAGATTTAAATCATCAATTTCGATCGAATTGTGATGCTTTCAATGGGGAAGAGGACTTTAGAGAAGCACCTACAACGCTAACTGGGGCTGAGGAGTTATGCCAAGTAAGAGAGATTCAAGATTTCAATTGCTCAAACACATGGAAGAAAAAAAATATCTTTTGGTCATTGCCATACTGGGAATCTCACTTAATTAGACATAACTTAGATGTTATGCACATTGAAAAAAATGTGTGTGACAATGTGATTGGCACTTTGCTCAATCTAGAGGGGAAGACTAAAGATAATTTGAAAGCTCGCTTAGATCTACAAAAATGGGGAATACGAGCAGACCTTCACCCAATAGAGAAAATCTCTAGAAATGGAAAAAAAAGATACGACTTGCCACCTGCCCCCTACACATTATCTAAAGATGAGAAGAGAAAATTTTGCAAAACTCTTAATGACATCAAAGTTCCAAATGGTTATGCGTCAAATATTTCAAGATGCATAAATCTCCAACAAGCCAAATTACTTGGGCTTAAAAGCCACGATTGTCATATATTAATGCAACAACTTCTTCCTGTTGCATTGCGGGGGCTTCTTTCGAAGGATGTGTTGGCGGTTTTGTTTGATTTATGTGGCTACTTTAGAGATGTATCTAGTAAGACTCTATATGTAGACGACCTAAAAAAACTTGAGGCTCATATTCCTATAATTATATGTCACTTGGAGATGATTTTCCCTCCTAGTTTTTTCACCATAATGGTACACTTGGTTTTGCATCTAGCTACCCAAGCAAGGATTGCTGGACCAGTGCTTTTTATATGGATGTACTTCGTCGAGAGGTACCTTGGGTCATTGAAATCACATGTGCGTAATAAAGCTCATCCTGAGGCTTCCATTGCAGAAGCTATTGCAGCTCTCGAGTGTGTTAATTTTTGTTCTACATACCTTGATGGATTTGATCTGATATTTAGGCTGTTTTCAAAGATTAATAATGACGCTTCAGTGGTAGATAATCCAAATATGGCTGAAGAAACGGTGTTTTCACAAGTGGGGCAGCCTTTAGGGAAGCCTAAGTCATGCACTATTAGCCAAATTAGCAAGACACAAGCACATCGTTATGTGCTATTCAACTGTCCGGGTGTCGCTGAATTTTTACAGTAAGTATCAAAATTACATAATTCATATATAAAATCTGTTATTTCATACTTATAAATCAAAGATAAAGGCTATTTCATAATATAAATCAAAGATAAAGGTTATTTTTTAATGTATAATTATTATTTCCTTTTTTAAGAGTACATGCTTCAGAACTTAAAAGACGAAGTCGTCCAAGGCGTTTAACATTGAAAGACATTGAGCGCACTCAACATGAAGTATTTCATGATTGGTTCAGGCAACATGTAAGTAGGGTCATTATCAATTTTTTTTTTTGTTATTATTATTACTATTATTATTATTAATATATTTATTATTATTATTTTTTTTTAATTTGATCATGTATTGTTATATTGCACTTTAAATAGGTAACAAAATTGGAGGAAACTAATGGCATAGAATCTTTAAAGGAGGAAATTAGAATGCTTGCACGGGGTCCACTCGATGCTGTCACAAAATATCGGGGGTATAATGTCAATGGTTTCAGCTTTAGATCCAAGCGATTTGACAAGTGTACTCAAAATAGTGGTGTCGTGGTTATTGCAAAAACATCAAGCTATGCAAGTTCTAGTGATAGGAACCCTATTTTGGGAGATGTTGCGTACTATGGTCGAATAGTAGATATCATACAACTGAAATACTTTGGAGGACATTCAGTTGTATTGTTCAAATGTGAATGGTTTGACCCTACAAGTGGAAGAGGTGTAAAGAAGGATGAATTAGGTTACACACTAGTCAATACTTCTCGATTAACGAATACAGGGGAAAACATAGAGCACGAACCATATATTTTTGCAGCGCAAGCTGAACAAGTCTTTTACATACAAGACCAAAACAATCCACAATGGTCGGTTGCTATAAAAATGAAGCCAAAAGATAAATATGACTTGGTAGATGACGACTTCAGTGAAGACACAGAAGAAGAACCATATCATGTCACATTTTTGAACAATATTTTAACTGATGAAAACGGAAATCACAGTTGGCTTAGGAGGGGTGTAGAAGCGACCACGGTAGATGACAATGAAGATTCTTGAATCCTTGTTTGATATATTAAACTGTTCTTTTTAAATTTTTTGTTGAAGCTGTTGACATTGTTAGTAATACTTTGAGCAACCTTTTTTATTGTGTATTGATGTTATTGCTGAATATTTTGGTGACTGTTTTTATGTCTCGTTTTAGCTAGCTAATTAAACTGATTGTTGCTGTTATATATTTGTTGTTGCTATGGTTGTTTTTAATTCTTCTTTTTGGTGTGGTAACTTGTCTTGCTGAATAACAATTTGCTATATGATATTGTGAAATGATGCTTCTTTTAAGTTTCTTTCTATTAAAGGAGTATGGTGGTGCGCAAGGGTAAGAGATTGCGATTGGCTACTAATACAAGTGACAAAAATGGTGAAAGTGGGCAAAGGTGTCCAACAAATTCAACCCCTTCAAATGAATTGCAGCAGGAAGGTCAAAGGGGTAATAATCCTTCTGATGAAAGAGGACCACGGAACCAAAGAGATCAAGTTCCTTCAAATGAACGTCAACTACATGGTCATAGAGTTCAAAATCCTTCTGAACAAGGACAAAATGGGAACCAAAGAGATCAAGTTCCTCTCAATGAAAGGCAACAACAAGGTCAGAGAGATCAAAATCCATCGATGCAAAGCAGTTCACGGCAAGAGGAAGGTGGTTGTAGTCGTCATGTGAGTGGAAATGCAGATCAACGAATGTACGAGTACACTGTGGAAGGTACTGTATAGTCTATTATCAAATTGTCTTTTATTATGCATCACATGGTTTCTTTTAATGCTAGAATAAGATTGGAGAAGTTATGATTCAAGTTGTTGAAATTCTTTAAAGATGTAATCTATTTTTGAACCAACAGATTCAAATGGGAATAGAAGACGTGGGAAGACTGTTTTGGCAGATGTATGGAATCTGCCAGAAGGACAACGGATAGTAATCGAGATTAATAAGGAGAATCAACCAATTGGAGAAGAAGGAGGAGTATTAGGCTATTTTTGTGGAACAGTGGCTAGAAATGGGTCACTTTGCTCTTTAACTTACACAAGATGGGATCTTTTGAAGAAAGGTTGCAATAAAAACAACCAGAAAATGATATTAGAAGAAGTTGAGGTAATTTTTAAGCAGCATATTATTATTATTATTATTATTGTTGTTGTTGTTGTTGTTGTTGTTGTTGTTGTTGTTGTTGTTGTTGTTGTTGTTGTTGTTGTTATTATATATATACGATAAGTTGAACGAAACATATTTACATCTTATTGTTATAATTTTTAAAATCCGTCTTTATATTCATATAGAGGCGATTTCTCTACCCGAAATCACTTGAGAAATGGATACTGAAATCTATTGGGCACAAATGGAGAGATCACAAATGCAACTTGAAAGGGAGAGGGTACGATGATGATACTGACGTCAACACCCTGTATGATAATTGCCCAGATCCTGATGTTCTATATGATCAATGGGTTAGCCTTGTTAATTTCTGGAGGTCAGAGGAAGGAAAGGTAAATTTGTGCAGGGTTATGTTCTTTTTATTATTATCAAAACTGGTATTGGTGCTAAATAATTCCAATTGACTGTAAATCTCTCGCACTAATTTCACAGAAAAGAAGCAAGCGTAGTAAAGAATCACATAGCAAGGCTAAAGTAAAGCCGATTCATACCACTGGTACTAAGAGTCATGCTCGTGTTCGTGAAGAGTTGGTATGATAGATGTTTACATCCTTTAAATTGGACATGTTTTGATTACTTAATTTTGACTTGTCATCCTTATTTTTTTGCTTGTGATTTGTATTTTTTTGAATGCTTAGAAAAAAAGATTGAACAAGAGCCCATCACGAACTCAAACTTATATAGAATGCCACAAGCATGAATCAGAAGCAGATATAACGGTCTGTTTTTTTTTCTTCTGAATTTCTTATTTTCAAAATTTATGTTCCATTTTGCAATTGCTAATCACATAATTGTTTATGCTTTGTAGAATCAGATCAAGAAAATTATAACAGAGCAAGGGGACAAAGAAAACTTAGATGATGATCCAGTTTCACAAGTGTTGGGAAAAGATCAATTTGGCCGTGTTCGTGGTTTAGGATTAGGTGTTAAGCCATCAGACGTAGGAGAGCCTTCTATACCCCGGTCATGCACTAATCTAAACATGTCCACTGAGGATGAAGTAGCATTTATGCATTATTTTCGCCAATTAAAGGGGAAGGTCGAAAGATTGACAAATCTTGTGAGAAGGCAAGGCAAAACTATTATTAAAGTGAAGAGAAAGCTGGAAGATCATAACATTACCTTCTCAGATGAATCTGAATCTGATGTTAGCACATCTGATTCTGATGAGTTCGAATCGGAGGAAGAGCATGAAAATTCTGATCCTAACTAGGTAAATACAATTCCTCTTATATACTTCTCGTATCAATTTATTTGGTTGTGGTTATGAGATGAACTGTTGCTTCCTCTCTGAAAATAATGGTGGTATTTGAATTTTTTGGCTTGACTTGACACAAGCAACTGTGTATCAGTTCTAATTGATTTGTTCTTTGTTACTTGATTCCTTATAATTGTGGATACCGGAAAAACAATGGTTGTTTGGGTGATTCCCTAGATTCATGATTGGATTGTTGGTTCGTTCTTGGATATGTTTGAAACAGGTTACAGGCTATAAATAGTCCCATTTTGGGATGGTTCATCCAATTTACAAAGGAGACTCTGCCGAAATTTCTATTGAAAATTCATAATTTATTACTTTGTGTTGATTGTCAAACAAACAAATTTGTGACTAATTATCAGATGTTTTGGGAAAAGTACTTTCTGATCCATGGTTTTAAGTTTGATTTTTATGCTCTTGGCCAAAGTTTAGATTGATGTTGCAAATAAATTTGATACCTTTGTTTTATGTCATTTATGTAGGCCTAACAATGGAAATTTTCAATTGATATAGGTTATGCTTGCAACTCAAAAGATATCTCACGGAGGCAAATTCAGTATCACATATGGGCGTCATTCAAAGTATCATTGAACTTCTACATGGACTGATTTATGTGGCATGAATAATGTTTTAATGTATAGATTTAAGCAATAGCTTTTTGGAATGGTTTTAGGTACTTGAAAATATTTCAATGTTTGTTATTCATAACAATTTATTGAGTTTGATTTTTAGTTTCTTTTTGGTGTGTTGAATCCTTCTCTATACAAATTCTGCTGCTGTTAGATTTCTTAATAGAAAAATAACAACTTGAAATGACATATGCACAATTGCGACGCTAAAACTGCGATGGATATATGGGGTCAAAAAGTGCGGCACCTTGCCTCTTGCGACGCTTAATAGCGCCTTTATAGATTGTGTAATAGTGAAACATTATAGTTATTGCGGCGCTTTCAAGTATCGCATTAGGCTAATAAGCTATGAACCTACTATACTATGGCGGCGCTTATAAGTGCCTCTAAGAAGTGCCTCTAAAAGATGCTAAAGCATCAGGTAAAAGTCGCGGTGCTTTTATTATGCTATACCGACGTTGTCAAATTGCGCCGCTGCAGGTCCTTGCGGCATCCACTTGTGCGGCACTTTTGCAAGCGTCGGTAAAGGATCTTCCGGCGCTTTTTTGCGTCACAGGAACCTAATTTTGAGCGTCGCAATAGTCCATTCCTGTAGTAGTATAGGCCACTCCTTTACTGCTTCAATCTTGGCTGGATCCACTTCAACTCCCTCTTTTGACACAATATGCCCCAAGAATGCTACTTTCTCCAACCAAAACTCACATTTCGAGAACTTAGCATACAATTCATTCTCTTTTAATGTCATCAAGATTGTCCTCAAATGTTCCACATATTCCTCTTTACTCTTAGAGTATACAAACATGTCATCAATGAAACCACCACAAAGTTATCCAAAAATCGTTGAAAAATCCTATTCATTAAGTCCATGAAAATTGTTGGTGCATTGGTTAACCCAAAAGGCATAACGGTGAACTCATAGCGCCCATATCTCGTACGAAAAGTCGTTTTCGGTATGTTCTCATTAGCAATTTTCAATTGATGGTATCCTGACCTCAAATCAATCTTTGAAAACACAATAGCTCATTTTAATTGATCAAACATGTCATTAATTCTTGATAAAGGATACTTATTTTTTATTGTCACCTTATTCAGCTCTCTATAGTCAACACACAACCTCAAACTCCCATCTTTCTTCTTTACAAATAGTACTGGTGCTCCCCAAGGTAAAGCACTAGGCCTAATGTAACCCTTTTCCAACAACTCTTGTAACTGCTCTTTGAACTCGCTCATTTCTGCAGGCGCCATCCTATAGGGTGCTTTGGGAATAGGTGTTGTTTCTGGGACTAAGTCTATAGTAAAGTCAATCTCTCGTTTAGGTGGCATCCCTGGAATCTCTTCCAGAAATACGTCAAGAAAGTCCCTTACTACCTCAATATCCTCGAGCTTAGCAGTCTCAACATGATCCACATCTCTCACACTACAAAGGTAAATGGGAAAACCTCTCTTCACAAACCTAGCAAACTTCATTACCAACACTATTTTGTTGTGTTTTGGTCTTCCTGCTCTCCAATAGCTCACCTTTTTACCCTTATTGATTAACGAGATCTTCTGCGGCTCACATAGAATCTCAGCCTCATGCTTACTCAACCAATCCATCCCTAGGATCACTTCTAAGTCACCTAAATCAAATTCCGTTAGGATAGCCTTAAACTCCAATCCCTCAATTTCAATAGGAACATCTTGAAATCTCTTTGAACACTGCACTTCTTGTCTTGATGGTAACACTATTCACTTATCTATTGTATCTACTTTTCCCAACACAGGCTTTAACTTTTCTAAAATCTTAGTGGAAACAAAAGAATATGTTGCACCAGAATCAAACAAAACTTTAATAGGAAGAGAGTGAATAGAAAAAGTATCAGTAATCACATCCTAATTAGCATCAGCTTCACTTCGAGCCATCACATTCACCTTTCCAGTGTTTGAGGTCTTAGTCTGTCCTCCTCCATTACCACTCCCATTCCTATTTCCGGCTTGAGGTGTCACCTTTCCTCCCATATTTCCTTGGAAACCCTTTTGCTGTCCCCCAGCTGAATTCCCCTAGATTGAGAATTTTGTCCCTCCTTTCCTTTTTTCTTAGAGAAGCACTCATACTCACGGTGTCCAAGTTTGTTACACAACTGACAAGTCACTGGGTTTCTTGCACAGTCCTTTCCTGGGTGATTGTTAGGACACTTCTTGCAATAGTACACACGCCCTCCTTGACTAGCCATCTAAGCTTTATTCCCATTTCCATGAGTAGGATTCCCAAAGTTTCCCCGATTACCCTGGAAGTTGTTGTTGAAAGGAGGTTTCTTAAATCCACCATGACTTCCTTGTTGGTTGAAGTTTCCTCCACCATCCTTCCTTTTCTCCCTCGTCTCACCTTCCTTCTATACCTCCTTCTTCTTTTGGTCTATGGCATACAGGTGTGCAGCTCTACCATATAACTCATCCAAACATTCAAAGATCTGTCCAGCGACTAGCCTTCAACCTCTCAGTTGCTACAGCCTCAGGGGCAAATCTAGACAATTCTATGAACTTAGAGTAGTACTCGGTAACAGACATAGTTCCCATCTTAAGCTCTAGAAACTCCTCAGCTTTCTGTTTATGAAGGAACACAAGATAAAACTTATTACGAATTTGCTCTTGAAACATATCCCAAAACCATAGTAAAGCTCTAATCACAGCCTCATTTTGTGACCACCATAGATCAACTTCTCCTCTCAGATAGTAAGCAACATGGTTCACCTTAAGTTCTTCTGGACACTCAACTGCCCCAAACAACTTATTAAACTCTCTCAACCATCCCTCTAGAGTAGTTGGATTGTGATCTCCTTGGAAAGTGGGTGGCTTACTTTGAGAAATCTGCTTGAAAACTTCCCAGCAGGGTCACTACCATTTCCATTTCCTCTGGCAGCTAAGTAGCTAACTGCCTCACTACAGCTGATTGTTGTTACGTTCAGCCATTCTATTTCTCCTATAGAGGAAAAGACCTTTATATTAAATTATATCTAACTCTAAGTTAGAACAATATAAACTGATAATATGAAACACTTTCTCATTTGGTCTCATAAAAGAAGTTTCATTCTTTTAGAGCGAACGATTCACTTCATTTAGATTGTTTACATAACCATTAAAATAAGAATAAAGCACATAAGAAATAAAAATAATTCCCTTGGTTCTATTCTACTTGAGGTTTTACTTAATAAAAGAAATGCATTACTTAGCACCTCTTATCATTTCTTATGGCTCACTGCCACTTATTCAAACTAATGCAAACAATAATCTAAATTTCTCAACATTCTGAACATCAGATATATTAAACAATATTAACTAAATCATATCTAAACAAAATCTCTAAACATTAACATTGTCTTTCTTGTCCCTTGACATCACATATTTCTTTGGTATAAATTCTGGATCATCTTTTGTATTAACTTCCATTTCTTCCTCCATTTCTTCTTCTTCTTCCATTTCTTCCTAAGGATGTAACTCTTCTTCATCCTCTTCGGAATCGGTTACCAAATCTACATACACGGGAATTACTGGATCTGGGTTCTCGATTTCATAACATGAACTATCCCTTGACTCATCAGTCCTTGAACTAGTAGTAGTCTCCTTCACCATCATGTCTTCACTTCCTTGACTATCTTCTAGGCTTTGTGTGGGCAGGGTCTCATCACTTGCATTCATCTCCTGATACTCCTTTTCTTTCCTAAAAATGTACCATTCCAAAAATCTCCAATCACAACCCCATTGTCCAACTGCATCCTTATATTCGGATAAGCACTTAACAATTATGGCTGATACCTGGTCGGACTGATCTCATTGTGGCAGCTTCAACACAGTACTCATATACCAACAATAAAACATTATTTTCCAAACATATTGGGGTGGACTTTCGTACTCTTTCTTCTTCAATGTTCCTATTTGTATGTCGTTGCTAGGCATACTCTATGACATCCTGCACAACACTTAAGACTAATGGTCCATCCTTCCCAAAACAAAACAAACTAACAGTTCTACAAGAAGGGGTCTTGTGGCTAACATACAATTTCCTTTAAACACAACTATTCACATAAGCAACACCTTAAACATGAACTTTAATGCATGAAAGAACAGAAATAAAGTCTATCCTACATGCCCAAACTTCCTACCCAAGCTAACCATACAGTATTAAAGCAATAACACATAATACATACCTGAATTCCTTGCATACCTGCACACATAATTTATTTTTCAAAACTTTCCATTTTCGGAAATTAGTATTTTTAGAAAATTCCATTTTCAAAAACTTTCCAAAACAAGAAATTCCTCTTTCCAAACATAAAACATAGGGTACCCCAAAAATAAAATTTATTTTATTTGGAAATATAAGCTCTGGTACCACATTGTAACACCCTGGAAATTCCTAACTTCCTACTTTATATTTTTCCAGAAAACATATTATAAATATTAAAGAATTATAATTATTAAAACTTCTAAATACGGAAAAACCAAAGTATTATCGTCACAGTGATAACGGCTAAGGCATTTATCAAAGTACTACATCGGAAGTCTTACAACCAAAAACCAATTTAAAACTAAACTTCAAAGAAGTCTCAAACCAATTTTAAACCAACATCCAAAAACAAAATTAATTTTAAACTTTATTTCACTTCGGAACCATTTTAATGGACCTTAAAAACCAAAACTAAAATCTTTAGAAATAAAATAACATCCAAATAAAGTTTATTACTTCATAAGTATTAAAAATAAAACTACAACACAGCTACTGCTCTCACTCCAGCTAAGCATGAAATGACATATGCCCACTTATACCTGTAACCATTCTTATACTAGACAACTACTCACCAACAAGTGGTTCATTGTAAATCCAAGTCCAAGCAAAGCCATGCACACAAAATAACAGTCACCAAAGCTGAGTGCATGACTACTAAAGACTACGTAACTGAATAACATGAAATAAAACATGCAGACAACTTACCTTTGACAACTTTTCACCTATGCATAGACTCAATAAATTAATTATTATATTTAAACTTGTGGATTCTGCATCGAACGGGTTTCCTTTCCTTAAAAATTGCCCTATTGTGCACCAACTTGGGAGCAACTCCAAGAAGGTATTACTATGTCACATAAAGTGACGGAATTCCAGCGCATTATAAATATAAAAGAGTACAACGTCTTGTACTCCAATTAGAAGTCATAGATCACTGTTCCATACGACTCCCCCCATTGTTCATACTCAAGGTATATACGTTCCAAGAGTTTTGATGCAAAAACCTCTTACACTTTATGTGATTAACCGGTTTAACAATGTTATGACTCACATGCATCATCACACCAAAAACATGCATCACGTCAAGCTAGTCATATTACTTATCTTCAATTTAAGGTGATTCAAAATTAGTCTCATGTGTGTCCTTTAATTAAACTGAACTTTCTTTACCACACATTAACTATGAGTCGCAACATGTATAAAATATTTGCTCATAACTCCTTTTAATCATGTGAATAAAAATTCACAACTACCTTTTTTGTTGATTAAGTAACTAACCAATTTAAAAATAACTTCCTTCTTTATTAATAAACTATTGGCCAAATTAAACTGATCATCACATTCCAATTCAATCTCATAAAATTTATATTGCTATTTAACATGGAATGTCAACATAATATGAAATCATGCGTCTAATTAAACATGTCATGCACATAAATTCATGATTCAAACAAGCATAACAATATTTTATACATAAAGAATCATCCAATCTTGAATTCTAATTCTTATGTTTGTCTTTAGTACTTACGTACCTTGTGAAATAGTGGTGCTCCGCCAGAACTTCTAAAAGTTGACTAAAACAATGTCTCCTACATAAAGAAAACCGAAACTAAATTAAAACCTTGTTGACAAAGTTCTACAACAACTCTAAACTAACTTCTATATTGGAAACTTGTCCAAAACATTCCTTATATGGTCTCTATTCAATTCCATACTACACTTTAATTTTTCTATTGTAAGATTACTTGGTTTTCGGGACTTATTTATACTTTATAAAACCTTAACATAGGTTTTATGTCACTTTAGAAAAGTGGGCAGCAATTTAAAATTACCAAAAAATCCTTGAAAAACTTCAAAAACAACATAAATCAATCATACAATGTATTACTTAATTTATATGATCAATTCATGCTAATTACGTACTTTAAAAGCCTAATTATTCACTTTTATAAAATTTGGAAAGCATGTATAAACTTGCTTAAAATCACTTTTAAACCTCACGAAACATACTAAAAATCATATGAACATCATAGTATATATATATATATATATATGTGATCATACTAGCACAATATGAACATTTAAAACTTACTTTAACTTGTTTTTATAAAAATTTTAGATTTATTAACTAACTTTAAAGTCAAGAAAAACTCATAAAAATATTATAAATTCATGGAAAAACTCTTTTACAATCAACTAACATAATTATGAAACCAATCTATGCTTTAGAATAATTTTTCATAAGCCAAAACATTTTAATAATATTTATTCTATTTAATTTCATGGTTACAAAATTTGGACAGCAATTTATTTATATTCAAAGCCTTTAAAAATCAATCTAAACTTCATAAAATCATCATAAACTCACACAATATTAATTCATGATCATAATATTGAAGTTTAAATCATAAAAACTCATAAAAATCAAAACTTTCATACTTTATAAGCCCTAATCTAAAATTTCATAAACAACAAATTAATTCATGCTTTAAAACAAATCATAACTTCACAAAACATTATTGAAACTTATAAAATCATGATTCAACATAAATATGAACATGAATTTGCAAGATTGAATCAAAAAGAGAGAAGGAGAAATTTTTTTAAAGTCCGAAATTATACCAAAAGGGGGAGGAGATGCAAGGTGGCCGGCGAGATAACCGGCGGTGGCGCGAGGTAGCTCCGGCGAGTCTCCGGCAAGGGCACGAATCTCAAGGCATGAACTCCCAAAAAAACAATCTTACCTTTTTTTTTCCGAAAAAATGAACATTTTTTTTTTTTGGAAATTCCATCTCTGTCTAGATTTTGGAATCCTAATGACAATCATGATGAATGAAATCTGAAATTTGGGTTTTAAAGGGTATTTATAGGCTGCAAAGTAGGATTTGGAAATGCCCATACTTATCCTAACAAGTGAAAATTACCTGTAGGCCCTTGGCTCAAAACAATATTATTTATAAACATAAATAATTATTTAAAATTAAAGCTTCTTTTGTATTATTATTATTATTATTATTATTATTATTATTATTATTATTATTATTATTATTATTATTATTATTATTATTATTATTATTATTATTATTATTATTATTCATTTAATATTCGTATTGATCATAATTTTTCAATAAAGTTATTAAAATTATACGAATAAAATACAAAAATACTTTCTTAAAATACGTGAAAATGTGGGGTATTACAATGCTTTTAATAAAATTACAGCAATATAAAATTGCTTAAAAACTACTTTACCAATCTTTAAACTTCACAATTCATGCACAAAACGCTATAACAACATCATACGGTCATTATACTTTAGTTTCATGCATTAAAACTTTTTTTCCATACTTAAAAAATGATCATACTATTACTACAATTTTTATTCGTACATAATATAAAATTATAGCTTTATAATACTAGTTTGAATGTAATACCTCATATTTTACGTATTTTAACAGGTTAATTTCATATTTTATTTGAGTATTTTAGTGTTTTTGTTGAAAAATTAAGTTAAACAAATAAATTAAAGAAATAAAATTTAATTAAATGTTACTTAAAATAATTATTTCTATATTTTGTAAACTTTATAAGTTTTTATTTATGTTACTTTAAATTTTATTGAAAATTTTAAGAAGTTTCCAATTTTTGAATTTTCAAAGTTTCCTTAATTGTTTTAAAACAAGGGCACAAAAGTAATTTCAAGCATTCAGGGTATTTATGTAATTTCACAAAAACCTAATTTAAGCCTATAAATACCCCTTAAAACCAGTTCAGATTTAAAAGTCCAATTTGGGATTTAGGTTTTTTTTTTTTTTTAAAAAAAAAAGAAGTTCGAACAAAATTTCGAAAAAGAAAAATCGCGAGCTCCTTCTTCGTCGCCGGTCCTTTCGCCCGAAACCACCACACCACGACGGCCACCCCTGCTCGTCGGTGCTCCCTTGCCACTGCCACCACTCGTCGGCCATCTTTCTTCCTCCCCTTCTTTTGGTAAAAATTTCTAACCCTATTTTCTTTTTCTTTTTTTTTGAAAAAAAAAAACCATTTCTCCTCTTTTCTTTTTAATTCATTCTTGCATAAATTCATGTTTTATAATTACGTTTAAGCATGTTTTACAGTTTTAATCATGTTTTATAAGTTAAGATAATGTTTTAATTAAAATTCATGTTTATAAAGTTGTGCATGAAATTATAAAAGTTAGGATTTATAAAGTTATGAAAACTATTAGTTTTATGATTTTAACACTCTAAACTTCTATATTTTGATCAGAAATTGTTGTAGTGTTGATTTGTGATGATGTTATGAATTTTAGATTTGTTTTTAAAGGTTTTAACTTTAATTAATATCGCTGTCAAATTTTTAAAAACATGAAAATTAAGAGTAAAAATATTAATTATGAACATGTTTTTGAGTATAAAAAATTATTTTAATGCATAGATTATAAGTATCAAGTTTTAACAAGGTTTTGATGAATTTTAAATTAAAATATAATACTGTAAATTTTTATTAACATGTGTTCATGCATAATAAAAATTAGGACTGCTCAAAATAATCCGATACGTGATCCAAGCGATCCGTTTAAAAAAAAGTTGGATAATTTTTATAATTTTTTGGTATCGGATACCGATCACACTGTTTTTCGTTGTTGGATATCCGAAATATCTGAAACACTTGAAAATTAAGGCTTCTCAGACCAGATCAGTCGGATCACGGATCGGATCACACATATTTTGGATTAGTTGATTTCATTAAATTTAGTAGTTTTGTATTATTTTCAAATTAACTTTTACTTTATAAATATATTTTGGGATCATTGGATATCCGGTTATCAGATCTAACTTTTTTATATTTCCGATCGGATATGCGACTATTCAGATCGATCCGGTTGGATACCCCTAATAAAAAATAGTAACACATGAAATATAAGTTATAATTGTTTTTAACACAGCAAAATATTATATGATGATCTTAGGAAATGAATCTAATTTTTTAGGGTAAAATTATAATACATAGAAGGGTTTTAAAGAGTTTTTAAGCAACTTTACAAAGCTGCCATTTTTAGAATATTATCGAAAATTAAGTGTTTTGCAAAGAAAATTATAAAATAAAGTATGGGATTTAATAGAGACCATATAGGGAAGGTTTTTGACAAGTTTCTAACATAAATAGCTAGTTTAGAGTTGTTGTAGAATTTAGTCAACGTGGTTTTTAATATAATTTTGTTTTTTCCTCTGTAGGAGAATTCGAGTTGAGTGATTTCTAGAAGTAGTGGCGGATCACCGTTATAACACAAGGTATGTAAGTACTAAACACAACTATACAAATAGATTTCATGCTAGATTTGTTAATTTTTCCATGTTATATGTTAGAGACATTTAAAAGTTGATCCTTGTTAATTTGAGATGACTTGCATGAGAGGTTATGTTAGCATGAATGTGTGAAAAGTATGTTTTGTATATCAAGTTGACATTCCGTATCTATAGATTCTTTTTACATCATGAGAATTGGAATGTTAAATTATTTTGGAAGTTTTGACTAGTAGTCAATAAAGAAGAAAAGAAAAACAGTTTAGTTGATTAGTTACTTGATCAACAAGAAAGGTAGTTAGTGCATATTTATTCATATGCTTAATAGAAGCAAATGAGCTAATAGTTAGCTACTCACAGTTAATGTGTGGTAAAGGAAGGTTTAATAATAAAGGACACACAGAATTAATCTTAGAATCACATTTTAATCAAGATAAATAATATGGTGTTGCTTGTCACTATGTATGCCTTTATGTGTTTTTGTGTGAGTCATGACAATTGTTTAACCTGTTAATCACGTAAAGTGCAACAGGATTCGGACCAAAACTCTTGGAACATATATACCTTGATTATGAACACTGTGAGGAGCTATGGGTATTTACTGAAACTTCTAACCGGGGCACAAGACGTTGTACTCTTTTACATTTTTAAATGCGGTGGAATTTCGTCGCTTTATGTGACATGGGTAATACCTTATTGGAGTTGCTCCCAAGTTGGTGCCCAATAGGGCGATTGTTAAGGAAAGGAAAACCATTCGACGTGAATTTAAAGATCTAAATATAATAAATAATTTTTAACTGATGAGTCTATGCACGGGTATGTAGTGATGAAGATGGTAAGATGTATGTGTTGTTTATTCTTTTCTTTTATTTTGTTGTCAATCATGTTTTGCATAGTCTCTAGTGTTTATGTACTCAGCTTTGCTGATTGTGTGTGTTTGTGTGCATGGATTTGTCTTTGCCTTGGCCCTACGACGACCCATTTCGATGGCGAGTAGTTGTATAGAATAAAGAGAAAGCTACAGCCTACAGGTACAGGTCGGCATAGTCAATCATGCTGGGATTAAGTGATGAGCACTTGCATTGTTGTTTTCATAGTTTGTGTCGACTTGCTACTTATTTATTGTTATTGTTGACTTTTGGATTTTTGAAGTTTAAATTTTATTTGTTTAATACGGTTCCGAGTTGTAGTAAAGATTTATTTTGAATTTGGTTTGAAAGTTCTTTTGGAGTTTTAATTTTGTTTTAAAATAAAAGAATTCCGCTGTAATACTTTGATAAAAGTCTTAGTCGTTATCACGGTGGCGATAATACTTTAGTTTTCCTAGTTAAGTAGGAAGGATATTTATTATTATTTTTCTATTTTATTTATGTTATATTTCTTGAAATTAAAAGGAGAAACTTAGGAATTTCCATGGTGTTAAGTTAAAACGCTTAAAAACTATTCTAGACTTCATAATTTGATCATAAATCATTACTTTAACATACTTAATTTTCATAAACTTTATAAACCCTAATTTTATGATTTCATGAACATACTTAAAACATAATCATCATTTCTAAAACATGCCCATAATTAATAAAACATGAATATAGCCAAAAATTGTAAACATGATTTAATTAAAAATTGAGGAGAAGAAAAGTATTTTTGTTATACTCACAAAAACCGGAACAACTAAGGGGAAAGAAGGGCCGGCGGGACCCGACGGCAGCAAGCACCGGCATCAGGCATGCTGTAGTCAATTCTACTAAGTTAGTCATGGATGATCAACTCATTACAAACATGGCTAAGGAAGTGATGTGAATGTTGATAAAGAAATCGTCACTCAAAATGGTAGAATCTTAGTTTGGTTTTCTCTAAAGCTAAGCACCAAGAAAATCGATCTAAGTCGAATAATTTTATGAATTGATTAAAGCAATGCACCCTCAATTCCTAAAATTATCCTCACAAGAGTATAAAGCCTAAGCACCAAATCTTTCCAGAAGTTCAAAATTTTCCACACCCCCGAAAATTTCCTCACCTTCGGTTTTGGTTTGTTTTGTAGAAAAAAGCAAACTTAAACAATCAATGTTTATTGAATTCTCTAATCTGAATTTTTACAAGCTAAGGTTGAAATTATTTATAGTCATAATCATCAAAAAAATCCTAACTAAGCTATGCTAAAATACACGCATAAATATAGGAGAAATCACCCTAATCTAGTGACTCATCAATGACTCACAAGATAAGAATGTCACATCATCACTACATGTCATGCAACTTGCAAAAATATCCTAACAAACTCTATCTAATCTGAAAAATATCTTAACAAACTTATTCTTACCTTGCTAATCAAGAAAATCAACAAATTACAACCATATTTACACAACAAAAAGATTTACCCAAAACTCCCAAAAATCGTCCAAATTGACGCAAGGCATGCTTTGTCCAAATTTGCGCATTTTTGTGGTTTTTCTTCAAAACTTCAAGAAACCTTTCAAGATTCGATCTTTTAATCAAGAAACCTTCAAGAAGCCATTTTCCATGTGTATAAGGCTGTAAATGATGATTTAGATACTTCAAGAATTAAAAGACTCAATGCCTAAAATGAGTAAATCCTATCAAGTGAAGTGGGAAAAACTCATAGGCAAAACCACCTTATTCCCCTAATTCCACCATTCTTTCCTTTGTTTCAATGATAAAGTATTTTCGTATGTCACCATACTCAAGTGAATTTGAGTACAAGTGAGATATCCTATGATACACCAACAGTGGATGAGCCAATTAGCCTAATAATAAATCCCATTGGTTTTGTTAAAGATAAATCACAGGTGTGGATGACAATGATTAAGGTTGACACTGTAAATTCTAGTGGTGGTGGCTTCCTAGCCAACACTATGGATATTGATCATTAATACTTTGTCACTGGTGGAGTGAACCATTAGTTAAGTTAAGTGATAGTAACTCTAATTAATGAACTCACAGGATGGAAACAGTTGGTGGTTACAGGGAACAAGTTGGTTTGGCCCATGAGTTTTTTCCATTTCACTTGAAAAGGTTTTCTCATTTTGGACATTATTATTATTATTAATTCTTGTGGAGTCTTGATGTGAATTTGAATGAGGATTCAAGCAAGGTGGACGAATCTGTGAACTTAATGGTTAATCCTATGGGTTTGAATGTGGATAGAAGACAAACATGGGTTACAAGACCTTCATGGGACGTTCCCATAGAGGAATAATAGCCTTGGATGCAAGGAAAGAAAGGTAGGGCTAAGTGTGTTTGTTGAGCCTATGGGTTTTTTTCCCACTCCACATGGTAGGGTTTTTCCCATATGGTGTTTTGTGATTATCTTAGTGAGTCTATGGGTCATCATTGATGGAATCCAGCCTGAAGAATAGTTTCTTGAAAGTTTCGTGATTAAAAGATTGAATCTTGAAGCATTCTGAAATTTTGAAGAAAAATCTTGAAAATGGCGCAAAGGCTTTGGCGAGTCTTGGACGAATTTTTGGGAATCTTGGGTTCCTTATGTGTCCGTGATTTTTGCGTTCAAGTACTTAAACAATCAATGTTTATTGAATTCTCTAATCTGAATTTTTACAAGCTAATGTTGAGATTATTTATAGTCATAATCAACAACAAAATCCTAACTAAGCTATGCTAAAATACACGCATAAATATAGGAAAAATCACCCTAATCTAGTGACTCATCAATGACTCACAAGATAAGAATGCCACATCATCACTACATGTCATGCAACTTGCAAAAATATCCTAACAAACTCAATCTAATCTGAAAAATATCTTAACAAACTTATTCTTACCTTGCTAATCAAGATAATCAACAAATTACAACCAGATTTACACAACAACAAGATTTACCCAAATCCCCCAAAAATCGTCCAAATTGACTCAAGGCATACTTCGTCCAAATTTGCGCATTTTTGTGGTTTTTCTTCAAAACTTCAAGAAACCTTCCAAGATTCGATCTTTTAATCACGAAACCTTCAAGAAGCCATTTTACATGTGTATAAGGTTGTAAATGATGATTTAGATACTTCATGCCTAAAATGAGAAAACCCTGTCAAGTGAAGTGGGAAAAACTCATAGACAAAACCATCTTATTCCCCTAATTCCAACATTCTTTCCTTTGATTCAATGATCATGTATTTTCATGTGTCACCATACACACCCATGATGATGTCTTAGAAGATCCTAAAAGCCTTGAATCCTCATAAGCCATTATTTCCCCCATACTTGTATCATTCTTAGAAGCCATTATCAAACCTTTGAAGTTATCCTCTTGTTTCGTATCAAGGAGTCCATTATTTTCTTCATTCGTAAGATATGCTAGAGGAGGACGGTCCAAGGTATTCTTTGTTACACTTTTAATTTAACTGTTGTTGTTTGTAATAAAACATTAAGTGTATTTTGTTATTTTTACTTTAAGTTAGCATCAGTCTATTTCTATAATAGTTGAGTCAGCTAGTGTAGGAAATATTTAAGATTAGAATCAATAATTGTAAGGAATGTTTTAGAAACCGGCATATTTAAGTTGAGTCAACCAATCTTTAAGTTCCAGCAGGAGAGCTAAGTTGAAAGATCGGCATATTTGATGTAAAATTCAAAACAAAACTAAAGAAGGGAGTTATAGCAATCAAGGAGAGACGTTGGGAGCCATAATTAGCAGGAGATAGCCCACTTATTGCAAGAATTGAAGCTGCTCATAATCTTTGAAAAATGCCTGAAAACGCGCCCAACATGCGGGTTTGATGGAGCTTGTTTTGGAAAGTTTTGATTAAACCAAATTAATTCGAATTTTGAATTGGGTCAAACAACATCACTTAAGGGAATGTTAAGGCAGTCATCAAAGAATATTTTCAGCTCTAAAAGGTCCAACAAAAACGAAGAAATGAAGAAGCAAGTTACAATGACATCAAACCTTGATCAATGCACAATTAGTAGAAAATTTGTAACTTTAATTTTCTGAATTTAGTATTGTAACCAACGTCACTTTGTAAGCTTATAAATAGCCTCAAATGATAACAAAATGATATAAGATTTTGAATCAATAATCACTTTGTGAGTTTACTTTGTTTCTTGGATTAGAAACGTTTGATTTCTTAGATTAGAAATCAATTTTTTTCCATTGCTTATTCAACTTTTCGTGACTAAGAGTTGAGTTGTGATCTTAGGAAACCCATTCTTATTCTTAGTGGTGTGTCTTATCTAATAATTATCTTGGTTTAGTCATACTTATCCACAATATTTTCGAATTATCTCTTGTATGTTCCTAGTGTTACTACGAATATACCACATTTGGCATTAGAAGGAGGGTGCACAAATTCGTATTTTCCTTCAATCATTTGCTAACTAAACACATTTTTATTTTGATTCCAAATTCATCATGTCAGATAGTGGTACCCCTCCTCCAAATTGGTAAATGTTGCTAAAATGGAGCAAGAAAGAGAGGCATGAGAGAAACAAATGCAATACATGCAAGAGCAAATGAGAGACTTGACTCTCAAGCTTCAACGTCAAAGAAAAGGGTCTCCGTCCTTCACAGATCCTGAAAGTAGTGATGAAGATGGAAGAGAGGATGAGGAAATTTCACGTCCTAGAAGGAGTCATAGGCAAAACAATGACATCAATGTTGACATCCCTGAATATGATTGCAAACTTGATGCAGATGAATTTATTGAATGGCTTAGGACGATTGAGAGGGTGTTTGATTACAAGCAAATATCTGAAAATAAGAAGGTCAAGATTGTAGCCTTGAAGCTTAGAAAGTATGCCTCCACTTGGTGGGAAAACGTGTGTGCCAAGAGATCAAGGCAAGGCCAAGGTGAAAATTTGGGAGAAAATGAAAAAGCTTTTGAAACAAAAATTTCTTCCTACTTACTATGTTCAAGAGAACTTTCGTAAGTTCCATCATCTTAAGAAAGGTTGTAAATCTATTGAGGACTATGCTAGGGAATTTGAGTCCTATGTGATGAAATGTGGAGTTGAGGAAGATGAACCTCAAACATTGGTTCGCTTTTTGGGAGGCTTGAATCCGAAAGTGGCTAATGTGGTTGAATTGTATCCTCATTCTACTTTGGAGGAGCTTGTTAGCTTAGCCCAAAAGGTTGAGCAACAACAAAAGGCTAAAGATAAGGGTGATACTTCACTTCCCTTTACCACAAATTACACTTTCCAAAAACACAAACACAAACGTCACTCAAAGCTCTAATTCTAAATATACTCCTAGAAAGTGTTTTAGATGTCAAGGCATTAGGAATATTGCTGTTGATTGTCCAAACAAAAAGGTTGTTTCTTTGGTTGAATATGATAAGGAGGGCATGAAGGACTTAGAAGAAGAAGAAGTTCACGATGAAGGAGAGGACAAGGAGTTTCTTGTGCCGGATCATGGAGAATGCTTGGTGATTAGAAGAACTCTTAGTAGCATGGAATCAAAAGATGAGAACTTGCAACTTGAGGTCATTTTTCACACTCATTGCACCATTGGTGGTAAGGTATGTACTTTGATAATTGATGGTGGTAGTTGTACTAACGTGGCATCACAAGTAGTTGTAGATAAGTTAAACGTAAAAACAACTCCTCACACTAAGTCCTTATGTTATTGAATGGCTTAATCAAGGAAAGGGGATTCAAGTGAGCCAAATGGTCGTTCTCTTAGTATTGGTCGTTCTTATGAGGAAGAATTTTGGTGTAACGTAATTTCAATGGATACATGGCATATTTTGCTTGGTAGGCCTTGGTTGTTTGATAGAAGTCTTTCATGATTGTTTTAAAGATATTTATGCTTTTAACAAAGATGGCAAGAACATTGTTCTCACCCCTCTTATCATGAAAAATGAACCAAAAGACATCACTTACTACTATCATTAAGTCTGAAATGCATGAATATGAATCTCACAAACAATTTATTCTCTTTGGACTTGATAAACCACGTGATCAAACACAAAAAGAACACCCATTGCTTAATCCTTTACTTGAAACCTATAGTCACGTGTTTCCACAAGAAATCCCCCATGGATTACCTCCTAAGCGTGATATTCAAAACAAAATTGATCTTGTTCCTGGGTCTATGTTGCCAAACAAACCGGCTTATAGAACTAATCCTTAGGAGAGTGAAGAGATTAAAAGGCAAGTTGATGATTTGTTATCTAAAGGTCTGATTAGAGATTCATTGAATCCTTGTGCATGTCCCACGTTAATTGTACCTAAGAAGAATGTGGAGAATGGCACATGTGTGTTGATAGTAGGGCCATTAACAAAATCACCATCAAATATCATTTTCCAATTCCTAGATTAAACGATTTGGTGGATGAACTCTATGGCTCAAATGTGTTCTCTAAAATTGATCTAAGAAGTGGATATCATCAAATTCGTATTAATGTAGGAGATGAGTGGAAAACGGCCATTACAACAAGGAAGGATTGTATGAATAGTCATGCCCTTTGATTTGTCAAATGCACCATCGACTTTTATTCATTTAATGAATCAAGCCATGAAGCCTTTTATGGGAAAATTTGTTGTTATGTATTTTGATGATATTTTGGTGTATGGCAAGGGAGAAAATGAGCATGTTGAGCACTTGAAAGAGGTCTTTGAAGCAGTTGCTAGAGAGATGTTACGTTGTATGGTAATCTTGAGAAGTGTCATTTCTTCACCAATCAAGTTATCTTTTTGGGGTTCAAAGTATCATCACAAGGCATTGAGGTGGACGAAAAGATGGTTGAAGCAATTAGAGAACGGCTAACGCCACAATCCATGCAACATGTAAGAAGCTTTCATGGTCTAGTATCATTTTACAGGAGTTTGTGTGCAATTTTAGTTCACTCATGGCTCCAATAACCGAGTTGACAAAGCTACATAAGTTTGAGTGGAATGACAAAGCATAATAAGCCTTTTATGAGGTAAAAAGGCATCTTATTAATGCTCCTATTCTTGCTTTACCTAACTTTGATGAAGTCTTTGAAGTAGAATGTGATGCTAGTGGAGTTGGATTTGGTGCAATTTTGTTACAAAATGAGCGCCCTCTAGCCTATTTTAGTGAAAAACTCAATGAAGCTCAAAGGAAATACTCCACCTAATGACAAGGAATTTATGGCTCTTGTTCGTGTACTTGACCATTGGAGACACTACCTCATTGCTAAGGAATTCATTCTTCATTCCGATCATGAGGCTCTCAAGTACTTACAAAGCCAACACAAGCTACACCCACGACATGCAAAATGAGTAGAATATTTGCAAGCTTTTCACTTTGTCATCAAACATCAAAAGGGTCACATGAACAAAGGTGTGGATGCTCTATCTAGAAGGTATAATCTATTGAATTCATTCAAGGAAAAGGTCATTGGAATTGAGGAAGTAAAAGAAAGCTACAAAGGAGACACAGAGTTTGGCGAATTATTTCTAAAGTGTACTAATCATCCATTCAAAGATTATTACATTTTAGATGGGTTTCTTTTAAAGGTAATCGTCTATGTATTCTAAAATCTAGATTAAGAGAATCACTCATCAAATAATTTCATGAAGGTGGAATGGCGGGTCATTTTGGGATTGAGAAGACAATACAACTTGTTCAAGAATACTTCCATTGGCCAAGGTTAGCAAGAGATGTTGAGTTTATTGTCAAAAGGTGCATTGTTTGTCAAAAGGCTAAGAGTCATACACTTCCACAAGGCTATATCCTACCTTTACCTATTCCTGAAGCACCATTGGAAGACAAGAGTCTTGACTTTGTTGTGGGACTTCCTCTCACACAACGAAAGAAAGACTCCATAGTGGTAGTTGTGGACCGTTTTTCTAAAATGGCACAGTTTATTTCTTATAATACTACTTATGATGCTTCTCATATTACTAACTTGTATTTTCAAGAGATTGTAAGGTTACATGGAGTCCCTAAATAAATGGTTAGTTACCATGATACAAAGTTCTTAAGTCATTTTTGGCTTACACTATGGAAGAAGATGGGAACAAAATTGGACTTTAGTACTTCAAGTCAACCTCAAACTGATGGTCAAATTGAGGTCACTAATAGGACATTGGGTTCTTTGTTGAGGTCCTTGGAAACTAAAATTCCTAAACAATGTGAAGCAATTTTACCATATGAGGAGTTTGCCTACAATAGATTTCCAAGCAAGACAACGGGGATGAGTCCATTTAAGGTTGTTTATGGGTTCAATCCGTGCACACCAATTGATCTCACTCTTATTCCATTTGGTCACAAGTATAGCCATGAAGGGGAAGAATGTGCAAAGTCAATCAAATACATCCATGAGCAAGTTCGAAACAAGATAGAGAAAGCCTATTCAAAGGCAAAAGCTTATGTGGATAAAAAACGCAAAGAAGTTCTTTTCAAGCCAGGAGACTTAGTATCGATTCACTTGAGAAATGAGCGTAATTTAATAAACAGGCATTCAAAAACTAGTCCAAGAAGTGATGGTCCATTTGAAATCATTGAAAAGGTAAATGACAATGCTTACAAGGTTGAATTGCCAGGAGACTATGGAGTTTTAAGTACCTTCAATGTGGCAGATTTATCTCCTTACTTTGATGAACTTGAAGAGCTACCAAGTTTGAGGAAAAACTCTTCTCAAGGGGAGGGTAATGATGTAGTCAAGCCTACTAACTTAGTCATGGATGATCAACTCATTAAAAACGTAGCTAAGGGAGTCCATTATTTTCGTCATTCACAAGATATGCTAGAGGAAGGATGGTCCAAGGCGTTCTTTGTTACACTTGTAGTTTAATTCTTGTTGTTTGTAATAAAACTTTCAGTGTCTTCTGTTATTTTTACTTTGAGTTAGCATGAGTCTATTTCGATATTAGTTGAGACAACTAGTATAGGAAATAATTGATTAGAATCAATAATTGTAAGGAATCTTTTTGAAACAAGTCTTTCAGTTCCGGCAAGAGATCTAATTTGAAAGATCATCATATTTGATGCAAAATTCAAAAGGAAACTAAAGAAGGGAGTTATAGCAATCAAGGAGAGAAGTTGGAGAGCCATAATCAGTAGGAGACAACCCACTTATTGCAAGAATTGAAGCTGCCCAGAATCTTTGAAAAACGCCCGAAAACACGCCCAACATACTGGTTTGATGGAGCTTGTTTTGGAAAGTTTTGATTAAGCCAAATTAATTTGAATTTTAAATGGGGTCAAAGAGCAACACTTAAGGGAATGTTAAGGTAGTCATCAAAGAAGATTTTCAGCTCAAGAAAGTCCAAGGAAGACGAAGAAATGAAGAAAAAAGTTACAATGATATTAAACCTTGTTCAATGCGCAATTCGTAGAAAATTTGTAACTTTAATTTTCTGAATTTAGTATTGTAACCAACGTCACTTTGTAAGCTTATAAATACCCTTGAATGATGAATAAAATGATATAGAATTTGAATAAAAAATTACTTTGCGAGTTTACTTGGTTTCTTGAATTATAAATGTTTGATTTCTTGTATTAGAAATCAATTTTCTTCCTTTGCATATTCACTTTTCGTGACTAAGAGTTGAGTTTCGATCTTAGGAAACCCATATTCTTATTTTTAGTGGTGTGTCTTATCTAAGAATTAGCTTGGTTTAGTCATACTTATCTACAATATTTTCGAATTATCTCTTGTATGTTTCTAGTGTTACTACGAATATATAACAAGGCAAGGGGCACCGGCGGTAGGCAAGGTGACCGGCGACAGGCGAGGGCACCGGCGAGCTTGGGCCTTGGGTTTTCTGTTTAGTGTTTTTCGAATTCCTTTTTTTTCTCCTTACAAAAATAATTAAAAAAAAAAACATCAAACCTTAATAATAAATCAGAAAATTCCAATTTAATGGGGTATTTATAAGCCCAAAAATAATTATGTGAAAAGTACTAAAATACCCTTAATGATTGAAATTACTTTTGTACCCTTGTTTTAAAACAAATAAGGTTACTTTTAAAAATTCGATTTGGAAACTTTATAAACATTTCGATAACTATTTAACTTCTATAAAAATACTTTTTAAACTTTATAAAATCTTGAAAAAATATTTAACTCATTAATTAATTAAAGTTTTCTAATTAATTAATTTAACATTATTTTTCAAAAAATACCAGAAATATGCTAAATAATTATGAAATAAAATTAATAAAATACATAAAAATACGGGATATTGCATAATTAGAACCAATTTGAGCAACTAAATCTGGGGCGAATTAGAATCAAACTCATACTAAAAAGCCTAAATTGATGGGAAAAATTCTAACTTTCACCGGTCTGCTCAAACTAATCCCGACTTTAATAAATCCCATTATAATCCAATGTTGGACAAAATCTTCCCAAAAAGTACCTTTTTTAATGGCACCTTTTACAACAGATATATGTGAGTAATTTCACTTAATTTACCCTTTAATCCTCTAATTGTCGTTTAACTACTTCAATTATTTAATAAATTAAATTAATTAAAAAATTAAAAATCAACAACCACCTCCACCTCCACCCCCAACCAACAACCACCACCTTTTGCAACCTTTAATATAAAACGTCACCACCCACAAAGCCCTTACCGCCGAAACACCCTACCACCTTGCTCACCTACCTTACCGCCTGTCCCCCACCCCTGCCACCTCTCCTTCTCCCCATAAGCCTTAGCCCACCCCCCTCTCCCTCGAAAACCCACTCCTCCCCCCTCGAAGAACATACCCAGCCAACATGCATCCAAAATCCCACCACCCTCGAAGTGCCCAACGATCCATGCTTTCATCATCCTAATTCTGATAATCAAACCCATTTAAGGTTTCCCCATTAATCGAATTGGGTAATTTTGCGGTGGAATTTCAAGGCGATGGAAACGGAATGCGTGATTTTGCAGTGACTTCGGATAAAAGAAGCCTTGGTATCATTGGTGTCAAATTCAATTTTGAGGTTTGAGTTAAGGTTCATGCTTATATGGCTTTAATTTGGGATCTTAGAGTTTTTCCGTGGTCGTGGTCACTACTTGGGTTATGGGTTGCAAATGTGAGTTTGGGTTATGGGTGGTCGTTTTGGTTTGGGTGGTGATAATGATGATGGTGATGGTGGTGAGAAGAAGAGGGTAGTGATGATGATGCGATGTTTAGGTGGTCATTTTGGTTAATGGTAGTGATGAGAAGAGAGATGGTGGTGGTAAGGATGATAATGTGCCGAGGGTGGTGCGGATGAAGAAATGCAGAGGCTGAGGGATGATGATGATAAAAGGTGAGGGTGAGGGATGATGATGATGGAAGGTGAGGATGAGGCATGATGATGATAGCACATAAATTATAACCTGATAAACTGGTTATAAGTCATTTGGTGGATTTAAGATGATTTTGTCCAACATTTGATTATAATGAGATTTATTAAAGTTGGGATTTATTTGAGCAGAGCGGTGAAAGTTGGGATTTTTCTGGTCAATTTTGGCAATTAAAAATAACTAGAAGTTTTAATTTAATAAAAATCGATTCATGTTCGAGCATTTTTGGGAACAAAAATTTCGAACAACTCGAAACAAAATTGCAAGCGGAACATTCGAACAAAATTGAAACATATTCGCAATATTAAATAAAATACGAATAAATATTAGGCGTAAAAGTTAGGGCAGAAACAAACCAAGATAGGGCAAAAAATCAAACCAAAATTCAACATTCGATCTTTGACAGGGGTAATTTAGGGTGCAATCTTGTAATACCCCATATTTTCACGTATTTTAAGGAATTATTTTTGTACTTTATACATGTACTTTTAATATTTTTATTGGAAAATTCTGTTCAATAAGAATATTAAATGGAAAAAAATAATAATTTAAAAGGCTTCTAAAAATAGAATTTATAAGAGTTTCCTAATTTATTTTAAGGTAAGGGTCTAAAGGTAATTTCCACTTTTTAGGATAAGTATGGATTTTACCAAATCCTACTTTGGGGCCTATAAATACCCTTTAAAACCCAAATTTTCATATTTCATCCCTCATAATTGTCTTTAGGATGCCAAAATCTAGAGAGAGAAAGAGAGAAAAAAAAAGGAGGAACATGATGTGGATTTTAAGTGATACTCGCAAATACAACCTAAAACTCACGTGTTGTTTTATCAATTAAACTCTCCACTCCTGAATTATTTAATTGAAGGCTAATTAATTAATACGCTCCTATAATTAATTAACTAGGATCTAAATTTTTTTATCACTCCTGACTCACAAATTTATGAAGAAAAATTCGAACAAAGTTTACTCACAAACTTGCACAAATTTCGGAATTCAATGTATTGAATTTTCAATGTGTAAAACTTAATTAATTACATCCTATTGTTGAGATTATTTATAGGTATAATCAACAACAAAATCCTAACTAGAATCTACAAGAGAATCACGCCTAAACTAGGAAAATAAACCCTAATCTTGCTCAACAAACTAAAGATAAGATTGTCACATCATCATGCAACTTGCACTTTGATCTTATCTTTCCTAACAAACTCTAACTAACTAACTAACTAATCAAGAAATTATCCTAACAACTTGACTAAATAATTAAAAAACAAGATAATCATCAGAAATTATCCTAAAATCACGAAAATATCTTGGTGCCCAAGATTGCCAAAAATCACGCAAATTCTTGCCACAAAGAACCGTCCATTTTTTGCACAACTTTCCAAGATTCTTCAAGAACTTCAAGAAATGCTTCAAAATTCAATCTTTTAATCAAGAAACCATTCTTCATGTATTTTAGCATATTTATGATGAACAAGACTCCACAAGAATTAATAATAATAATGTCCAAAATGAGAAAACCCTATCAAGTGAAATGGGAAAAACTCATGGACCAAACCAACTTGTTCCTTGTAGCCACCATGTGTTTCCATCCTGTGATCTCAGTAGTTATAGTTATTATCACTTAACTTAACTAATGGCTCACTCCACTAGTGACAACAATATTAATGATCATCATCCAAATGTGTTGGCTAGGGAGCCATCACCGTTAGCACATTATTTACCATCGTCACTCAAACTTGTGATTTATCTGTAATAAAACCAATGGGATTTATCATTAGGCTAATTGGCTCATCCACTGTTGGTGTTTCATCACAGATATTCAAATTCACATCAGAACAAGATTTCAGGAAAAAAAAAAAAAAAAACTTTTTTTGGTTTTTACCAGAAGAAAGAAAAAAAAATTTTTTTTGGTTCGCCGGACGTCGGAGCCCACCTGCTGTCGCCGCGTCCCCTGCTCTTGCTTCTGCCGCCGGCCACCGCGGGACGCCCCTCGCTCCTCCCCTTCAGTATTTTCGGTAATTTAAAACAAAATCTCTTTCTTTTTTATTCAATTTTGCAAATTCATGTTCATATTTATGTTTAACCATGATTTTGTAAGTTTCAATTATGTTTTATGAATTTATGATTTGTTTTAAAGCATGAATTAATTTGTTGTTCATGAAATTTTAGATTAGGGTTTATAAAGTTATGAAAGTCTTGATTTTTATGAGTTTTTATGATTTAAACTTCAATATTATGATCATGAATTGTTGTTGTGTGAATTTATGATGAATTTTATGAAGTTTAGATTGATTTTTAAAGGCTTTGAACATAAAATAAATTGCTGTCCAAATTTTGTAATCATGAAATTCAATAGAATAAATATTATGAACATGTTTTGGCTTAAGAAAAATTATCTAAAGTATAGATTGGTTTCATAATGATGTTAGTAGATTGTAAAAGAGTTTTTGCCATGAATTTATGATGTTTCTATTAGTTTTTCATGATTTAAAGATAATTAACAAATCTGAAATTTTTTTATAAAAACAAGTTAAAATAAGTTTTAAGTGTTCATATTATGCTAATATGATCACATATTAATTCTATGATGTTACATATGATTTTAGTATGTTTCATGAAGTTTAAAAGTGATTTTAAGCATGTTTAATATGCTGTCCAGATTTTATAAAGTGAATAATTAGGTTTTTAAAGTATGCAATTAGCATGAATTGATCATACAAATTAAGTAATACATTGTATGACTGATTTATTTTGTTGTTTAAGTTTTTCAAGGAGTTTTGATAATTTCAAATTGCTGTCCACTTTTCTAAAGTGACATAAAATTTAAGGTGAGGTTTTATAACGTATAAATATGATGTGGATTTTTAGTAGTATTCGCAAATACGACCTCAAATTCACGTTTTGTTTATCAATTAAACTCTCCACTCCTAGATTAATTTAATTGAAGGCTAATTAATTAATACACTCCTGTAATTAATTAACTAGGATCTAAATTTGTTAATCGCTCTTGACTCACAAATTTAAGATAGAAAATCGAACAAAGTTTAATCACTAAACTTGCGCAATTTTTACGAAAATATTGAATTGAAATTTCAATGTGTAAAACTTAATTAATTACATCCTAATGTTGATATTATTTATAGGTATAATCAACAACAAAATCCTAACTAGAAACAACAAAGAAAACACGAATAAACAAGGGAAATTCGTCCCTTACACATACACACACTCAACAAGATAAGTATGCCACCTCATTACTGCATCTTGATCTTATCTTGTCTAACAAACTCTAACAAACTAATCTAATCAAGAAAATATGCTAACAACCTAACTAAATAATTAATAAACAAGATAATCGTCAAAAATTATCCTAAAAATCACGAAAAATACTTGTTGCCCAAGATTGGCAAAAATCGTCAAAATACACGCCCCTTGTTGTTCGTCCATTTTGCGCAATTTTCAAGAACTTCAAGAAATGTTTCAAGATCCAATCTTTTAATCAAGAAACCATTTTTCATGTCTTTTAGCATATTTATGATGATCAAGACTCCACAAGAACTAATAATAATAATGTCCAAAATGAGAAAACCCTATCAAGTGAAATGGGAAAAAAACTCATGGATCAAACCAACTTGTTCCCTATAACCACCACTGTGATCCATCCTGTGAGTGCATTAATAATAATTCATAGCTTATTTAATGACTCACTCCACCACTGACAAAGTATTAATGATCATCATCCATAGTGTTGGCTAAGAAGCCACCACCATCTCTAGAATTTACGGTGTCAACCATAATCATTGTCACCCATACATGTGAATGGGAAACCAATGAGATTTATTATTAGGCTAATTGGCTCATCGACTGTTGGTGCATCATAGGTTATCTCACTTGTACTTAAATTCACATCAAAATAAGTCCCGAAAACCAAGTAATCTTGCAATTGAAAAATTAAAGTGTAGTACAGAATTGAATAGAGACCATATAAGGAATGTTTTAGATAAGTTTCCAACGTAGAAGTTAGTTTAGAGTTGTTGTAGAACTTAGTCAACAAGATTTTAATTTAGTTTCGGCTTTCTTTTTGTAGGAGACTTTGAATTAGTCAACTTTTAGAAGTTGTGGCAGAGCACTACTATTTCACAAGGTACGTAAGTACTAAAGACAAACATAAGAATTAGAATTCATGCTTGGATGATCCTTGATGGTAAAAAATATTGTTATGCTTATTTGAATCATGAATTGATGTGCATGACAAGTTCTATTAGAAGCATGATTTTATATTATGTTGACATTCCATGTTGATTAGCAATATAAATTTTATAAGATTGAATTGGAATGTCATGATCAGTTTAATTTGGCCAATAGTTTATCAATAAAAGAAGGAAGTTATGTTAAGTTGGTTAGTTACTTAATCAACAACAAAGGTAGTTGTGAATTTTTGCTCGCATGATTAAAAGGAGTTTATGAGCAAATATTTTATACATGTTGTCACTCACAGTTTAATGTGTGATCAAGGAGAAAGTAATTAGTTAGACACTCACAGTTAATGTGTGGTCAAGGAAGTTCAGTTTAATTAAAGGACACACATGAGATTATTTTTGAATCACTTTAAATTTAAAGATAATTAATATGGCTTGCTTGATTTGATGCATGTTTTTATGTGAAGTTGTGTGTGAGTCATAACATTGTTAAACCGGTTAATCACGTAAAGTGTAAGAGGATTTGCATCAAAAGTCTTGGAACGTATATACCTTGAGTATGAACAAGGAACAGTGATCTATGACTTCTGGAGTATAAAACGTTGTACTCTTTTATATTTATAATGCGCTGGAATTTCGTCACTTTATGTAACATAGGCAATACCTTCTTGGAGTTGCTCTCAAGTTGGTACCCTATAGGGCGATTTTAAAGGAAAGGAAATCCATTCGATGCAAAATCCAAAAGTTTATATATAATAAATAATTTGTTGAGTCTATGCACAAGTGAAAGGTTATCAAAGGTAAGTTGTGTGTATGTTTTAGTTTACGTTGTTTTGTTGCATAGTCTTTAGTAGCTATGTACTCAGCTTTGTTGACTGTTTGTTTTGTATGCATGGCTTTGTCTTACGCTTGGCCCTACAATGACCCACTTGTTGGTAAGTAGTTGTCTAGAATAAGAAAAGCTACAGGTACAAGTAGGCATATGTCATTTCATGCTGGGCTGGAGTGAGAGCGTTTGCTTTGTAGTTTTGTAGTTTTATTTTTTTATTGCTTATGAAGTACTAACCTTTATTTGGATGTTGTTTATTTTCAAATATTCTAGTTTTGGTTTTTAAGGGCCATTAAAATGGTTCCGATGTGTAATAAAGTTATAAGTTGATTTTGTTTTGGGATGTTGTTTTGAATTTGGTTTTGAGACTTGTTTTGAAGTTTAGTTTTAAACTGCTTTAGGATTTTAAGACTTCCACTGTAATGCTTTGATAAATGCCTTAGGCATGATAATGGTGGCAGTAATACCTTTGTTTTTCCATTATTAGGAGTTTTAATAATTATAATTCTTTAATATTTATAATATGTTTTCCGGAAAAATATAAAGTAAAAGTTAGGAAATTACAGGGTGTTACAAATCTTTTGTAATTTATTCGAACCGATTAGGATCAATTTGGGGAAAAACGAGAAAAAATTAGGGCTTTAATCAAATTGGAGATGAACAAAACTTAGGGTTGTTGAGCAAATTAAACAATATAACTAATTCCAAAACATTTCATTTCTATTAAAACATGATTATTGAATCATAATTAATACTCCCACTTAATTGGATTAAAATTGCATCAAAAAACATGAACATATTAATAAAAACATTAGGCAATCTGATACCACCACTGTAATAATTTTGATGTACTTAGCAAAATTTCAAGAAACAATTTTTTAACACATAACAAGATCACATGCATTTATTAATACATATAATATATTAGAGTTTAGAATAACAACTTGTGATGCGTGCTTGAAGTACAACCAAGAAAGGAATTTAGAGCCTCCATTGTTGCTCATCTAATTATTCCACAAGCAGCAGACTGAATCCCACATATGCAAGTACGGAAGAGATGAATCTCTTACTATTGTGGGAGAAACACAGTAAGCTTATATGTTTTTTTATTTTCTCTTCTTCTAACTTTTTTCTAATTCATCAGTTATCTTTATATAACTCATCATTAAAACAGAAAACCTAAACAAAAGGTTACTAGGCTTTCATTTATTCAAGTCCAATCTTTGACTCTTTTGTGTGACCTCATAGGATTAACTTAATATCAGTTGCAAACTTAATCATATTAGATTACTAGTCATATTTATTTTCTAGCTAAATATAATTATCTAATTGAACATATATATTATTTTCATAATATAATCCTAGTTATATTTAGTTATTGTTGATTAATAGAAGAACAAAGAACATTTCCTTCAGAAACATCAACAAAACTAATTGCTCATAAAAAGAACAGCCCCAATGGCCTAAAGTCAAAGCAAACACCAGTGATTTTATGCTGAAAGCAACAGCACCCCATCTAATACACTTTCATACTTGTAAACAGCTATGAGCCCCCAAACCTATGAGCTAGGGAACGTCCTTTGGATAAACAATTTTAGGTACAATGATGAAAGATATCAAAGCATAGCCAAACGGAGAATTAACTCCTATTGATTCTGTCAAAAACCTCCGATTTCGCATATTGGACAACACAATCAACAAAAAGTTCCTAAGTTTGAGAGAGCTTTCCCTTAATAATATTGGGAAGTATTATAATCCCAGAAATACTGCTATATTTATTATAAATTCCCCAAATTATCGTCGACATCATCAATTCAATTATATATTCCCTCCATTCCCTGTTGTTTGATACATTTTGACTTACATATGCCAATATACTTATTTGACCTTAAATATCTCTAGTTGTATATATGTAAAAATTATACTAATTGAATGTTAATAATGCACTCATTGAGACGAATCAAATAAGATCCCATATGACTATATTATATTTTATAAATTGAAAGTAATTTACAAGATTCTCTCATCTTATTAATAGTGTCAAGATTTTAAACGTATCAAACATTTAAGAACGGAGGGAGTATATCTTTTTTCATTTTTTTCTGAAACCGCCATTTAATATAGCGGTTTTAAAATCCGCTAATCTCGAAAGCGGTCTCATTGGATGAAAACCGCCACTTGAAATGTGATTTCTCAACGACTCACTTATTCCTTCGTGACTAATCTGAGATTACTGCCTTTTACAATGGTATCTGTTTCATTTAAAGAAAAATAATCCTTCTTCCAATTCCAATCATTCTCAAAATCCCTTCAAAAATTACTACTTTTTTCCAATTTTATTCATTGTCATCCTCACATTCATTATCAACCTCAAATCTAGTTTGTTGGGACCTTGGGGGTATTGGTTGATTCAAGTTTGTTGGAGTATTTGTTGATTTAAATCAACCATTAAAACTTCATATCAACAAAACCACCACCGCGACCTATCGCCGCCGCCTTCTCTAGTTGTCAGTTGGCACCTCAAGATTTGGCTTTGACTATTATCATTGATAGTTTTGTTTCGATTTTTTTTCTGAATTGAACAATATAGTGGTGTTCTTGGTTTGATTTTTTTTTTTTTTTAAAATAGAGAAAACCGCCAATTGAAATGGCGATTTTGTGATGAAACCAGAAGAAAGAATTATTTAGGGATGATGTGGATGGTAGTTTGGGAATTAATAGAAGATTAGTTGTATCATTGGAATTGCAAATGTTCATAGCAGTTTTTGTGGGAAAGAGCTCTAAGTTTGATCCTTTACTTACACGCAAAGAAAAACTAGCCAACAACAGAGGCCCATGACAAGAGCCAGCCATCAAAAACCATGCCTACTTGCCTAGACAAGATCACAAAGACACAAACCCAAACTTGACAAAGACTAGGACCAGAGCAACCCCATAATTACTAATCCCCGAAGGAAACACCAATCCCACTACTTGTAACTAAGCTTTTATACACTTCGAATTAAGAAAAAATTTCTCCTAACTGCTAACAATAAATTTGGCAAATACTACCCGAGTACCCGTTCCCCTATATCCCCTATTCTACCATTTCGAAAAAGAAAATTTTGAAAAATTATTACTTTTCAAAACAATTATTTATACCAATGGTACCTTAGCCAAATTCAAGCTATTTTATTTTCAAGCCAGAAATCTAAAATTCTGTTGATTAAATTAAATGTTCAAGTATAGTATCAAATCTAGCAATTGGTAAGCATTTTTGATACAAAATGGTTAGAAATGGTTATATTTTCTTTGAAAAGTAGTAAATGCCGAAAGCGTTCTATAAAAAAGTGGGATTGGCAAACTTTTAAAAGAAAGCAACAACAATACCTCTCTTTAAGTTCAATTTATGATGCAGCATCTTCTCTTAACTTTAGGAGATCAATATGGAACATAGTACCTATTTACCAATACAAAACTTATTGAAGATATTGGATAAAACTTCTTCAGAGACGTCATCTCCACTGATCTGGCCGAGAGCTAATACTGCTTCTCTCAAATCAATGGTCCAGAAATCAAGTGGTAGTTCTTCCTTCATTGACAAATTTAACCTCAATAGAGCCTCTTTTGTGCGTATCAACTGCTCACATTGTCTCTGTTAACAATGATGAATTTCATCAAGTTAAATGCATCTAAAATAAGCAAAAATATTTATTCTAGTAGCCAAAGGCCAAAAGACAAAGAAAAAAATTATCGCTATCAGAGTCTTTGAGAGCAGTAGTGGTGACAGGTGGAAATTTTCCAGCACTTTGCTCACCTTCATTTTCCTTATTTTTAGTCATATCTCTATAGTATTGTCTTTAAATTCGACTAGCATTCTACATGCACTAAAATTTTGCACATTGCTCACTTAAAGTGAGTTCATCTGGACAAAGGAAGGTAGGGTACCCTTAGCGAAAACAAATTTGAAACATTTGAAAATGCTGAAGTATAAATCTTCGGCCCCAAAAAAATTTGTAATTGCTTTTCTTCTCTTGTTCTCTCCATCACATTGACCCTATTTCTTTTCCCTCCATATTACCTCCCTATATCAACTACCAAATATTAATCAATAAATCCTTCATATTTGTGTCAAACTCTGATGCAAATGTTTACAAGAAATGAAAGGAGCAATAAGTACTAATCATGAAGATAAGTAAAACAAAAGGTGTGTTAGTGAAGTTTCTCCTGGGTTCCAGTTTTAAAACGATGGCTACAGACAGAAGATTAAGGAGAATGAGCGAGTTTTTATTAATTCAGGTTGACTTTCCATTTGTTCAGTGAACTAGCAAGAGAGACAACGACTTCTTAAAGTACAAAAGCAAATTAAAGAGAAAACAGAGAGAGCTCCATGATTAGTATAAAGCACAAAAAGTAACAAACAAAACAATCTTCATGAACTAGAGGAAGGTGTTAAAGTTGCAAAGAAGCTCAGTTACTAGATAATTTTCCACATAGCTTCATGATGCACGTAAAGCCTAAAGACGCTAAATTTCTAACGAGATCTTCATGGGTGTTCCTTGTATATGTGTGTGTGTTGTGGGGTGAGGGCCAACGTCCCAAGATTGGGAAGCCCAAAACTAATAATGTGGCTCAAGTCAATCAATCAATCAAACCTTTAATCCTAGAATTGGGGTCGGCAAGATGAACCAAAACTAATCATTTCATGTGGTCATCCATATAATGTGGCTTAGTGATTTGTGAAAAAAAAAAAAAAAGAAAAAAAAAATAATTATTTAAAGCATTCAATTATCAAAGAAAACAATAACTACTCATCTTCTTAACCTAAAATTGCGCCAAAATATTTAAAACTTCCAAGATTGCCATTTTTTAAAATAAATTGATAGCAGTTTTATGATTTGGGTTATCAAAAATAGGAAGAGAAAGAGTGGCAACAAGATGGATGGAGGAGAGGTAAAGGAAGACCAAAGCGAACTTGGAAAAGGGTTGTAAGTCGAGAATGGCAATGGATATATGACCTTTGGACCCGGGTCCGATATGGACCCTTGAGGGTAAAATGGATCTAGGTGCGAGTTTGAGAGTAATACCCGCACCCAAATTCGTTTACCAAAACATATATTTAATATTTTTTTCAAGCATATCACCTAAAATCTATACCCAGACTCCCAACTTATCATGTACCCACATTATCCACTAAGCACTTAATAGCCACTTTGACCGCCACACTACATCTTGGGCCAACTGACCACTCGTCCCCCTCACTCCCTGTCAAGGTCATTAGATACAAAAATAAAGTTTCCGGAATTTAAATTTGCGAATGTGAGAATTTGAACTTGGATTTGAATTTTTTTATTTGAAAATGGTTGTGAGAATTATTAGACCCTGGATGAGAAATTTGGTGATATGACAATTCGCAAGACCCTTTTGAGAACTCCATGTTAATGAAGACAAGCTTTTAGTTTTAAATATATTTTTGGTTCAAATTTAAAGTATGTTAGTTTAATAAATGCTTTTTTTTTCCAATTATATTAAAATTATGGTTTTAAGTTTGGTGTGATTTTAGCAACTGTAAAATTAAGAGTTTCGGTGATTGTAGCTAATATTATACTTAGATTTTGAAGCTATGGACATGAATATTTGATTAATCGAAAGAATTAGGCAAAAAAAAACATAAACCAACAAGATCTTTTTTGACCAAAAGGATAGGGATATGGATCATCAATATGCACGCTCAACGGGTTGGATCCAGAAAAATGGATCTCCATTTGGATCCATGAGGACCCTACCAGCGGTGTTGCTATCCCTAGTGCAGATTTGAGAGTGTTGGGGCTCGAAGAAAATTCAATGATTTTTGCGATTCCTCATATTAATTTGTGTCTAGTCAACCCCAATTTATTTTAGGACTACGAGCATGAATTAACTTGCCTCCCTATCTAACCGAGCTTAAGGCTCAGCTACAACACACCCCACGCGCCTTAAGACAAGACTCATAAGGTTTTCCCCAATAAACTGCTTAAGTTGATTCAAGACTCAACTTAAAACTCAAAAGGTGGGACCATTGTTTTTTATTGTATTTTTTGTCTTTATGCACTACTTTATTACATTTATTTTTACAAGTCTTAGATGAATCTTAAAGGTAAAGAAGTATATATAGTTGGGTCTTAAAGAGTCTTAAGAAGATTGAAAAATGGAAGAAAATATTTAACAATAGCAAATAGGTGATGTGGTACATGAATTGAGTTTTAAGACAAGACGGGGCTAATCTTGCCCTAAGGTTTTGTTGTTGTTCTTTATCAAAAAGATAGCATTCAGTATTTATTACCACTACTGTATCATGTAAACCAACTATAGTTACGTTGATAAATAAAGTATCAGTTTTAGTTTGATTCAAAATAATTTCTCAAATCTTCTTACTTTTAATAACTTTCTTTTTTTTTTCAATCATTAAAAGATGAATAAACAAAATTCTCACATTATGATGACTAAAAGGTTTGGCTTCATGTTTCTTCCATTTTTCATGAATCTATTAGTATATGTTTACATTGTGCATTATATAATTATTTTTTATTATTTTTGAATCAATCATTCAAACTTTATAATACAGAGTAGTAATCGTTTATTATTAGAAAGAAAAAAGGAAGAAAAAGGTTTGGATTTTTACAAGGGCAATCTCAGGCTAATATTTAACTAGTAGGCCTCCACTTGTTTCACCCTACGCCTCAAAAATTTCAAGAACAAGCCTCAGGATCTTGTGTATGACCTCCCTAAGACTTTTACTAAACACACAAACGAAATCTTCCAAAAATAGTTATGGACAGTTCACCTCATTAATATTCAAAGGGGGTTCCAAACATATCTTACGCCATAAGAAGAAAGCAAAAACCTAGACCAAGCTCTGAACGCACGGCTACTCAATCAGTGGATGATGATGGAGCTTGGCTTATTAGCTAATCTAGCATCAAACTCTAAAGATGCGCGCGGCTCATCAGGATACCTTATCCCGATGCCCTACCCACACAGGACAACGTTCTAACTTCCAAACCTATAACTGTGTTTGCGGCCCTGCTTCTGCTTCTTATCCAGAAAAAGAAATGCTCTAGTGCCGCGAAACGCTCTGAGACAGTAGATTTCTGTATTAAGGAAGTATGTCAGGGGCTACTGTTCATACAACAAATGAACGTGGTTAAAAAGATAGCACATCGATTTTCTATGCCGAAAATTGTTCATGCTGCGGAACGAAGACAAATCGCCTTGGAGTTCATTCCTGCCTCCCTAAGCTCATGAAGAAAGTCATTCTCATTCTGCTTTTTGTTACTAGACTCCACCCGCCCTACCAAAATCTCTAATTGTACTAGTCATCGATTGCTCTTCAGAGCAAGGTTATGGAACTAGGTCAAATACTCTTCCGTCAGGCTTCCTAATGTATGTGCCAAAGTACTGCTATATATACTCAAAGTAGTTTTCCAAGGCCTATAGGTTTGGTTTAGGCACTCTATATGCTTATAGATCCCCATGCATCCAGAATGCTTTCCAATTTTCTCAGTGCAACTGTCATGACATTTTCTCAAGCCATCAAACATCGTGTCGATCTGCTGCAGCAGAGTCAGCCTTCCCTTTACACTTAGCCACTTGACCCAAAGAGTACACACACATGAAAGGCAACCCAAAATCTAACCAACCTTAAAAGACAGTCAGAGTCTTAACAAACTCTACTCCTGTTTACTAAAACTAACAATAGTAACTACTATACAAAGGACTCTACTATCAGACTCAGACGGATAGTGTTGGTGTGTATCTTGTCCAGTGCCTGTCAAGAAAGACTAAGTTACTTACTGCAATAGCCAAGTAACCGTCAGAGTCACGAAAGAATCATACGTATAAAGGTGGGATTTATGATTCTGTTATATTATCTCTTTCTAGTATCTTTTCTTTTTCGCGTTCTAACTTGTCGATTGCTAATAGGAATTTGGGACGTATTCATTTGGCAGCAAACTAAGGAAGCCAAAATCGGTCACACCACTGAATTTTTGGCCAGTTTACAGTGGTCAGCCAAGAATCAAGCTGGACTTCTAGCTTCTGTCTCAAACCAACCAAAAGAACCTAATCCTAACCTTAAAACTAAAAGCATAAGCTGATTTCTTTTGCTTCGTGTAGTTCGTAACTATCAACTATTACGTTCCTCACTCTATTATCAAGCATTCCAACATCTTGAATCAAGCCGAAAAGCAGCTGGAAAACTACAGGGCTAGCGATAGTTGTAGCACCCCTATCACGCAAAGCCAGAATTCGAAAACGCATTTTATTGGAGTCGAGGTAAGAACTTGAAGAAAACTAAGCCGCTAACAAAAGGAGCAACGGATTCGCACCCCAAGAACCTACTACAAGTGGGAGAGATGCCGAGGGAAGAGGAACGTTAGGCAAAGCCAAAAGGAAAAGCTCAAAGAAAACTAAGCTGCTAACAAACGAAGCAACGGATTCGCGCCCCAACAACCTACTACAAGTGGGAGAGATGCCGAGGGAAGAGGACCATCAGGCAAAGCCAAAAGGAAAAGCTCAAAGAAAAAATATAGTTGAAACTTGAAGAAAACTAAGCCGCTAACAGACGAAGCAACGGATTCGCGCCCCAACAATCTACTACAAATGGGAGAGATGCCAAGGGAAGAGGACCGTTAGGCAAAGCCAAAAGGAAAAGCTCAAAGAAAAAATTTAGTTGAATGTTGAGGCAGTTAGTTTCCGTAAGCCGCTAGTGGTCTCTCTCCTACTCTCCTACTACTTTTCACTAACCCGGGACCCGAATCCTAAGCCCCTAACTAGGAGAATACTACTTCGACGACTTATACCAAAGCTACCAACTAAACGTGTTTCTTTCGAACCAACTTATACTCTACTTGAGTCGTCAGTTTAGATTCTTTGTTTCTTATGATTAATTTTTCTCAGTAAGATCATAGAAAAAGACCGCTTTTCTTCCTAAGGAAATTGCATGCTTAAGGCGAGAGGCGCACCAAGGCACATAAGGGTCGTGCGCCTTGCACCTAGGCACACCTTGTGCGCCTAAAAAGAAAATTAAAAAAAAATGAAAAACCCAAAAACTCCTAGAGGCGCTAAAGCCCCAATTCTAGCGCTTGTGTATTCTAAAGCCCCAATCCTGCCTTGCGCCTAGGCGCGCACTTTTAAAACTAAGGTTTCATGTTGGTTAAAATCCAAGTCATGATCACTTGTTAAAAGTGAACTACTTTTCCTATTCACAATAACTGCAACAAGCTAATTTCTTAATACTCAAACAATACCTCTTTGTTGCAGTTATCCTCAACCGAAGGTAGTAGAAAAAATGCTAACTTTGATGACAAAAAGATAGGATATAACTTCAGGACAATAGCTCGATTTCGAGAGGTTATTTATTCTACTCCTACTCACTACAGACAAAACATCATATGACTCGGAGCATGTGAGGCTTTTCACATGTTACACCTAACCAATTATAAACCAAATGACTCATTTGCCTTTATTAGCTCTCCTTGCATACACGCCTAGTGGCTTTGACTCACTTAGTGATATAGCATCACATTTTAGAAGGAATAAATTCAAGAGTCAACTTTCATTCACCATTCGTCCCTATGGGCTCACTTCAAAGAGAAAAATGAGAAAATGAAGCAAATTCACATACTAGGCCGGAGAAAAAAAATTTAAAGCATATCGTTAACTAAAACAAAGATTTAGTAATGAGATCGGGAATAGTTTCCGAGACAAATCCAGCCAAACAAATAGGACCGTGCTTTGCTTCTGTTTTTTCCTTTAAGAAATGAGTTCATCATTGAGGAGTAGCCCTCTCTCCACCGAGTGATTATTGTAGGCCTTAACTGATAGTAAAGAATTCGAGCGGACTTTTGAAAAGCGAAGCATAGAAGGAAGAATTTGATATCTTCTTATATATCGATGAGGATGCTAGAGTAGCTTTTGCTTTCACCTCATCATGGTAAGAGTGGATTGGGCTGTGTATCTACAATTTTATACTCAATCGTATCTACTTGCCCCACTAAGGTGACTCTATATGTAATAAACCACTTAAATCAGAGATATCGCAACTTAAATCGCTGAACAACTTAAAGTAAAAATTAAATAACGTATTTTGTTGTTTTTGGGTTTATTTTGAATGAAAATTAAGAACAAAGATAATTAAAATTGGATACTAGCAATTAGGGATAAACCTAGGCCTGTTCATTTCAGCTTAATCACAGTTCAGTCACTCCAATCAATCCAATTCAGCTCCAATTTCAGTTCCCAATTTCCTTCTCTCATAAACAATTCATTTCAGGTATTTTCAATTCAGGTTGGCTTCAATCACTTAAGTTCAATTGTAAATATGAACAAGCCCCTAAGTTAAAGGAAAATGAACTTTCCTACTCAAAACAAGAAGAAAAGCAATGAAAGGAATTCATTTCGACTCAAACGAATTTAATTCAGGTATTTTTTTTTTTTGGTAAAATGTAAACCTTTATTAACCAAACAAGAGAAACATACAAACCTATAGCCTTTGAGGAACAAACCTCCTCAAAGCTCAATCAATAAACTCAACTAGACAAACACACAGCACCTAGAACAAACAAAAACTCCTAGTGTCTTTGCAATCTAGCCAACAACTCTTTATCAGCAACCCTCCATTTAGTTTGGTCCATACTCATCAACCTTAAACATACAACCCTTTTAATTTCTACACAAGTTTGCTGCACAGTTCTCAGGTTGCCACTCCAAATAGCTTTGTTCCTTGTATACCAGATATTATACAGTAAGCCTGCAAATACACAGAACACCATTCTTCTTTGCACTTTCCCAGCAGCCTGCATTTTCCATCTCTGCCACACCATATCAATACTCCCCATCACAGTAATCCTCATGCCTATCCATCCAGCAATCAACTGAAGACATTCTATGCTATAAGGACAGCTAAAGAATAAATGATCAATAGTCTCAACTCCCTCTCCACATAAAACACAACTAATCTCATCTCTGACATTTAACTGGCACAGTCTATCCTTAGTTTTCAGTTTACCAAGCATCCCATGCTATAAATGCATGTTTTGGCACATTGTACCTGCTCCAAACCCATGAAACCCAGCCAACTCTAACACCACTGCCAATTATCCACCTATAAGCCTCTGCAATGGTGAACTTCCTCCCACCTGCAAGCCAATTCTGATCATGGAAACCTTTTTTTGAGTAAATAAAAGAATTTTATTACCAAGAACAAAGAAAGCCATACAAACACCAATAGCTCAAAGCCAAACAACCAAAACAAAACTCCAAAGTTGCTTAAGCATCAAAAGGCTACGAAAAGGCACCTTCTATGAAGGGTACTCCTCAAAGCCAAACTACTATTTGCAGCAACAAAGGAAACTAGGCATCTCTATACAAAAATTGATGTTCAACATCAGTACATCTAAAAGAAACTCTAAACAAAACTTCTCTAAAAACAGTATCTACATCCTTCCTGCTATTAGAAAAAACCATTGAGTTTCTTTGCAGCCAAATGCCATAAAAACACGCAGCGAATAGCATAAGCCATAACTTCTGCCTGACAGATCTTCTTCTGCTAGCCTTCTTAACTGCCTCAACCACCCTGCAGAACTATTGTGGCAGCCTGTTTTCCAGCATGATTGCCAAAGCCTTGCTCCAAACAGCAGCAGAGTATTGACATTGGAAAAAGAGATGATTCACAGTTTCTGGCACATTATTGTACAAAGGACACAAAGTACTACATCCTAGGAACCATACTTGGATTCTATTCCTAGTCATAAGTCTATTGTGCAATGCCAACCAAGTAATAAAAATACTACTAGGAGTGGCAAGATTGTTACAAATGATCTTCCTCCAATTGACCTTAGGGAAATCAGGAAGGAGTTTCCTATACAATTTTTGAGTATGCATTCTGCCTTGATGTTCAACTGCCTCCCAGCCTCCTATTGCATCAATAACAGCTCTACACTTAAGGATTTTCTTTAAAACCCAAGAACAATTATTAGGAATTAGGACTTCCCAACACTGAAATCTCTTGAAATAATAGACATGCACCCATTTAACCCATAAGGTATCAGCCTTATGGGCTAAATCCCAAAGAAGTTTAATAATGGCTGCTGTATTCCATTCACCTAAGGACAAAACATTCCAACCTCCACTCACCTTGGGAAGACAAACTTGTTGCCAGGCAACAGGATTCTTCCTAGTAGGAATAGCCACACCAGACCAAAGGTAGGCTCTAAACCTAGCTTCAATGTCCCTAACCACCTTGTTATGAAGAATGAAAGTCTGAGACCAATAGCTCTGAAAGCCAAATAAAACACTCTTTACCAACTGAAGCCTGCCAGCATAAGAAAGATGCTTAGCATTCCAACCTTGAATCCTAGCAGTCACTTTATACCTAACATGCTCACCAGTTGGCTTTTGATGTCATTAGTCACCCCACCCAAGTAAATTTCACTCTTATCAAGATTAGCAGCCAACCTAAGAAAACTCTACAAAACAATCCCATGCCCAGTAGTATTACCAACTAAAAATATAAAATGCTAAAACAATAAATAAAAACTAATTAATACTTCCTCTGCTCCCTTAAAACAACACTCACTGTTCATGTGGGATTTAAGGAAAGCTGAAATTGTGAAGGAAAAGACGATTGCCCATGTGATGAAGTAGTATTGAAAAGAGAGATAACAAAAGGTAATCTTTAACAATCAAGGAAAAAATAATCAGTAAATTTAACCGTAATCAAACACATACAAAATCAAAGAACAAATTCAACAATCAAAGATCTTAACTCCAATTTTGACATTTGAAAAAAAAAAATCAAATAGCAAAATATTGAACAAGTCTTTCACCTCTCACAAAACTCAAATGTGAAATTGATGAAGGTTCTTCCGTTGTTCATAAACCAACACCACCATTACCACCACCACCGAACCTCAACCACTCCATCCGAGCTTCCGTTGTTCACCTTGAAGGCCTTGTCAAACTCCCATTGCAACCGTCTCCTCGTCCTACCTCCAAATAGATCGGACTGCAAAGACGAACCCAAGCAACAGGAGGGCAGATGGGGTCGAGTGGCGGTTTGAATTTTGTGGTAGTTGGGCTTTGGGGTGGCTCGAATTGGTTNCGAAAAGGCACCTTCTATGAAGGGTACTCCTCAAAGCCAAACTACTATTTGCAGCAACAAAGGAAACTAGGCATCTCTATACAAAAATTGATGTTCAACATCAGTACATCTAAAAGAAACTCTAAACAAAACTTCTCTAAAAACAGTATCTACATCCTTCCTGCTATTAGAAAAAACCATTGAGTTTCTTTGCAGCCAAATGCCATAAAAACACGCAGCGAATAGCATAAGCCATAACTTCTGCCTGACAGATCTTCTTCTGCTAGCCTTCTTAACTGCCTCAACCACCCTGCAGAACTATTGTGGCAGCCTGTTTTCCAGCATGATTGCCAAAGCCTTGCTCCAAACAGCAGCAGAGTATTGACATTGGAAAAAGAGATGATTCACAGTTTCTGGCACATTATTGTACAAAGGACACAAAGTACTACATCCTAGGAACCATACTTGGATTCTATTCCTAGTCATAAGTCTATTGTGCAATGCCAACCAAGTAATAAAAATACTACTAGGAGTGGCAAGATTGTTACAAATGATCTTCCTCCAATTGACCTTAGGGAAATCAGGAAGGAGTTTCCTATACAATTTTTGAGTATGCATTCTGCCTTGATGTTCAACTGCCTCCCAGCCTCCTATTGCATCAATAACAGCTCTACACTTAAGGATTTTCTTTAAAACCCAAGAACAATTATTAGGAATTAGGACTTCCCAACACTGAAATCTCTTGAAATAATAGACATGCACCCATTTAACCCATAAGGTATCAGCCTTATGGGCTAAATCCCAAAGAAGTTTAATAATGGCTGCTGTATTCCATTCACCTAAGGACAAAACATTCCAACCTCCACTCACCTTGGGAAGACAAACTTGTTGCCAGGCAACAGGATTCTTCCTAGTAGGAATAGCCACACCAGACCAAAGGTAGGCTCTAAACCTAGCTTCAATGTCCCTAACCACCTTGTTATGAAGAATGAAAGTCTGAGACCAATAGCTCTGAAAGCCAAATAAAACACTCTTTACCAACTGAAGCCTGCCAGCATAAGAAAGATGCTTAGCATTCCAACCTTGAATCCTAGCAGTCACTTTATACCTAACATGCTCACCAGTTGGCTTTTGATGTCATTAGTCACCCCACCCAAGTAAATTTCACTCTTATCAAGATTAGCAGCCAACCTAAGAAAACTCTACAAAACAATCCCATGCCCAGTAGTATTACCAACTAAAAATATAAAATGCTAAAACAATAAATAAAAACTAATTAATACTTCCTCTGCTCCCTTAAAACAACACTCACTGTTCATGTGGGATTTAAGGAAAGCTGAAATTGTGAAGGAAAAGACGATTGCCCATGTGATGAAGTAGTATTGAAAAGAGAGATAACAAAAGGTAATCTTTAACAATCAAGGAAAAAATAATCAGTAAATTTAACCGTAATCAAACACATACAAAATCAAAGAACAAATTCAACAATCAAAGATCTTAACTCCAATTTTGACATTTGAAAAAAAAAAATCAAATAGCAAAATATTGAACAAGTCTTTCACCTCTCACAAAACTCAAATGTGAAATTGATGAAGGTTCTTCCGTTGTTCATAAACCAACACCACCATTACCACCACCACCGAACCTCAACCACTCCATCCGAGCTTCCGTTGTTCACCTTGAAGGCCTTGTCAAACTCCCATTGCAACCGTCTCCTCGTCCTACCTCCAAATAGATCGGACTGCAAAGACGAACCCAAGCAACAGGAGGGCAGATGGGGTCGAGTGGCGGTTTGAATTTTGTGGTAGTTGGGCTTTGGGGTGGCTCGAATTGGTTGTGTGTGGGATTTGTCACTCTTCTTTTGAAGCCATTAAATAAATTCTAGATTAATATGGAAGATACAAATTGGGAATAAAGAGACATAATTTGAGAGGCCTACATGATTAAGGAAGTCAAATTGGAATGAGATCGAGTGGAAGATTTTGAGAGGAGTAGAGAGTGAACATATTTGAGGTTTATGAAAGAGCAACCCAGAAAAGAAGAAATAGAAAATTATTATTTATTTTATTTTTTATTTTTTTGGTATGATTATGCTGAGTTAGGGAATGTCTAGATTTAGGATTTTAGGGTAGTTGAATGCAGGAAATGAGAGACTGATTATGAGTATTATAATTGGAGAGTGATTATGATAATGACAACATTAGATAGGTTGGAGTAAGGATACAAATGTCATTTCCTTACAAAAACTTACTAAAAATGGAAGTGTTGCAATTAATATGAAACGTCCCAAAGAGGGAAGTGTTGCAATTGTTATGGAGTGGAGGAAGTATCTTTGAAGATGATGATAATTAATATTCTAAAAAAACACTTAATTCTATTATTCGGTTTAATACAAGTGGGTCTCTCAGATTGACATAATTCATAATTGACAACTCAATAATAATTAAAGAAAGCATTTGAAATTATATATTTGAAGCCCTTGATCACCATCACACTCTCATCCTCCTTGAAATCCAGCTTGTCCTCAAGGTGGTACATCATTCTCAAAAATATGGAATTATGTTATTTGCATGGTAAGAAGCTTTCACATCCTTACCAACAACCACCTTGCATTTACCTTTATCCAACGTCTTCACTATATGATATGGACCTTGCAATCGAGGAGAACTATATCCTCGATCATAATATTGAGACTCTACTTCATCATCAAACCATACGAACTCAGCGGCTTTGAAAACATGAGGCTTGGATATGGCAATGGATGAACTCCGTGGTGTACTTGGGCTATTGTCCAACACTTGTTCTCGTGATTAGTACTTTCCCTTCGGTTTATGGATAGTCATCTTCTTCCTCCAAGTGTTCCTCATCATTATCTCCTGTGAACTCATGGTCATGCAGAAAAAGGTGTTCTTGTTGCGTAATCAAGAATCAATTAGGACAATCCTCACTTATGTGAACTTGACCTTGGCACTGGAAGCATATGGTCTTCATGGCTGCGTTTCTATCCAAATAATGCTTAGGCTTTGCGGCATTGGTCCCCATTTCTGCTTCCATTGGCTTCACCTTTTCCCTTTTCCAAAAGTGCTTCATTCATTTTATCCTTGAACATGGCTGTATCAAGCCAAAATTGGGCAGCAAATTGTATAGGTTGTACAGAACTCGTAAAGATGAATTGAGCCACGAAATTTTACAGAGGTAAACTTCAAGATCTTAGAAATCCAAACGCAAAAAGAATCGCTGGAAAATTCAAAGTATCGAAGTCATAGTAGGCAAAACAAATCAGTTGTTCCAACCTGACACAAAATAGAGTGAACGGTGGAACCTCTAGATGAATGTGAATTGTCCCTGCAACAAGGCCTCACTCATCTGGTAAGGACAAAAGAGGAGATCAATGAGGAGGATCAACTTCTAATGAGCTTGGTTGGACAATTGACACCACTTGATGGGATAGTGGTAGTGCAATCCCAATCTGAAACTGACAAATCCACAAAAGAAACCTCGGTGGGGCAGTGCATTTTGACTGGGCTCAAGTTAGGTTGGAAGCTACGACGGTAAGAGCATCTCACTCAATAACGGCAAGTTGTGCGTACTAGGTCCCTAAAGGCGCTTGGGGCAACCCTACTAACATAACAATAGAAGTTCTCTGCCCGGAGAAGCGAGATCTACAGCAGTAGGATTACTATGATAGCACACAGCATCACAAGTTCACAACTACACAAGCATGAAGCTCAAAGAAACTGCACTGTCTGAATTTACGCTCATTTCATATGCTGAAACAGTTCTATTAGATCTTCCATGCAGTATACTTCAATATGCAATTGCTCATGTGATTTAAATGCAAGGGCAAGTGAGCAGGGAAAGGGAAGAAGAAAACAAGGCGAAAGTGGGGGGTAAGGGGGGAACACTAGGGACCCAAATGAGTCCTTGCTTTAAAGAGAATAAAAACATAAAATTTTAATTATAAATATCTTAACATATTCTCCTTGTTTGTCATTCATTCCGCTTCATCTACAATCAAAGAGCTACCAGGTAGCAACTTTAGGGTATAGAATAATGACCATTGACATAGAAGATGATAAGCCACAGTTAAAGGTGCAAACCTGGTTGACAGTCCATCTTCGCCCCCCAGCAAAAATGTTGTTGAAACCCACAACCTCTGATATTGCCCTCTCAAGATCTTCCAGTCCTTTACCAGTCAGAGCACATGTATGAATATGCCTATCAAAAAGATCATCATCAACAATGATGTCCTCAGGACAGGTAGATGGGACACAATCAATCTTGTTGACGACAAGTATCATTGGTGTCAAAGATTTCATATCCTGTGAATTTGCACAAAAAGGGAAAAAATTGTAAATGACCAACAATTAACTTAAAACAAGGATGAGATTGTGATAGTGTTAATTGAACCAGTGGAATTATTGCTAGATAAGTACAACCCTATGTCTTTGAATTTGTTACTTGTTTAATCCAATATGAAGATTTAAACAAATTGGGCGTGGGTTCTTGAAAGAAAGACAGAATCTTGAAGAAACATCGAAACGGTGTGAAATTAGCTTCATACCCTAATACGGGTGCAGACAGGATTCAACTTTCTTGGGCTCCAAGCTAGGTCTGAATTAGTTGGAGTTTGTAACTAAATTGATTAAGGTTAGATACTTAGATCTCATCTCAAAGTTTGTTAGAGTAGATTTGCAGATTTTGTTTTTTATTTTGCATAATATCACAAAAAAACAGTAAATTATTAGTAGAATCGCTTAAGTTAGTTCGAATTAGTTTAAGTTAGTTGTTGACTTCATTAGTAGATTTCAAGTAGAATTAAATGAGTTATTTCCTAACACAATAAGAAACAGGGAAAACAGAAATTCAGTGCCAACAAGACACGGAGAAGACCGGACCTTAGCAGATCGAATTCTATCTAGAAGCCTGTTATCATCCACTGTCCAACCATCAACAGCACTAACTGCCATAATTATGACATCAGCACCCAAGGCAGCAACTTCTGATCTCTCCACTCCTGCAATAAAAATGAAAAATTAGAAATAAAAATAAAAAACTCACATATTCAAGGCAACTGAATAATATGTAATATCAGTTAAGTAGCAAAATAACAGCAGGTTACTAGCAGAAGCCACAACGGTAGAAACTCCCAGCTAGGGTAAGGAAAAGTCAACAGAATAGGCAACTGAATAATATGTAATATCAGTTAAGTAGCAAAATAACAGCAGGTTACTAGCAGAAGCCTCAACGGTAGAAACTCCCAGCTAGGGTAAGGAAAAGTCAACAGAATAGGTCAACTACAAAGAAAGTCAACAGAAAAGGTCAAAGTGTCAGAAACAAAAATCCTATTTTATCAGATGAGTTAGTTGTCATCTCTTTTCACTAGCTAACCATAGCACTCCCTTTTCTTTGCCGTAGACACAAGGATAAAAGAAAAGAGGATAGGGTATAGCTGGGTCTTTTTTTATTAAAAAATGGAAGATGAATGTATGTGTGCCTAAATGCCCAAGTGGAATAAGGGAAAAGGTTATGCCCAAATAAGGAATAAAGAAAAATATTTAAAAAATTTATGTTACTATGGAAGAGCCTAAAACAAAAAGATTTCACAACAAAGTTTAGTAGTTAGCGATTTAAATTATTTTGTAGTAAATTTGACGAGTTGTTTAAACAAAAGTGCTTGGTAACACTTGACAGGTTTTTGAAAGATAATAAACATTTGTTAGAGTAAAAAAGCCATTTATATCACCTTATTTGGCAAGTTAGCATTATAACTATGGCTAAAGTCATTCACATACTCCTACGCAATCCTCAAAAGAAAAACACCAAACACTAACTTTTTCCTTTTGAGAGTTTTCCTTCACCATAAACCCCTCATACAGATTCTAAACAAAACTCTAATCATGGCAAACTCTCATTTTGCTTCAAAATTCTCTTCACCAAACATGGCCCGAAGAGCTTTACGAGTGCAATCTATGTCAAACTTGTTAGCATACAACTTGGTTATCATTGGTGTTTCCAAGAACCTAATTTAATTATTACATGGAGTTAGACGGAATATAGAGACTGCCGCTTTGGGACTCAGAGGGGGCAAGTGATGCGGTGGTGAGGTTGGACGGAAAAGTCCTCGATATGGGGGAATGTTTTAATATCTCGGGTCATTTATCCAAAAGGATGGTGACATTGACAAAGATGTGACACACAAGATTAAATATGGGTGACTTAAATGGAGAGCAACCACGAGAGTGTTATGTGACAAAAACACCCTGTTAAAGTTGAAGGGGAAATTTTACAGGATTGCCATCAGACCAGTTTTGCTCTACAGTACAGAATGCTAGGTTTATAAGAAAGAGCACATTCAGAAAGTAGGAGTTAAGGAGATGCGGATGTTGAGATGGATGTGCGGGAACATCCTAAGGGATAAAATCAAAAATGAAGTCATACGTCGAAAAGTTGGTGTCACCAACATTCCAAGCAAATTAAGGGAAAATCGCTTGCATTGGTTCGGACATGTGAGACAGAGACCTGAGGAAGCCCGTGCGATGAGTGGAAGGGTAGGATCATGAAGATCTCAAACGAGGAAGGGGGAGACCGAAAATGACTTGGAGGGAAGAGGTACGAAAGGATATGAAGCTTTTAGTTTTCAAGAGAATGAGGCTATTGATCGCAGGGAATGGAGGAGGAAAATTTAAGTGGATGACCACATGGAATGATTATTTTTTATTGATGTAGCCGACTCTAATTTTTGGGATTAAGGCTCTGATTGATTGATATTGTAATTTAGAAGTCTCTACTAACATTTTACATATGCCTTATGGCGCCTTATGGCAAGGAACACATTTTCTCTGTCACATATCTCAAAAGTTAGCTCAACACCTAACTTATTCAATGCTCTAAAAAATTGAGCTAAAAGCTTAAGAAGCAAACAATTTGAGACAAATGAAAACGTATTACAATAAATATCAATATCGTTGCAATAAACAGTGAGAGATTACCGGAATGGCTTATATTTGCTAAACTTATTTTAATAATCGTGATACTTATTTCATATGTTAAAAAATATACGAGTAAATTGATTTAGCCCAAGGGGTATGTTTGTAACATCAATGGTACAAAATGAAATTGCCAAATATACATGCCGAACACTGTGAAGGTAACGGAACTCCTTCACAACTTAGCTAAATGGAAGTCTGTAACTCCACAAGAGCTAGACGGGCCGAAAAAACTAATACGACACTAATTATTAAATACTCTCTCCGGTTCTTTTTACTTGCTATATATACCGAAAAGGGAATTTTCTGTTTACTTGCTACATTACCTCTTTAGAACGTGGGCCATATAGTACAATTATACTTTTACCTACCCTTGGTATCAATTTGCCCTCATTTAACCATACTTAACCTTACCAAACATATGCAAAATTATGATCTCAATGTTTAAAATGACATTTCTTGGTCTTTGTTCCAATATGTAGCAAGTCAATAAAACCGGAGGTAGTAGTATCTAAGAACTATTCATCTAGCTGACGAAATTATTTGGAAAACAGTATCTACAAAAGAAACCGAACCAAGTGCAAGTACAACATACAACACTTCACTTACTCTCATCGCATAGTGCCATGGAAAATTTTGGACATCAATCCCGTTCCAAACAAGCAACAGTAAACAGAAAAACAAGTCATTTGGCACAACACTTAGCACTCTTTTCAATGCAAAACCAAACATATCGAAAAATATTCATCTTATAAGCTACAAAATTGTTGTCACAGAATGAATAAATGCACTTACCAATCTTTTCTACAATATCTTTTGTTTCCCGAATTCCGGCAGTATCAAGCAAAGTTACAGGGATACCTTGAACCGTAATACTGGCTTCAACAACATCTCGAGTTGTCCCAGCAATTTCAGTGACTATAGCTCTCTCACTCTGCATGCTAACAAAGAATTAAGCCACATCATTTGAAGCAACTTAGCATTAAGCTTACACCACATGAGAAGATAGAACTAGATTGATCCGGAAGAGTTGAGTATCAATTTTCTTTTTCTTTTTCTTTTTTTTTTTTGGACCACAAAATTGTCAACTTCATGGTTATACGGTCGATTCATGGCATGAAGTAACGTTATTTAGCTTAAAGTCCTTTTCAAGAAAACTACATTACAATCCTGTGCAGTCTAGGAGTAAATCAAGCATCTGCACGCAATCTTGGAGCATATAGCTGTCTTTTGTACCTTACTCCAAGAGTTAAGAAGGCTCGACTTTCCAACATTCGGTCGACCAACAATTGCAATCTGCAAATAGTGATCAAAGTTGGAGAAAGGTGAACCAAGTAATTGTGCTAGGTGTTACAATAATCAGGACTTGTAATACTTTCTGCACGGCTAACCATATATAGGGTGAGGCAAATAACAAAAAGAACAGCAAATAGTCAGATACAATAGGAGAAAACATCAATGTATTTGTCACTAGAAGCATAGTGAATGCAGATGACACACCACGTTGTATTAGAAATATCTAAATACGTAATGAAAACTAAGAAACCACAAGTGACTTATGTGTGTACAATCTTGTATGAGTGAGCAATAAATTAGCTCTGATTTTTAAGTATTGAAGTCAGTATCCATACATATTTTGGATCATATACAATATACGAGCTTCATCGTTTACTTATAACAGCTGAAGGCATCATCAAGATAGAACCACCGTAGAGATGTTCTTATGGTGTGCCAAGGAAGGGGATTTAAGAAGCAAGGTGCTAAAAAAAGGAACTGGAAGAACAATAAGAAGGCTGAAGGTACTTGTGAAAAGGCAGAAGGTTGCAAAAAACCATGCTGAATGCACTGTTACTACTGCACTAAAAATAAGACCTATCATGTTGCTTCTGGTCCAAGTATTATTTTAGCACTACGGCTTTGGTGTTGTTGTAGATAACAACCAAAGAGATGTTTTGGTACTTGGCCGACTTCAATCCAAATGCGTCATTTTGACTAAACTTTGGTCAAAATGCATCGTTTGGCTAAACTTCAATAAAAATACGTCGTTTTGGCTTCTACTTAGCAAAGAAAATTATATTCACACACCAGCTGAGAGATGAACCAATTCTCCTGAACCATTCAATCTCTTGAAACTTAAGAACGCAGTTTGACCGGATGGTATACCAATGGAGGGGTTTGGGTAAGGTTGGTATTGATTGGCTAACAGATTTCAAGGATCCCACAGGATTGGCGAAAGAGGACACTAGTTCCAGTTTAGTTTATAAGAACAAAGGAGATGCTCAATATTGTTGTAACTATCAAGGGATCAAGCTTATGAGTCACACTATGAAGTTGTGGGAGAGGATGATACAACACATGTTCAGGGCATGCACAAGCATCTCTGAAAACTAATTTGGTTTTATGCCTCGGAGATCCACTATGGAAGCAATTCATTTTTTAAGACAAATGATGGAGTTCTAAAGGGTGCGAAAAAAGGACCTTCATATGGTTTTCATGAATCTAGACAAAGCATATGACAAGGTTCCAAGAGATAAAATTTGATAGGCAATGATGAAGAAAGATATCCCAAGAAGATATATTGACCTGCTTAAGGAGGATATGTATCGGGATGTGTCTACAAATGTGAAGACTTGTGGTGGATTGATAAAAGACTTCCCTATCACAATTAGGTTGTATCAAGGGTCGGCGTTAAGCCCTTTTCTTTTTGCAATGGTTATAGATAAAGCAACAAGGTTGGTTCAAGATGAGGTACCATGGTGCATGTTGTTTGTGGATGACATAGTATTGGTGGGTGAAACTAAAGATGGATTTGATGTCAAATTAGAGCAATGAAGGTAAAGGTTGGAGTCTAGATGGTTTAAACCCAGTCAGAGTAAGAAGGGGTATATGGAATACCGCTTTGGGACATAGAAGGGGAAAGCGATGTGGTGGTGAGCTTGGATCGAAAAGTTCTAGAGGGAATGTTTTAAATATCTCTGATCATTTATCCAAAACGATGGTGATATTGACCAAGATGTGGTCATGTGGCACACAGGATTAAGTAAAGGTGGCCATCTTGTCGTGATGTGCCGCCGTGGGCCATGCCAGGCCGGGCCAAAGGGGGTGTCGTGTCGTGCCATGCCTAAGGGGAAGTCGGGTCGTGCCGCCAAATGACTTACCCTAGCCCATGGCCTAGCACGACCCACGTGCCTAACGGGTCGGGTCGGGTCGTGCCGACCCACGTGCCACCCTTTTTTTTTAATTAAAAAAATCTTTTTCTTTAATTAATTCCAAATAAAATCAATTTATTATTAATTAAATAATTTTATTATATATAGTCTTTTTTAACATTATTTACATAATTATTTTACTTATTAACTAAATTTATTTTTATAATTTGTTTTAGCCAAAATTGTCAAAAACTACCTATTAAATATCAGTTTTTGTGAACAACTACCTATTAAAACTTTTTAGTTACTAAACTACCTACTATATTTATTCCGGTTTGGTAGCACTATCTAGCATCGAATTTGTGTTGATTTTCCGGCTGTGGAGCCCACTTTTGACCATTTCCCCCCAAAACAACTAGTGTAATTACCCTTTTGCCCTTTTCTATTAAACACCCTTCTTCCCTAGCTTACCCATCTCTCTCCTCCATGGCTTCATTACCTCTTTTAAATGTAGCATCACCATCCTTAACAAACCAACAATGGCAGACAACTTGCTCCATTATAAACAAAACCCCAACTTGCCACGACCACCTAAGAACCGCCCAAAAAAAGGCATGCCACCATCATTGCCCACCACCACCGAACCACCTAAGTAATCCTTACTACATGTCTACACCTTCAATAAAAACCCAAGGCCATATCTAAAAATCCCCCCAAAAAAACCCCAAATTAAAAATTCTTGAATGTAAAATCCATGACCAAGAAACCCAAATAGGAAAACCTACTACAATTCAACCTTAATTTAAATCCCAAATCTTTTGTAAACCACCTAAAGATTGATTCAAACAAATATGTAGAATTGAGTAATTCTTGTACATAGTTGGTACAAATAGAAAATTGTTGCTTATGGGTTCGCATTGATTTTTGTTGTTGGATAATAGTAAAACATACTAATGATGTTGAAACCTAAGTCGAGCCATAATCTGTGACAATTCACCCCTATCCAAAAAGCTGAGTTATTCTTGAAGCACAAGTGGCATATTTTGAATTATCCTTCAAAGTTAATTGTTGGTTTTTACTATAATTTAGGATTCAAATGTGAAAATTATCAATCATGGGATATCAAAATGCAATCATATTTAAAAGCCTTGAGTTTATGGGAAGTTATTGAGAGTGATTTTGATCCTACTCCTCTTCCACAAAATCCTACACTAACCCAAATAAAAAAATATGATGAAGAAATGGCTAGAAAGCCAAAGGCACTTTCGTGTCTACATGGGACCGTGTCGGAAGAAATTTTCACAACTATAACAGGTTGTGAATCCTCCAAGGAAGCTTGGGAAAAAATTAGAGAGGAGTATGAAGGAAATCATTAAACAAAATTAATGCAAATTTTGAACCTTAAGAGAGAATTTGAGATAATGGGAATGAAAAGTAGTGAAGAAGTCAAAGAGTATGGGAGTCGGTTGATGTCCATAGTCAACCAAATAAAACTTCTTGGTGGAGACTTTAGTAGTCAAAGAGTGGTCGATAAATTATTAGTGACCCTTCCGGAAAAATATGAAGGCAAAATATCATCCCTTGAAGATACTAAAGATTTGTCCAAGTTAACATTTTCTGAACTAATCAATTCACTGCATGCGGTGGATCAAAGAAGGATTATGAGAAATGAAGATGAAGAAAAAGGTGAAAAGGCCTTTTTAGCAAAATATAAGGGAAAAGGAAAATTCCTCCAATGCACCAATTGTAACAAGAATGGTCATGAGGAAAAAGATTGTTGGCATAAGGGAAAGCCAAAATGCTTCAAATGCCAAAAATTTGGGCATATGGCTAAAAATTGCAGGGTTCAAGATAATGAAAAAGAAGCCATGGCACAAGCAGTCGTAGAAGAAGAGTTGTTTTAGAATTGTGGGTGAGAAGTGCACCATGGAGAGAAGTGCTCCAAAGTCCAAAGGTATGTTGGTGAGACGTGCCTCAACAAATTATTGCTAGGTGGTGAGACGTGCACCATTAAGATGAAGAGAAATGCTTCATAATTATTGTCTAAGAATATCTAATGTTAGACTTTAAAGGAAGGGAGTGTGTTGAATTATCCTTCAAAGTTAATTGTTAGTTTTTACTATAGTTTAGGATTGACTGGTAATTGTTAGTTAGGAGTGTTTAAATTATTTCCTAAGTCTTAGCTATTTCGTAGGTTATGTTGTTAGTGGGTTATTAGTGCTCTTAGTGGATCATGTTCCCACTTTCATCTTTCTGTTTTTATGTTAGTTTAGTTATGGGTGTATTGCCTATAAAAAAGGCTGTCTATTTATTGAATTAAATGAAAACAATTAATCATCTTTCTCCCTTAATAAAACTATCACCATAATCTCTAGAATTCGATAATTATGATCTTTGAATGATAAACAAAAGCGCAAATTAATTACAATTTGTTTTACAGTAATGAACAAACAACAAATAAAAGTGCAAATTAGCCAATTTGTTTTGAGTGAAAGAGGATTTAAATCAATGATTGAAAGCAAGATTTCAATCAAAGAGGGTTTTTTTCTTTTTCATAAAGAAGGGAAAAAGGGTAATTACATTAGCTAATTTGAGAAAAATGGTTACAAGTGGGCCCCACAACCGGAAAATCAACAAAAATCCTGCTCTAGGTAGTGCTACCAAACCGGAATAAATATAATAGGTAGTTTAGTAACTAAAAAGTTTTAATAGGTAGTTGTTCACAAAAACTGACATTTAATAGGTAGTTTCTGACAATTTTAGCTTTATTTTATTTAACAATCGTGCCGTGGGCCGTGCCAGCGGGACAAAAAATCATGCCGCCGTCGTGCTCGTGCCAATTTGGTTTATTTTTGTTCACGACACGGCTCATTGCCCACCCTTCGTTTCTCGTGCCGTGCCGCTAGTGAGCTCGTGCCGGGTCGGGTCACTATCGTATCGTGCTCGTGCCGCTCGCGTGCCGGCCCGGCCCATGTCCACCTTTAGGATTAAGTATGGGCGGCTTTAATGGAGAGCAGCCAATGGAGTGTTATGTGATAAAAAAACATCCCTCTAAAGTTGAAGGGAAAATTATACATGACTGTCACTGAACATTCAAAAGGATAGAACAGAAATGAAGTCCTCAGCACCAAAGTTGTTGTCAAACTCGTTGGTTTGGACATGTGAGACGGAGGCCTTGAGCCCCGGTGAGATGAGGGGAAGAGTGGGATCACGAAGATCTCAAACGAGGTAGGGGAGATTGAAAATGGGTTGGAAGGGTTTAGAAAGGACCTGAAGTTTTTGGATTTAAGAGAGAACGAGGTCTTGATTGCAGGGGATGGAGGAGAGAAATCTATGTGGATGACCACATAGAATGTTTACTTTTGGCTCATGCAGCAGAACCCAATTATGGGATTAAGGCTGTGATTAATTGATTGTTTGTTTATTTCAGATTTTAAGTTTTAAGGGATTTTAAAAGGGTGACACAGTTATGATTTATGAACCTTTTCTCGCTCATCATTAAGTGTTCTCTAAGAGTTAAAACTGAAAATAATTTATGGAGAAGGTAACAATGATTAAAGAGCAATGAACCTATTTAATGATTAATGATGACCTTGGGTCTTTAAAAGGTAATTGAAAAGACATTTAAGCTTTACTATTCAAATGGTAAACTATAGCCCAAAATCAATGGAATAAGTGCAACAATCACTACCAACTAAATTACAAATAGGAGGGAAAGATAAAATAAATAAATAAATAAATAAATAAATAAATAAATAAATAAATAAATAAATAAATAAATAAATAAATATAATAAAAAGAGGAACATGATAGGCATAGAGAGCAGGAAGAAACATCAGATGGTGCGATCAACTAGTAGTTCTTAACAAAAAGTTCTTAATTTATGGAAATTACACAGTGACTTCTAATATAGATATTGAAAATCACTCCATTAGAAAAGACAGCCTTTCAATAAAAAGGCGGGTTTTCATTAACCATTAGAGGACGAGTAAAAGTTACCATAAAAGTAACTATTATATAGAATTGAGATACGTTTCTTTACATTATATTAATCAGTAAAACACCCAGAATACATAAAATTAATCATATTAGCTTTTATAAGATTAATCATATTAGCCTTTATAAGATTTATTCATCAAAATAATACAAAATAAAAAATTAAAAAATAAATCCAATTAAAATAAAGTCAATGCAAATTTAAAGTTACCAATTTTTAGAGCATCTGGAACACAACATAGGACTAGTTTTTTGTTGAAAAAACAACTACTTCATTCGTATAAACTTAGATGCTTTGCATTTGAAAATACGATTCCCAGGGGAATTTTTGGAGAAGAGAAAGATAGAGAAGAAGAAAGAAAGGAGTCTAATGTGATAAGAGAGAGATAAAGAGAATTCGTTAACCAAAAGGAAATTACGCATCTAATTTGATATATCCATTTTAAGAAAATAATATATCTAAAATGATACGGAGATAGTATGTGTATTTTTCCATTGGAAAAAAATTGATTTGATGGAAAAAGATAATTTTTAAATATATATGGTGGTCCTCTCTTGCAATGGTAAGAACTCGGTAGCAGCTGAGTTGAGAAAATGAGGTGGTTTGCAGGTTTGGCAATGTTGGGAAGTGGAAAAGTAAAGAGAAACCAAAACTGCATCATTATTTATTGAATAACAAAACTAAAAAAAATATGTGGGGTACAGCATGTGTGGATTTGCACAAAACTAAAAACGACATAATTTTCATCTACTAGTCTCTTCAAAGAAAGAATAGCCTAGATGTAACACATAACTTTGCGCAAATCGCAAAGAATAAAACATAAATCTATTATTTCTAAAACAATCACCTGAAGCCCCGATTGAAGAAGATTGTCATAATTGGCAGTTTCCAATGCCCTTTGAACATCATCAATCATAGAATGTATTTTATTTGTAACAGAAATCAGGTCCAGAGGTGGCATTTCATCCTCAAAATCAAGACGTGCCTCAAACTCACTTAGTAGTTCTATGCAATGTTTTCGACATGATTTGACAAAATTAGAGAAACCACCCTGTCAAAGTATTACCTCAGTTTGTCAACACAGTATATCAGTAAAAGTACTCACAGAAGAAAAGTATCTTTCTACTTCAAACATGCCTGAATTCCAGCTAGTGCTGCATCTGCAGCACCCACAGAATTTGCTGTTATAAGCTTCACCACATTTTCTGCTTGAGAGAGATCCAAGCGACCATTTAGAAAAGCACGAAGTGTAAACTCACCTGATTGGGAATAACAAAATTGTCAGAGACAATATATTGAAGATAGTTTTTCCTCAAACTGCAAAAAACTTACTTGTTTTGCTTAGCAAAATGCAATATATTGAGGAATCTATTGGAACTATGGTAACCTACCCAAAAGACAGGCATACAGGATCATTAGAGCCCGATTGATTTGCATCAACAACAAGAGAGTCATCTTGAGATATAAGAACAAACAAGCCTGGTGTGAGAAAGACTTAGTTTGGAAAAATCTTTAGTAAGATTCTTGAGTTGATAGTGCAAAATTGCAAGGGAATCAAAGGCAAGGTTTTATTACAGTTTAGCTGTAGAATCACAGAGTTAACTTATGGTCTTGATTGTAAAACATAAAATAACTTAGTACTAATGTTCCATTATATGGGTACACTCATGGCAAAGAAAGTAAAAGAAGAGACCTTTAACGAATGAGTGCCCTCAAATGTACATGTCCACAATCACTGATGCCCAAGGAATAACTCATCTACATATGAACTCCCCCAATTTTCATTTCTTAAGATAATCTTTTTGCAAGACACAGAATTCCACCCATCATAGTCAAAGGAAAAAACCACTCATCATGAATAATTTCCATTGTAATAAACATGATTCATGATGAAATCAGCACATAGTTACATATCTCTTCTGCAACAGAAAACCTGTCAGTTTGACATCAAATAAGAATCAAGGATCCATTAGAATCTGATAAAGTCATGCCTAATCTAATCCAATGTATAAAAAGGCTCAAGACGCACCAACACCATATGGATTTCACATAACCTTCGGCGCGCTTCAGCAAGCCATGGTTCACCTTTTTGAAGCTGTACTTATGAAGTGAAAACGAAACCTGGAAAAAGAGGAGCACCTTAGTGCATCTTCATGTGACTATGGTGTGCCGCATTAAAGTGGCCTTGCTTATACCCACAAAGGCACTTACCCTATGGCACTTTGCGCCTCAGCGTCTAGAAGAACCTTAAACATACCAGTCCATACACCGCCTTAATCATAACTTCTGGCATGAAACCATTTCATGGGAATAAAGATTGGCCAATAAAGGACGGAAGAAAATGCACTAACCGTAAAATAAAAATGACCTTTCACACACCAAAGAAAAACGAATGTGGCAATGGCATTCATGTACGGTATGTATATTAGTTGAGCCTATATGTAATAGGAAAGCACTGAGGTACATTAACATATGTTGTCTAACCTACATTTTCAATAAGTTGATGCAGACAAAAAAAATTTTGAAGTTATATTTAGGTACTAATAGTGATCAGGAAGCAGATTCAAGCATTGAAGAGAAAGAGTTGATTCTAAGTCGTCCTGAAATTCAAGGGTGGCGTTCATTTGGGCTACATGACTTTGGATTAGCTCATGGTCATTGTTGCATAACACTCATACTTGAATAAGGCCACACGCCACTAGGCGTTCACTTGGCGTTCAAGGCTAGCTAGGCGTTCACTTGGCGTTCAACACTTAGAAAGGAAGGTTTATAAGTTGGCATTCAGCATTGACAAAGCATAAGTTGGCGTTCAACAGTGGCAAGTGTAAGATGGCGTTCAAACACTTGGCGAGTATAAGCTGGCGTTCAAAATGGCGAGTATTTTGCTATTTTTCCAAGTTCTTGGGCAACAAGTTATCTTGTAATTTATAGTTTAAAATCTGATAATTATCTTGTTAAATAGTTATTTAGATAAGTTGTTAGGATATTTTCTTGATTAGTTAGTTTGATAGAGTTTGTTAGGCAAGATAAGATCAACTTACAATAATGAGGTGGCATACTTATCAAGTTGTATGTTTATCTTGTGAAGGCCGGATTTACTAGGATTAGTGTGTCTTTAGGAGTTGTTTTATTTCCTAGATAGTTTAGGGAGTTTATCCAAGATTGTTTAGGAGTCCTAAGGTATTTGTACTATAAATACCCATGTTTTATTCAATAAAATTCAGATTTTGATTATTGTTCATACTTGTTATGCGCTATTTTGGGTGAGATTTTCACCCAAAATTTACAAAGGATTTTCGAGTGTTTTGAGAGTTAGAAGCTTCAAAATATTCACCACAGTTTTAGTATTTGTGATCGAGTATTCTCACAAAGATTAAAACACCCTTAGAACTAGATTGTTGAGTGTTCCAATCTAACCTAAGTTTGTGAGTTTCGTTGATTGTGAGTGTTCCAATTCACGAAGTTCTTTAAATCAATCTATCTTAAATTTAAGCCCTTAGTTTGAACGTAAGATATAGATCAAATAGCATCATGATTAAATGGATAGAGAATGAAAAACAATGTTGCTGTAATAACTCAACCATGTAATTCACCAAATATTACAGTCATATTAAAATAGGTTTCGCCATAAAACACTGAACGAGTAGTTCATCAAGATGCAAATGTGACGTTCCACCACACCACAACAACCTATAATCTTTCCATTGCATCCTTTACTAGCTGTCTCCACAACCATTACAGAAAACACAACGTTACAGCAAGTGCATCTATGAGGTCTTTTTTTAAAAAAAATAATGCAAACATCTCTTCCGACATTTATGACTCCCAATCCAGCATATGACCTCAAGTTCACAAATGAACCAGGAACTTCACAATCCTTCTTGCTATGACACCTGCAAACAGTTTGATATCATCCCACACACTATCTGAAAAATCTTTCCCATAAGCCTACCTCTCAGAACACATCAGGATGCTGAACGGCAATAAGTGTCAGCCAGAAAAAATTTAGAGCTTCATCCACAACAGTTTTAAAGTGCATCTAAGTTGTGGGCCTGTGGCAGTTTGGTGTGATTTTATTGTACTTTAATATAATAAGATGAAGTTCAATCACTAAGCAAAGTGACTTATCAGGGAATTAACCACTGACTCAAGAGATACCCCATACTAATTTGATTAAACAGAACACCTAAGGAAAAAAATAGTTGATGCCACAGAACAACAAAACTACCCCTATACCAAAAATCACAGTTCCCACCTGGTTCAGCAAGTCTTGCTCCTGCATCCAAACAAACTCTCAGTACACGACGAAGACAAACTTCACTGCCATGGCACTGGAGCTCAATCACATCCTCAAGAGTGTAAGATCTTGGAGCCAGCATAGGAACCACTACCACCTAACAACAACCCTTTCTAAGTTAAGTTGGCATACTTTCTTAGATACTGCTGATAAGAGAACATACTCAAAGCACTAACCATAGAGATAGACACAAAATAGATAAATCAATGTTGGATTGAACTAATCAAAGACAAACTTAACACAAGAAAGAAGGAAAGCCACTTGCATCTACAACATAGGAACCATCAATAGTGACGTACGAACAATTGTACTCCTTTTATTTAGGATTAGTTTTCACACGTTAAAATATAATACATGTTTTAGAACAAAAGTAAAAAAATACCATAGTTAGAACATGCTACCTTCTCCTGTCTCTTAATTGAATTGGAAGTATATAAGCTATGCAGCTATGACCTTACATAATTCATAAAATAAGGTGACAACAGAACAAGTACATGAAGATTAACATTTTTAGCTCCAGTATTCCAACAAAATATTATAAAATGGAGATAAGACCACATGTAGACTGAGATTGATAAGCCTCTCCCAGCAAATTCCAACTGTGGTCATCAAATTTTTCATCAATGTCTCACTATTCCACCTCATACACGAGTACATGACCAATCCTCATGCCGAAGTGCGACCATGAACTTCCAATGGTAACCAACAAATTTATTGGTATAGGATCTCGCGTTCCTACTTCTATCAGCACAAATAATAACAACAAAGCCTTAATCACAGAAAATTGGGGTCGGCTAGACATAAATGAATAAGAGGAATCACAAAAGTCACTACCTAAAATCCTCTCTCCAATTTTTTTTGCTTTCAAGCTCCAATAACCTCATATCTCCACCAACCTGCTTCCAAAGTTTCTTAGGTCTTCCTCTACCTCATCCTCCGTCCATCCCACTGCTCTTCTAATCTCCTCAGGGTTATCTAATTCGCCCCTCCACCCCACGAATTGCGATTTAGTTCACTCGTTTCCAATTATCATTTGTTCTCATGCCAATTCGCTATGGTACGCAACCTAGTTTGTGGAATTTGGCAATCCAATTTTTAACGCTAATTAAAGGCTTAAATTGCAGTATTTCTTTTTTAAACTAGTTTTTCCGCCCGAGCGATCCAAACAGGGGGTCTAATATACGTATAACATGAGAAAGACAATTAAGGTGCTATTTTAGTATGTCACGTTTGATTTTTACTGGGTTTAGTTAGTTATTTGTTGTTATTTTATATTTACTATTAAACCAATATATTTTAAAAGTTGGGGAAAGGCCATCAAAAACATTTGATTGAGTTGGTAATTGAGTTGAATTTCCTTACAAAGGTCTTTGATTCGATCTTTGTTACAATTATATTTTGGTTAAATGATTGGATATAACTTATTTGTCTTACGTACATGGCGCAATGGTTGGGTATAGCTTAAATACCATGCATACTGGTGCAATTCTGGTGAGGATTGAGGAGGCTTACGTGAAACACATATGTTGTCTCAAACGCCTCTTTTAAATGATGAGGGAAATAGTTAATCAGTGTTTGATAAAAATATATACATTAAAAATAATGTATAAGACATTAAAAACATTTGAGTGAGTTGGTAATTGACTTGGATTATGTAAGAGAGGTCATGGGTTCAATCCTTGTTGCTATTATATTTTGAATACAGTGTATCATTTGTTACATGTGGCACAAAGTTGGAAATAGCTTGTATACATAGCGCTATGTGGGCGAGAGCTTGCCACGTGGTGCAACGCAGGTGAAAGATGAGGAGATGACGTGGCGCATTTACGTTGTCCAAAACGTCTTTTAATATCTTGTATGATGCTAGGTCTTTTGTAAAGGGGCTCAAGCCGATTGAAATGGTGTCTTTTTAGCATTAGGTTAAGTTAGCTTGTCTTCTCAAGCGGCAACAATGAAGTGGGGGTAAGGTAAGAAGGTTGAAGCAAGTGTAAAATGTAAACACGAAAGAAGTGATGAGAGGTTTAAATTTACTATAAGAAGTATAAAGTCACACGCAGTTATGTTTGAGGAAGACCACAGAGTTATTATGTAAATTCACATAAATAATTACTCCATAAAAGTAGTATCGAAATGAGGAGTAAGAGAAAGGATCCATTTTTGTCATTTTATTTACTAAAATGCCATTTTAGATACAAATTTTGTATTTCAAATTGAGATAACAATTATCCCTCCAAGTAGTAGTCCGTAATTTTTTACTTCCATATCATCAAATATATGTAGGAGGGGGTTAGCACGAGTGTACGAACTACTGTTGGGAAAACAGAAGAGTTCCTATCACTATTGGTGTACATCAAGGTTTTACACTTAGCCCTTTTCTTTTTGCCATAGGTATGGACAAATTGACAAGTTCAATCCAAGATGGTATCTCTTGGTGCATGTTGTTTGTGAATAATATTGTGCTTGTTGATGAATTGAAAGAAGTACTCGAAAGCAAGGTGGAATTGTTGCGAAGAATGTTATAATCACGAGTTTTTAAGCTGAGTAAAAATAAGACAGAATATATAGAGCGTGTATATAGTAGGACAAGGAACAGGATGACAAGCTCAATTAGTTTGGATGGAGAGAGTGTCCAATATTCAGATTTCTTTCGGTATTTAGGTTCCATTATCCAAAAGGATGCTGAATTAAATAGAAATGTGGACCACAAGATCAAATTGGGTTGGTTGAAGTTCAAAGAAGCTACTGATTTTTTATGTGATCGGGGTATACAAAAATAAATTGAATGATCGGGGAAAATTTTACCGCAGTGCCCCATTACACGAGCATTACTTTACGGGACCGAATGTTACGCTTTGAAGTACTGTCACCTCCATAAGATGAATTTGGCACAGTATGCTACATTGGATGTGTGCGCATGTAAGAAAGGACAAAATACAAAATGAGGTAATTAGGAGGAAGTTGGGGGCTTAGTTTTAAAAGGCGAGAGGCGCACAAAAGCACAAAGGAGCCTTGAGCCTAGGCGCACCTTCAAAAAATAAAAAAAAATTGAAAAAAAAAAAAACAAAGAACACTAGAGGCGCGTCCCAGTGCACCTCAGCTGCCCCTCACAGGGTCCTGTGCATTCTGAAACCCCAATTCTGGCGCCTTGGTGCGCCTACTAAGGTTGGTGGTTGCTTTAATTGAAGATAAAAATGAGGGAAAATCGGCTAAGACGGTTTGGTCATATAAGATGGAGATCGAGTAGTGCTACGGTAAGGAGGTTTGCGAAGAGGGAAGGAGGAGAGGTAGAGGAAGACCAAAGCAAACTTGGATGAGAGTTGGTGAAGATATAAGGGTGTTGGGGCTTGAAGAACATTTAGTGTCAAACAAGGAAGTTTGGAGGAGGATGAAGAGGATTTTTGTTGATGACTTTTGCGACTCCTCGTATTGATTCATGTCTAGCCAACCCCAATTTGATTTGGGACAAAAGGCTTTGTTGTTGTTTGTTATTCTTAGAGCATGCATGCAAGTAAAGTTGTAACTCACTTATTAAAAAGTCAAAAACAAATAAAAAAACAGAGTTTAGATGTGTAACTCTCTAATCTTCAAGTAGAGCAACTATTATGGAGTACTAAACAAAATTTAACTTTTATGACTTCTAGATAAATTTTTATGTAGTATATAGCACATACTATTAGAGTAATAAATAATTATGATGACCAATGAGATGAAATATCCATTTTTATTTTAATTAGCAAACCAAAAATAAAAAAAGCAAATTATTACCTAAAAATCGAAAAAAAAAAAAAAATAATAAATAACCTGCGATCCCAATATCACCATGAATCCTATGTCAAAACCTGCGATCCCATTTAAGCCACCCTCACTTAATTTTATGTGCCACATCTTGGTCAATATCACTATTCTTTTGGATAAATGACCCGAAATATTTAAAACATTCCCTCATATCTAGAATTATTTCGTCCAACCTCACCACTGCATCACTTTCCCCCCTTTGTATCCCAAAGGGGCATCCTATATACTCATCTTAGCTTAAACCCTCTAAACTCCAACCTTGGCCTCCATTGCTCTAATTTGGTATTAATCACATCTTTAGTTTCATCCACCAACACGATATCATCCGGAAACAATATCCACCATGGTACTTCATCTTGAACTGATCGTGTTACTTCATCTTATTACCATAACAAAAAGAAAAGGGTTTAACAGTGACCCTTGATGCAACCTAATTGTTAATAGGAAAGTCTTTTGTCAATCCACCAAAAAGTCCTCACATTTGTGGGCACATCCCGATACATATCCTTAACCAGATCAATATACCTTCGTGGGATACCTTTTTTCATCATTGCTCACCAAAGTACATCTCTTGGAACCTTGTTATAAGTCTTCTTTAAATCAATGAAAACCATATGAAGGGTCCTTCTTCCGCGCCCTATAAAACTCCATTATTTTTCTTAATAAATTAATTGCTTCCATAGTGGATCTCTTGGTCATAAAACTAAAACTAACTTTGGTTGTGCATGCCCTCAATCGGTGTTCTATTACCCTCTCTCACAACTTCACAGTGTGGCTCATAAGCTTGATCCCTCGATAGTTCGAACAATCTTGAGCATCTTCTTTGGTCTTATAAGCTAAAACCAAGGTGCTCGTTCGTTAATATTGTTGGATCCTTGAAGTCTTCTAGACCTTGTTAAACAAATATGTTAGCTATTCAATACCAACCTTACCAACCTTACCTTACCCAGATACCTCAACTAATATACCATCTAGCCCAACTGCTTTCTTATGTTTCATCTTCTTCATTATAGTCTCCACTTTTACCCTTCTAATTCTCGGCACATACTCCATGTTAATTTCTCCCGCATTCGCCAACATGTCTCTTGTGATACTCCTTGACTGACATTAAACAATTCATTGAAGTACTCCTACCACATGTCTTTTATGTCCTCATCTTGAACCAAGAGCTTGTGGTCCATATCTTTGACACACTTTACCATGCCAATAGCCTTCCTTGCCTCCTATTTTCGCTTTGTCATTCTGTAGATTTCTTTTTCTCCCTCTTTAGAGTCTAACCTTTCATAAACCTCCTGAAAAGCATTTTCGTTCGCTTGCCAGCAACCTTCGCCTTACCTTTAACATCCTTATACACTGCAAAGGTTTTGTCGGTCCTACATTTTCCGGATAACATTATCTTTTTTGTTTAATTGCTACTTTCACCTCCTCATTTCACCAAGAAGTATCCTTATGCCTCATAGTCCTCCCCCTTCCTTCCCCCTAAGACCTCCTTGGCCACTTTAAGGAAATAGTTCATCAGGATACAACTGGATTTGCCTCTCTATCCTAATTCGCCTCTTTGATCACTTTCTCTATGGAAACCTTAGTATTTGCATCCCTCAAGGTCCACCATCTTATCCTTGACTCTTCTTGGCTACGCTTCTTTTCTAGCTTTCTTTCAAACAGATAGTCATCACCAAATGCCGGTGTCGGGTAACCACACTCTCTCACGGGTTGACCTTGCAATCTATGCAACTTTATCAATCTTCCCTCCTTGTGAGCAAAAAGTCTATTTGTGTTTCATTTGCTCCGCTGCGGAAAGTTATCAAGTAGGAAACTCGCTTCTTAAACCAAGTATTAGCCAGTGTTAAGTCATACGAGGCAAAATCCAATATGGTCTATCCCTGAGCATCTTTGTCCCATACCCAAATCCACCATGAACACTCTCAAAACCAATACAACGGTCCCCAACATGCCCATTCAAGTCGCCTGTAATATATAAATTTTATGAGTGAGGGACACCTTAGACCACCTCATCAAGATCCTCCCTAAATTGTCGTTTCTCCTCCGCACCCGGCCAACTTGGGGTGCATAAGCACTAATAACATTAACAATCTCCTTGCCGCATAACAACTTCACCCTTATCAGCTTGAAGCTCTTAATCCTAATAATCAGCCTAATCGTTCTCCAACACTCTTTGTTCGACATCTTTCACACACTTAATTATCCTGATATCTCGACTTCTTTTGCCTCTCATATGGGGAATTTTATAGATGTCTTTATCTTTCTACTTTTACTATAAGAAATAATAATAAACCACTTTTTTTAGTGGAACAATGTCATACCATTCTCAAAAGCCCAAAAATAAAATTTCCATTTTTCTCTCTCTCTCTCTCATGATTACCCACTTAAAATGGGCAACCAATAAATGATTTCATATGTCAAAAGTACTAATACGAGCATGATGGTGGGGCTAAGCACTAATTTAGTAAAATAAAAATAAACCTAAAAAACTAATTGAGGAAATGAACTCATTTATTTAACAAGCTATTAACTAATCATAGGAGAAAAAATTAGCTTGAAAGAAAAGACAAATTAGTTTACCATTGAAGATGTTCTAACCTCTGAGTCGCTCAATGTTTGACAAACAAATTAATTTTCCAATGAACAACACATTTAATAATTGAATAACAAACTTTTAAACAACCCTAGACATAAGTTTGATAAACATAGGCGGATACAGAGTAGTAGCACCATGTGACACGCGCTACACCTCATTTCTTAAAAAAAATAACTAAATAAATAAATAATCAGCTTTTCATTTATTTAGCGACTAATTTTAGCTACCGAAAACATTAGCTAAATCTTTTTGCAACTAAAATCAGTAGCTAAATCATTTAGCTACCAAAATTCAGCTTGTGAAGTATTATATAAAAATTAGCTAACATTTTACTGCTCTTCTGTTTAGGATCATGGAAAACTGATCCCAATTTACTTCTCTTACATTTAGTGGACGTTAATGTTGGTAGCTTTTGGTTGGTTTTGGCTTATTTCCTTCTTTGGTCTGCTGTGTAACCTGGAGGACTAACCAGGAGGACTGGAGAATGACTCTTCCCTTTGTTTATGTATTTTGAAAGTTTATTTATGATTTAAGCTTCCTTCTTTTTCTATAAATAGTTATGCTGTTGTATTGGTGATGTCATGGTTGTAAAATTAGAGCTTGATTATTAACGTATATAAGCTTTGTGGTTAGTTATAAGCTGGAACAAGTCTCGTATAATAATAAATAGGGTTTTTAAGCTGTACCCATAAGTTTTGCGTTTTCTAAGTTGTACCCAATGTTTTTCGAAATTCTCAATATTACCCTTAAGCTAACCAATATTATTAAGTTATGCCCCTTTTAACTAATTTTAAGTTACAAATGTGATTAATCTTATTCAATCATACTCTTTTAAAGTTTCCTTAGAGACAAATCTAAATTTTTAAATATTAATTACAATAATAGAATTAATTAAAACAAAATTAATAAATATTTTCAATGGACAATTAATTACAAAGGACACAACTTAGAAAATTAGGTGAGTTTAACGATATGACTAAGAATTTCAAAAAACATTGCGTACAACTTAGAAAACGCAAAAACTCACGTGTACGCCTTAGACAACTCTTAATATATAATAAGGGTAATGGTTAGTTGCAATCAATGATACTACTTTATAAATATAATTTAGCTATTGATTTTTTATTGCAAATAATTTAACCCCTGATATTTCAACAGCAAATAATTTAGCTACCGATTTAAATTTTTGTTGGGTGTTACACCTACTTGCAAATTCTGGATCTGCATCTGTAAGTAAAGGAAAAACACTATACTTCATAAAACAAATGAATACAAACTTGAGAAACATAAACAGATATATACCTCATCAATAACATTACCAAAAAGATCTAAAACCACACCATACTCAACAAAATGGCTAGTAGGCTGCCACAAATTCTCTTCATTCCCTATTTTCTTCTTCTTTCTATCCCTCATCGGCCGGAAAACTTTCCTTGCAATCGCCACCGAAGACGGTCCCGATAACCTAACAATCCCCACAGCAGCAGAAGGACCTCCTAAAGAAGTAACAATGGCAGCAATTGTGCTTGAATTGGCCATTTGGGGTGTTTCCAATGACCCAGAAAACCGTTCATCTTGATTCAAAATCAGCGAATTACCTGAAAAAATAATCAGTAGTTTAAAAACAAAAATTGCAAATAACAAGAAACAATTGCAAGAGTTAAGGATGGGTAAAACCTCTGGATGATTGGGGATAAATAGGATGAGGGTTTAAGAAGGGTTTAGAGAAAATGGGTCTCAGAAGAAGTGAAAGTGTGAAAGAAGAACGTTTAGAGAAGTGAGGAAAGAGGGAAGTAAAGGTCGGTGAAGGAAACCATGAATGGTGAATGGTATACAGTACAGAACGAAGGGGAGAGGTAACATGTGCCATTAAATTTTTCCTATCCTTTGGGTGCAACCAAATATTCTGTGCAAATGCACTTTGTAATTTAACTAGTTGTGAAGTTGTGACCAAGCGCTGCAATCCGTTGACACGAACGATTTATCATTGTATATATGTGGTGTTTATCGACGGAAATTAGCAACGAATTACATTCTTACTAGATTAGTACTCGTGCATTATACGATTTAGAGTATTTAGGTTAAGTTCTTGGAAAACAACTTTTGTTTCTTCTAATATAGTTTATAGAAATTGTTTCTGCACAAACACTCTAGAGAAATAGTTTCGTTTGGCCTTAAAATTATAAAAGTAGTTCTATAAGATGCAATCAAATCAACATTGTTTGGCCCATTTTCCTACCATTAGTTTCCCTTTAATTTCTTTTTCTTCAAAATTTCCCCAATCATCTTCCTTTATACTTCTATATTTGGCTTCTACTACCTTCTAATCATTTTATCTTCCTCTTTACGTAATATTATGGCAAAAATTTTTACCTATAATCCAGCTTGATTGCCAGCTATGCAGGTATTCAGCTAGCAGTTACAGCTTAAAAATGGTCAAGATAGTGGGTCCGTAAATCAAGGAGTCAGAAGGAGAATATTCTGAGGAGCTTCTAGAAGGGGAAGGACGTGGACGTTGATTCAAAGATATTGAGGAGATCGTGCCTAAAGAATAGGAACAAAATTCCAAATTAGCTTGAATCTAGTCCATAAATCAAGCCAAGTGCATTCCCAAGGAGTAACCGACTTGAAGAAGGGACAACGGCTAGAAGCGACGGTTATTCTATAAATAGGAGAGGAGGACAACACACAAGGCAATCACAAGAGAATCAACACTTTATTATTATTCATTGTTTGTACGTACAACATATATGTACATTCTTTAAGCTAGATACTTAGCAGCTATAAACTAGAACTACCTAGCTACCTAGCTAGCATCATACATTGTAATTATAAACAATCTTATTATCTACTGGACAGGTGGACTCAAAGCCACCCGCGGTTTTTTACCCTGATTTAGGGGGGTTTTCCGAGTCACCACATCTGGTGTCTCCCCCACTCCCTTCTTTGCATTACTTCATTTCTGCACCAAAACGAACAAAATTAGTAACTATTTAGCTATAGCCGGAACCAACTAAGGTTTGCTAGCTAGAGCAGATTTTAGCATAAACACGTAATACTCAGTACCTTAAAATCATATAATGACAGTCATCAATTAAACCCATATCAATAACAATGACATCCATCTAATACTCACAAAGAAAAACAAACCCATAACAATAAAGTAAGCAACAAAAATGTCATCTCTTTCTCATACACGGATGAGACAATTAAACCATCTCTAAATATTTGCACATTGAGAATTGAAATTTTAGAAAATTTTTATTTCATGAAAAATTTAAAAATTTATCCACAAACCATTCACAAGGAAACTGATGGAATTCTTGAGAAGAAAAGAGAAGAGATAATTGTTTTATGCTTTGATAAATGGGGTAATTCTTAAAAATTGAAGGGTGTGATGGTATGTGAGAAAGTTTCATTATATGAAGAATCTAGCTCCTCGAGAAACAATTCTTAAAAATTGAAGGGTATGATGCTAGTGACTTATTGCGGGATTATCGTGGTGCATTACTGAAAGCTTTTGTTCCATATTGTGGATGGTCTACAATGACTACAACCGGGCTATTGGGTGTTATGCGTGGTCAATGTGTAGCATGGAATAGTGGATATCGAAAGATAAGTCTAATAGTGGATTCGAAAGTTGTTTTTCGCTTTTTAGTTGGTCCTGAATCACCCAACTCCCCATATTATCATCTAAAAAAAAAGTCGTTCACGCATTACTTGGGAAAGGTGGAAGGTGACGATCAAGTATTGTTATCAGGAAGCTAATAGAGCAGTCGATTGGTTGGCGAACTGTGGTGTAACTATGACACAAAAGATTGAGCTTCTAGTGGTGGTCCCTAGGGATATTAATGTTGTTTTATGGGAGGATATAGGGGAGTTGCTTGGCCTCCGGTTATACTGATGGAAGAGTAACAGTACTTAGTACTTTATATTACTTCAGTCTAGTCTTTTGCTTTGTTTGTTTTTTTTTTTTTTGTCTCTATTTGTTTGTTGTTCAGGTTTGTTTCTTTTATTTTCTATTGTTGTTGAATTGCATTTCTCTCCTTCTTTACCAAAATAATAATAATAATAATAATAATAAAAATAAAAATAAAAATAACAACCCGTTGGATAAACTAAATTGTCTTTGACCAGGACTGAAATAACTTGAAATGAAAGCGATGTATAATCTGAAAATGACTTTAACAAAAAGTGATTGAAACTGTTATTGACCAATAAATCAATGGATTGAAATAAATTGAACTTGAATTGAAAATGACTCATACTTGACTTGTACAAAACCTGAAAAAAGGACAAACCAAACTAAATTGAACTGAATATTAAGCAATTTGTTTCGTCATTTGATCTAACCCAACCCGAACTAAACTGAAATGACTCAAAAGTGAATCTTACGTAAAGAATTTATCTTGTAATAATTTAAATTTAATAATTTCCTTTTAAAATTGAGTAACATGACACAATATAATGCATATTGGAATCAATATAAACTTAAACATGGAAACTTTCAAATACATTAATTAAACTATTATTTGCTTGTGTCAATTGCACCAAAAACAATTGTAAATACGATTAATATAAAGTACCAAAACATAGTATTCGACCTAAAATATATCTTAAAAGTTCAGCATAAGCATATTATCACACAACTTTCAACTTTCATTCAAACAGAAAAAATTTAAGTCCCCATGAAAATCAAAATTTACCCGACCATAACCGAAAAAGACCATGACATCTTTCTAAGTTACTTTTATTTGGCATGTTTTAGATTAAACTGAAGTTGATATGCGAAAATGGTAGGAGCCTAAATTGAATTGTTCCCGAACTAATAGCAAACTGTTTTGACATACTCCCGAAATGAACCGAACTAAATTAGATTAACCAAGGAGACAAAACAACCGAAGTTAACTTTAATTAATATGTCCCGAATCGGTCTGGGTCAACCCTAGCCTACACCGCCAACCCGAATTGATACCCCTACTTGTGATTCAGTTGTGACTTTGTGAGTTGTCATTAATGCTGCGATTTTGGGTTAAAAAACGTTGTGTAAACTATATTATCCTTGCCTGAATTGAACAATCTAAATGGTTGAACTGAAAATGTCTTGAATGAAAAATGATCTAAATTGTGCAACCAAATTATGTGCACGTGTACTCTGTCATTTAACTTGTACTAGTGAAATTGTGACTTGTCATATGGTATGTCTCACCCCATGTTCGGCATATTGCTTTAGTTAATGTACTAGGTTAGTATTCGTGTATTGCATTTTTGTAATCAAAAGTTAAGGTAAAAATCAAATTTATTTACAATGAAGTAATCATAATATCATACTACATTAAAAGGTGTTTCGGACAATGTCAATGCGTCATGTAAGCTCCCCCACCTTTCATCTGCATTGAGCCACATGGGCTTTCGCCAACTTAGTGCAACGTATACAAGCTCGATCCAACTTTGCGCCACTTATGCAATAATTTATACAATATACAAATCTATACAACTTATAAAAGCCTCTTAAATTTCACTACTGAAACAACAATGTTTCTGCTAATGAGGCGGTTCGCGTGAAACTCCCCCTCCCCCTCCCCCCCCNAGTAAACAAAGAGTTCAAATTCAACAAGACCAAAACTTTAAACAAGCAACTGATAATGCTGACTCCACTCGAAACATTAGCAAGCATACACCCTATCAAGGTTTTCAAGTTCCATAATGGTTGATTCCCTTCCCCTCCCAAACTCCCCCCCCCCCCCCCCCCCCCCCCCAAACAATTGCTTTTGACGCATTAGACTCCCCCCCGCCCCTGTAACACCCTATAATTTCCTAACTTCCTCCTTTCAATTTCCGGAAATACAATATAAATAAGGTAGAAAAATAATAATAAATATGGGGAATTCCTAGTTAATAACAGTCATATCACAATGGTAAAAGTGTGAATTTTATAATATTATATAATATAAATAGGTTGTAATATGATCTCTTTAACCTATAATACTATCCCTGTTTCACATTATTGCAATGGTTAAACATTTTCCCTCTCTTCATTATATCAAATCGTTGCAAATAATATGAAACAGATGTAATATAATGATATTAGAAACTCGTGTAATATTGATGTGGATTTTAAGGAGTACTCGCAAATACACCCCAAAATTCACGTTTGTTTATAAATCAAACTCTCCACTCCTGGATAAATTTAAATGAAGGCTAATTAATTAATACACTTCTGTAATTAATTAACTATGATCTAAATTTGTTAATCACTCTTGACTCACAAATTTATGAAGAAAATTCGAACAAAAATACTTGCGCAAATTTCCGTGAAAATTCAAGCAATTGAATTTTTATTTTCAATGAGAAAAACTTAATTAATTACATCCTATTGTTAAGATTATTTATAGGTATAATCAACAACAAAATCCTAACTAGAATTTACAAAAGAATCACGCATAAACTAGGGAAATAAATCCTGCTTGTGTAACTTGCTCAATAAACTAAAGATAAGATTGTCACATCATCATGCAACTTGCACTTTGATCTTATCTTTCCTAACAAACTCTAGCTAACTAACTAATCAAGAAATTATCCTAACAACTTGACAAAATAATTAATAAACAAGATAATCATCAGAAATTATCCTAAAAATCACGAAAATATCTTGGTGCCCAAGATTGCCAAAACTCACGCAAATTCTCGCCACAAAGAACCGTCAATTTTTGCGCAGCTTCCAAGATTCTTCAAGAACTTCAAGAAATGCTTCAAGATTCAATCTTTTAATCAAGAAATCTTCAAGAAACCATTCTTCATGTATTTTAGCATACTTATGATGATCAAGACTCCACAAGAACTAATAATAATAATGTCGAAAATGAGAAAACCCTATCAAGTGAAATGGGAAAAAATTCATGGACCAAACCAACTTGTTCCCTGTAACCACCATGTGTTTCCATCCTGTGAGTGCATTAATTAGAGTTAATATCACTTAACTTAACTAATGGCTCACTCCACCAGTGACAAAGTATTAATGATCAATATCCATAGTGTTGGATAGGAAGCCACCACCACTAGAATTTACAGTGTCAACCTTAATCATTGTCACCCATACTTGTGATTTATCCTTAACAAAACCAATGGAATTTATTATTAGACTAATTGGCTCATCCACTGTTGGTGTATCATAGGATATCTCACTTGTACTCAAATTCACATCAAATATGATATGCCCTATAGGTGGTATGATGTTAATATACTATTATACTTCGTATAAGTAATTGTGATATGATGTATTATGTTGGTGATATGATATTAATACACTTTAATCATTGTGATATGTTTAGCTAAACACATCAATGTGATTAACCCGGCACCCCTCAATAAACATACTTCCTACTTAATTAGGAAAAACCAAAGTATTACCGCTACCGTGATAATGGCTAAGACTTTTATCAAAGTACTACAACGGAAGTCTTTTATTTCAAAACCCAAACTAAAACTGCAAAAGAACTTTCAAACCAAATTAGATTTATTACAATTCAAAACAGCATTAACGGCCCTCCAAAACCAAATACACTTTAAACTTCAAAAATCCAATAGTCAACGATAACAATAACAATAAATAACCAGCAAGTCCACACAAGCTAAGAAAACAACAATGCAAGCGCTCATCACACAATCCTAGCATGATTGGCTATGCCCACATGTAGCTTTCTCTTTATTGCAGACAACTACTTGCCATCGGAATGGGTCGTCATAGGGACAAGTCAAAGACAAAGCCATGCACACAAAACACACACAATCAACAAAGTTGAGTACATAACTACTAGAGACTATGCAAAACATGATTGACAACAAAATAAAAGAAAAGAGTAAAGAATACATACTTCTTACCATTGTCATCACTACATACCTGTACATAGACTCAACACATTAAAAATTATTTATTATATTTACATCTTTGGATTTCGCATCGAACGAGTTTCCTTTCCTTAACAATCACCCTAATGGGCACCAACATGAGAGCAACTCCAAGAAGGTATTACTTATGTCACATGAAGTGACGGAATTCCAGCGCATTTAAAAATATAAAAGAGTACAACGTCTTGTACCCCGATCAGAAGTTACAGTAAATATACTCATAACTCTCCCCATTGTTCATACTCACGTTCCAAGAGTTTTTGTGCGAATCCTCTTTCACTTTATGTGATTAACAGGTTTAACAATTGTCATGACTCAGTTACTGACACAATTGTCATGAAGCATCAAAGGGAAAGGAAGCAACTAAGAAGCAAGCCCCTATAGTTGATTCAGTTACTGACACAATTCCTCCCTCGAAGGCACTGTTGCCCTTTCCGAGTAGGGTAACTAGGAGTAAGAATGATAATCACTTTCGAAAGTTTCTAGAAATTGTTAAAAATTTACAAGTTACTGTGTCTTTTACTGATTTGATTACTCAAGTTCCTACTTACACTAAATTTTTAAAAGATATTTTGAGTAGGAAATGTGATTTGAATGTAACAGAGATAGTTGCACTCATTGAGGAGTGTAGTGCCATCCTTCAAAACAAATCTCCATCTAATTTGAAGGATCCTAGCAACTTTTCAATCCCATGTAATATTGGTCCTTTATTTATTGATAAAGCTTTATGTAATTTAGGAGCTAGTGTTAGTGTTATGCCTTTATCAATTTGCAGGAAACTTGATATGAGAGATTTGAAAGTTACTAATGCTACTTTGCAGATGGCAAATTGGACTGTGAAATACCCTAAGGGTATTTTGGAAGATGTGCCTGTTAGAGTAGGAAAGTTTTTCATTCCTGTTGATTTTGTTGTCATAGATATTGATGAGGATGCTCATATTCCTATCATACTTGGTAGACCTTTCTTACATACTGCAAGTGCTGCCATTGATGTTAAAAATGGAAGTCTAACTCTTTCTTTAGGAGATGATAAAGTGACTTGCAATCTTAATAATGCAATGAAAAACCCCATGATAGAGCAATAATCATGCTATAGGATTGATATTGTTAATGAAATTGTTTTAGATGACATGCCTCGATCCCTTAAAAAGGATCCTTTAGAGGCATTATGCTTAGATGTTGCTGCAGCAGAAGGAGATTCTGAAGTTGATGCCATAGCTCATGAATTAAATGGTGAGAAAATGACTCTAGAAGAGATCTAAAGGTATCATACATTGCCTTAACAATCATGTTCTATCAAGGAGGTAACACAGCCTGAAATGAAACCCCTCCCCTCTAATTTGAAATATGCTTTCTTAGATGAGAATGAGATGTATCCAGTCATACTTAGTTCTAAGCTTACTGATAGTCAACTTGAAAATTTATTAGCTGTTCTTAAGTCTCATAAAAAGGCTATTGGTTATACACTTGATGATTTAACTAGCATAAGTCCTGATTTTTGCATGCATAGAATTTATTTAGAGGAAGGTCATAAACCTTGTATACAGGGACAACGGAGACTTAATCCTAACATGCAGGAGGTGGTAAAGAAAGAGGTTCTCAAACTCCTTGATGCAGGTATCATATACACTGTACCAGATTCTCAATGAGTAAGTCCAGTGCAGGTAGTCCCTAAGAAGGGAGGAACAAATGTTGTGTGTAATGATAAGAATGAACTTATTCCTACTGGAGTTGTTACAGGTTGGCGAATGAACATTGACTATCGAAAATTAAATGTTGCCACTAAAAAGGATCATTTCCCTCTCCCTTTTATTGATCAAATGTTAGAAAGTTTAACAAAGAATAAATATTTCTGTTATCTAGGTGGTTATTCATGTTTCTTTCAAATTCCTATTCATTTTGATGATAGATAAAAAATGAAATTTACATGGCCTTATGGTACTTTTGCTTATCGTAGAATGCCTTTTGGTTTATGTAATGCTCCTGCTACCTTTCAATGTTGTATGATGGCTATCTTTTCTGAGTATATAGAGTCTATTATGGAGGTCTTCATGGATGATTTTAGTGTCTATCGTGCTGTTTTTGATTCATGTTTGACTAATTTGACTAAAGTTCTTAAAAGATATGAGCAGGTGAATTTGGTCCTTAATTGGGAAAAATGTTATTTTATGGTGATAGAAGGAGTTGTTCTAGGGCACTTGGTCTCTGAAAGAGGTATTAAAGTAGATAAAGCTAAAATCCAGGTTATTGAACAACTATCTCCACCAGTAAGCGTAAAAGATGTTAGAAGTTTCTTAGGTCATGCAGGGTTTTATCGTCGATTTATCAAAGATTTTTCTAAAATTGCTAAACCCTTGACTCAATTGCTATTAAAGGATACTGAGTTTAAATTCACTGATGAATGCCTTGAATCTTTTAATTTGATCAAACAAGCATTAATCTCAGCACCTATCATCCAGTCACCTGATTGGGATTTACCTTTTGAAATTATGTGTGATGCTAGTGATTATGCAGTAGTTGCAGTGTTAGATCAAAGAAAGGAAAAGATTTCGCATACTATTTATTATGCCAGTAAGACTTTAGATACAACTCAGTTTAATAATGCAACAACTAAAAGGAATTGCTTGCTATAGTATATGCGATGGATAAATTTCGTTCTGATCTCATAGGTTCAAAAGTGACTTATTAGGTGGATTTTACTCCTTCAAGAGTTTGACCTAGAAATACGTGATAAGAAAGGAGCAGAGAACATATTAGCTGATCATTTATCTAGAATTCGACATGACAATGGGGAGATCTCAAACCTCATTGATGATTCTTTTCCTGATGATCATCTTTTAGCTGTGCTTTCTAGTACTCCATGGTTTGCTGATTATGCTAATTATGTTTTTGGAGGAGTCTTACCTCCCGACCTTACTTATCAGCAGCAAAAAAGGTTTTTACATGATGTTAGGCGTTATTTTGGGGATGACCCTAACTTATTTCGTGAGTGTGCATATGGTTTATATCGAGGTGTGTACCTGATTGGGAAGTCTATGGAATTCTTCATCATTGCCACTCATCGCCTTAAGGAGGACATGCTGGGCCCACTAAAACGATGTTTAAGGTATTATAATCGGGTTTTTATTGGCCAACAATACTTAAGGATGCTCGAGATTTCGTTATTTCTTGTGATTCTTGCCAAAGAATAGGTAATATCTCAAAAAGGCATGAAATGCCTCAAACCAGTATTTTAGAAGTATAAATTTTTTATGTTTGTGGTATTGAATACATGGGTCCTTTTTCATCTTCTAATAGTAATCGCTATATTTTAGTTGTTGTGGATTATGTTTCTAAGTGGGTGGAAGCGATTGCAGCCCCCCATTGTGATTCTAACACCGTTTCGAGATTGTTTAAGCAGATTATTTTTCCTAGGTTCGGAGTCCCTAGAGCTATTTGAAAGTGCAAGTGACACTCAAGAGGGGGGGGGGTGAATTGAGTGTTGTAAGATTGTTGTAAATTTTTCTATTGATTGTAAGAACAGTTAAGAACCAGTTCTCGAGCAGCGGAAATAATAACGCAATAAAATAAACAACACCAAGATTTTACGAGGTTTAACTTCTAATAAGTCTACGTCCTCCACTCACTCACTCGTTTTATTAATTAACTCAGAATAACAAAAAGAATTGCACTCAATTAATTGTGCACCTATGCACAATATGATTCCCCAACTTCCACTTATGGAAGTTCGACTCAACCTTCCATTATGAAGGTTTTTGTTAGTTTTGACAAACAATAATAGTTAAACTAGAGACAAGTAAAACAAAGACAAGTATAGAGAGAGTGAGAGACAAGTAGAAAACACACGATAACCTTTCCTAGGCCTAATAGGAAGGAAAAAACCTCGACCACTAGGGATTTTGACTCAATTCTCTTTCTACTAACTAGGGACAACGACTTTGTTACAATCCTAGTTAGTATGGACTTCTATAAGTACCACTCAGTACTTGTTCCCCTTGAGCTTGTTCCCTCTGAACAAGTTCTTCTCTTTCTCTCTTGGTGGCTTGACCAACCTTCTCTATTCTCTAAGTACAACTCAGTACTTTCTATTCTCTTTCTCTTTACAAGTGATTCACTCAAATCACTCACCTTTCCCCGAACTCAAGATTACAGACTCATAAAAGTGAATATAATCCTAGTACAATTGACTCTTGTACCTGGTCTTGTATGCTTCCAGTGAATTGCGTAAGTCTTGGTTGATTTCTTCTGTTCTGAACTTCAATATTTATAGTGAAGTAACAAGTAGGGTTTCTCTGATTTCCTTCCTTGTTTTCACGGTTCACATCTCACCAATATCTTGGTGGATATTCTTCATGAAGTGAATTTAGATCAATTCTCAATCTAAATTCACATGCTTCTTTTCTTCAGTGATTTGTTACCATAATCTGGTTTAAATATCTTTTCCAAATATCTTTAAAGATCTTTATGGTATCTTCTTAGAATATACTTTCCATATCTTCTGTGAATATACTTTGAAATCTTGTTGTCATATATTCTCTGAATACACTCAAGTGTTGACATAAATCTTCTAGATTAGGTATGATTTATCTTAATGCTTCCTTGAGACAACTGAACTTGACAAAGTTCTTCTGTTGGTACAACAGCTACTAATGTTTGTTTAGCTTGACATAAAACAAGTAACCCATTAGTAGTATGTGTGTGTCATCATCAAAACCCCTAGGGTCAACAGTTTTAATGAAGATGATCCCAGATCAACTTCCCCAGGAAACTGAACTCATAGAATGCTCTTACAACACTTTGTCTCTCAATAATAATTAGCCTAAAATGCTTACAAAAGATAGTAGATTAAGACCTTAATGTAGTAATAGGGTTTATGCTAGGTTAAGACTTGGAGAGAGAACTTTTGCAATCAGTGTTCTTCAATTTTAGTTCGTTCAAAAGTATCTTGTTTGTATGCCAACAGATGTCCTTAAATAAGCCTTTGGCTAGTATGTTATAGAATATTGCAAAAGAATATTTTCCTTAGAATTATGGAAGTAATTCCACAAAAAATATTCTCACTGATTTTATTTGAGATCAAATAAAATCAGTACAATATAATATAACATACTTGCCATACTTAAGAATATCTACCTTGAATAACAATCCAAGCATCCACATAATTTTTGAAAACAATTTTGCGCGGAAAGAAACTTTCCTAAAATAAGGATGTATGAAGTAAACTCGAGAGGAATGATTCAGCATTGTTCCCAGATTGTTCCAGTCAGCCAAGTTTACTTATAGTTATGTATGACAAGTAATTTAGGTTCCTTGTCATCCATAATTAGTTCATCTCTCTAATATCAACCTTTATAGTGGGTTCCTTGTTATCCATGATTAGTTCATCTCTCTAATATCAACCTTTATAGTGCATCTATAAACCTTCATACCACTTACATTGCATCTAAGACTCAAGAGTATGACTATGAACTTAGTCTTCATGCAATTTTCAAGACCTTGCTCTATGAGCTTCATCTTGTCATCCATTGAACTTGTTTCTTTAGTACCTGCACATGCAAACAAAAACTTGCATACAATATAATAGTTCAATGTAGTTTGTTATCATTTAAAACATAAGCTAGAAACACAACAAATTCCCCCTTTTTGATGATGACAAACCATGAAGTCCCCCTGCAAATAATATCATTTATTTGGAACTTTTTAAAAATTGTGAATTCTTTAGAATTCAATGGACTAGTCTCGTACTCTTCCTGCAGATTAAGCATAATTTGCAAGTAATCCAGTTCACAACTAACTGACAACATTTTAAGAAAGAGTTTCCAAGTACCAAGGGCAAATACTAATTAGACACAGAGATCTTAGACTTAAACATGTATTCGCAATAAGAACATCCGTAAGTTCATCAGACTTGTTTCCAAGTCGTTGGGATGATAAGAAATAAAATGCTTTGAATACACTTACTTCTAGACCATGCAGGTCTATCACTACGAGCAAGACTTTCAATCTTTTTTCTAGTTGCTGCAACACACACAGATTAGTAACATTCATTTGACCTGCTTCTCCCTGAGATAGGTAGAAGAGATTAGAACTTCACACCTGCTTCCCCCTTTTGGCATCATCAAAATAGTCAATGACTAAAAACTTGTAAACACAACTAAACACAATCAGTAGTTAAACTACTAATTATATTAAGTTTAAGTTCAGCTAATGTACGTAGCTCTAACAACATTCTAGAGATGCTGATTCTACTATTGTTCCTGTCAAAGTACCAAATCTACTTGTCCTGAATAGTTATTACAGACCAGCATTAAACCAAATCACATAATAACAATGTCTTTGAAAATGGGAAAGGGGAAACCAAAATAAGAGTTCAATAAATAGGAGGGGTTAGCAGCAAAAAGAGAAGATAAGAAGAAATAAAGCAAATTCAATCAGCTCTAGAGTCATTTTCAGTCTCATCATTTTCCTCTTCCTTTGAAGCACTTGCATCATGTTCCTCATCATCCTCTTCTTCATTCTTCTCAGTGACCAGTTCAGCATCCTCATCATCAGCATCACCAACAACTTCTGATGTCACTTCCTTGACTTCAGAATCCTCAGCTCCAGTTATACCAGCTTTATCAAGACAAACCTCAATTCTTCTGTAGCATTCCTGAAGTGCAGCACATAATGTAGTGACACTGTTGAACATATTCTACATGAGTTGATTCTGGTCACTTAGCTGCTTTACCAAGGCATAAGTTGCCTGAACTGATTTTGTACTGGTCCCAGCAAGACTTGCATCACTCCTCCTCTCATCCTTCATCTTTAACACACCACCTGCATATGTCATGCCCTTTTGACCTATTATCTGATTGGTGAGATGAGACATGGTGCCATAATCTCCCGCCATAGGAATCTTCCAATGTCCAAATACTAAGGTCAGCCAACCTCCATAGGGTAGAGCATGGTTTGCTTTCTCCACACAGCAGATCATATGTCCTAGCATCATAGCACCGAGGTTGACAAGAATGTGTTCAATGAGGCAGTAAATTAGAACACTATCCATCAACCGTACACTCATATAGCCCTGTGCTCTAGGACACACAATCTTTGAAGCTATGGTGTGGAATATCCTCATAACTGTTCTACTGTGACTCCCTTGACAGAAGGCCAATTCTCTCTGGAGTATACATCAGGTCACTTAGTTGGAACTTTGAGAATTTCAGCTAGTTTCTTTTCAGACAAATTGATGGGAGTATCGTTAACAAAGGAGAAATAAGATCCATCATCTTTAGTATGCAGGTGTTCTTAAAATTGTTCAACCAGTGGCATGAAAACATCTAGATCTTTAGCAAACAGCACAGACCACTTCTGAAAATCTAAAGCCTCTTTAACCTCAACCAATAACTTCTGTGCAACCCAAATCTTTGCAACATAAAATCCTACCATAATTTGTCTATCTTTAAGATTATATATAGGTTGAGGGGTAGTAGACTTACTTTTCTTAGATTTAGCACTTGAAGAGATCACAATAGCAGATTGGTTTCTCTTTTGCCCTGTTGTGGACTGGTCTGGTTGTGCTTTGCGCATGATAGCTTTGCCTTGGAGGCCTCAGCACCCTTTCTGGCAACCATTTTCACTCGAGCACCCTTGCTTGCTATAGTCTTAGTGCCCTCATTCTCAATAGCTATCTCAACTTCCTCTTTATCCTCAGCAACTTCCATGTTCTTTGATTTCTCCACTGGTTCGGGAGTGGTTTTAGGCGTGGATGTTATGGATTTTGTGGCTGGTGGTTTAGTGACCTTCTTCTCAACTTTTTTAACCGCTTTTGATGACGGTTTCTTGGTACTCACTTTCTTTTCCTTCGATTCTTCTCGCATGGCTATAACTACATCCTCCTTGGGTTCAACTTCCTTCTCTTCTGATTCAACTTCTTCTTCCTCAACTTCTTTTTCATCTGACTCTGATTCGGTCAGATTCTTTCTCTTGTTCAGATTCTTCAGCAATTTCAGGTTCTTTGGGTTTAGAAGTCTCCACTGGTACTGGTGTGGATTCTTTGGATTTTTGTGTGGGTGGCTTTTTGGCAGTAATTGATTTTATAGATGTTGGTGTAGAAGATATGATGGTTTTGGCAGTTAATTTTGGAGTAACCGCTTTTGTGGTGAATTTTGGTGTGGCAGATTTTATAGTGAGAGCTTTTAAAGTTTCTGGCTTGGCGTTCTTTCGAATCAATGGCACTTCTTCCTCTTCATCAATTTCCTCTTCCAACACATCCTTTATCACAGACTCAATTACTTTATCAACCATCTTCTTTGATTTGTTCGTTTCAATTTTAGGAGATTCACTGACTTCTTTCTTAACCAATCGTTTGCTTCTTCTCTTTGTCATGATGAGACTGAATTTTTCCTCTACTTTGAGCACAAAATAAAAACTTTGAACAAATTTAGTGAGAGAAAGAGGAAGAATTTAGACGATCTAGGTTTTGTGTGAGAAAGATATGATCGAGAGAATATATAAGAAAAATATGAGACCAAGGAAATGAAATGAAAAAGGAAAGTAAGATCAAGGGCAATATATTTTTAAAAGATTTGAATCAGAACGGTTATCTTCAAAAAATTTGAAAGATAGTTGTCCGTTCAACCAAAAAGGCAGTTGCCATAAATATAACCGCCATTACATTTAGCCAATATTGTTAGAAACTACATATTAAATGTCACTTTTTGTAAAATACTACCTATTAAAAACTTCAGTTACTAAACTACCTATTATACTTATTTTGGTTTGGTAGCACTACCTTCTGCCAATTTTTTTGCCTATTTTTGGGTATTAGGGCCCACAATTATGAAATTTCTCCAATTTCAGCTAGGAAATTACTAGTGTGCCCCCTTTAATCTTCAACTTTAACTCACGACAATCATTTCCCCAAAGCTCCATATTTTTTCTTTCGTCATCATCATTTTCAGTTTTTACCGTCATTCTTGAGAAAAAGTCAAAAATAAAAAATTATATAGTACATATTTCATCTCATTTAATTCAAGATCTGCTTTAACCTTCTACTTTGTCTTGTTTTCTTTGAATTTCACAAACTGAGTTATTAGGTTGTAGTGTAAATTTGGGGGTTTAGGTCTCTTGTATTATAAATTTGGACTTTGTGTTAGAAAAATTAAAACCAATGGCTTCCATTCTTGAAGAATTAAACACAATTCTATAAATACCATCTTTGAATCCTCAATGCATCAAAAAAAAAATCAGTTTGTTAACATTCAAAAGATTCAAATTCTATTCAATAAAAAGTTTGATAAACCCGATTTCATGATAACTAAATAGTCATAAAGCAAAAAATCAAAAGGATTTGATGAAATTAATGATTTTGAGGCATACACACTAAACTAAAACGCATACCCAGGCAAAAAGAAATTGATTGTAGAAAGATCAAAATCATGGAATATTATCTCAAAAACAAAAAAAATCATAAGTAATCAAAAGGGGATAAAAACAAAGGGAAGAAGGAGTGCATAAGAGAAGTTTTAATTTGAATAATTTGACATGTGCCAAAGCATGTTAAATTCTTGTCCAGACAACTTCAAAAGAGAAAGGTTAATAATTGCATGCTGAAGGTGATGGAATATATCAAGAATCTTTTACTAAGTACAGAATTAAAAGTAGTTAAAGATTAGAGGGGGAAAATTAGTAATTATATAGTTTAAATTGGGGCAATAATATAATTGTAGGCTCAAATACCGGAAATTGGGGGGAAAAAGCAGTAGAAGGTAGTGCTACCATACTAGAATAATTATAATAGGTAGTTTAGTAACTGAAAGTTTTAAATAGGTAGTATTTCACAAAAAGTGGCATTTAATAGGTAGTTTATGACAATTTGGCATTTTATTTCCAAAAATTTGAAATTTTGAAAATGAACTGACTGACTAAAATAACCGCCTCAGGAATAAGGTTCCCTAATGGTCTGCAACTGGTCTGTGCCAACTTACTCCTTACAAGATTATGTTAAGGTACTTGAGTACTAAATTGATTAGCTCAGCATCGCATAAGAACTTTTTGAGACCTAAAAAGCAGAAAAATAGCAAATATATATATATATATATAAACAAATTGACATCATATGACTAGCCAAAGGGACAACTCAAGACCTAAGAGGTCATTGTCTAATTTTAATCATACCCAACATGGTACGAAGCTTGATAAACATTTCTCTACTCAAAGGTTTTGTAAAAATGTCAGCTAGTTGATCTTCTGACCTGCAAAACTCCAATTCTACTCAAGACCTGTAAAAATGAACATATAACTAGCCAAAGGGACAACTCAAGACCTAAGAGGTCATTGTCTAATTTTAATCATACCCAACATGGTACGAAGCTTGATGAACATTTCTCTACTCAAAGGTTTTGTAAAAAGTCAACTAGTTGATCTTCTGACCTGCAAAACTCCAATTGTACATTACCTTTTTCAACATTGTCCCTTAGAAAATGATTCCTAATCTCAATATGCTTGGTTTTAGAATGTTGGACAGGATTTTTCGAAATATTGATTGCATTTGTGTCATCACATAAAATGGGAACACTTCTGAATCCTTTAGTTGTGACTTTGTCCACAAGAGCTGAGCACAATATAAAGCAGCAGCAATGTACTCAGACTCTGCTGTAGATAAGACCACAGAATTTTGTTTCTTAGATCCCCATGAGATAAGGCAGGAACCTAAGAAGTGAGCCATTCTAGAAGTGCTCTTTTTGTCCACAATAAAACCAGCAAAGTCAGCATCTGCGTATCGTATAAGGTTCATACTGCTACCTTTTGGATACCACAAACACAAATCATCAATACCATTGAGATATCTTATGATTCTCTTAATAACCTTTAGGTGAGATTCTTTAGGGTTGCTTTGAAATCTTACACACAACCCTACTGAAAACACTATATATTGCCTATTGGCTGTTAAGTAAAGCAATGAGCCAATCATACCTCTATACAGCTTACCCTCAACATCCTTTCCCTTCTCATCAAGGCTCAGTTTTGTAGAAGTTGGAATAGGTGTTTCATAGGATTTGCTGTCTTACAGACCATATCTCTTCAACAGCTCCTTGAGGTACTTCTATTGATGAATCATAATTCCATCCTTGTTTTGAAGTCCTAGAGAGAACCCAAGTTCTCCCATCATACTCATCTGAAATTCACTTTTCATAGAATCTGCTAACTCATTACACAAATCAGGATTAGTAGCTCCAAAAAAAATATCATCAACATATATCTGAACCACTAGCAGAACAGTTCCCTTTTCCTTTAAGAATAGTGTCTTGTCAACTGAACCTCTCTTATATCCATTTTCTAAAAGAAAACTGGAAAGTCTCTCATACCAAGCTCTAGAAGCTTGTTTGAGACCATAAAGAGCTTTGTCAAGTTTAAAACATGGTTTGGCAAGTCACTATCCTCCAATCCAGAGGGTTGTTCCACATATACATCTTCTTTAAAATAACCATTAACAAAGGATATCTTAACATCCATTTGAAAGAGTTTGAAGTTCATATGAGCTGTAAAAGCAATTAAAATCCTGATTGCTTCAAGCCTGACTACTGGAGCAAAGGTTTCATCATAATTAATTCCTTCCTGTTGATTAAACCCTTGGACCACTATTCTTGCCTTGTTTCTGACTATAATATTTGAATCATCCAGTTTGTTCTTGAACACCCATTTAGTTCCAATAACAGACATGTTTTCCTTCCTGGTTTCAAAATGCCAAACTTGATTTCTCTCAAACTGATTGAGTTCATCTTGCATGGCTAGAACCCAATCTGGATCCATTAAAGCAATCTTATAATCAGTTTGTTCAACATTTAAAAGAAAAGAATAGAAAGCACAAAAGTTTTGTAAAGTAGAATTCTTTGTTTGAACCCCTTTGTTAATGTCACTAATGATAAGATCAGAGGGATGAGCGGACTTATACTTGAAAGATTTGTTCATATCAAGGTTTACATTGATGCCTTCTAATGTTGAACTGGTTCCTGTACTAGTTCCCCCTATTTCGTTGTTGCTTTGAACAGGTGAACTTGGTTCCATAGTGGTCTCAGTTACATTGTATTCATGTGGATGAGCCTCTAAGTCACTATTTCCTTCACTTACCTCATTAGCTACTTGTTTTTGTGCTGGACCAGACTCTTCCTCTCTAAGAGAGTTGTGTGGTGAGTCTGGTTCAACACCTTCTACTTCATTAGCTCCTGTAAAATTTAGCATGCCAATTTCGAATTCATCATCATCATCAACCTGCACATGCTTGCTAAACATATTAGTTTCATCAAATAGAACATGGAAACTTTCTTCAACACACCAGGTTCTTTTGTTGAAAACTTTGTATGCCATGCTGTGTGAAGAGTATCCAATGAAAACAACCTCATTGCTTCTAGGATCAAATTTGTCCAAACTTGATTTACCATTGTTGTGTACAAAGCATTTGAACCCAAAAATGCGTAAGTGTGCCATGTTTGGTTTTCTTCCCCTAAGGACCTCATAAGGTGTTTTCTTTAGTAAAGGTCTCAACATTACCCTATTTAAAATATAGCCTGCAGTACTCACAGCTTCAGTCTAGAAGTTTCGAGGTAGACCACTCTCTAGAAGCATTGTTCTTGCCATTTCTTCTAGAGTGCATTTTTTCCTTTCAACCACTCCATTTTGTTGTGGAGTTCTGGGAGCTGAGAAATTGTGAGATACACCATGATCATTACAGTAGGTTATAAAGTTGACATTGTCAAATTCAGAACCATGATCAGACCGGATAGAGACAAGTTGATGCTTAATCTTGTTTTGGACTTGTTTTATCAAGATTTTGAATTCTTCAAACGTTTCATTTTTACATTTTAGAAAGACTATCCAAGTATAACAAGAGTAATCATCAACTAACACAAACACATAACTATGACCATTTCGACCTTGTACACGCATGAGCCCACACAAGTCCATGTGTACAATTTCAAATGGTCTAGTGGTCCTTACAACCTTCTTTGGCTGAAATGAAGACTTGACATGCTTAAATTTAGCTCACTCATGGCAAATATGATCTGCAATGAACTTAATGTTAGGTAAACCTGTAACTAAGTCCTGAGATTGCAGTTTCTTTAACAAAGAAAAACTTACATGTCCAAATCTCTTGTGCCACAGCCAATGGTCATCCTCTATAACATTGAGACAAGTAGCACTAGTCTTAGGAATCTGACTCAAAAATGTTATGTAAACATTATTGTGTCGGGACCCCTTATAGACCAGTTCCTTTGTTTCAGCGTTAACTATGTGACAAAGATTTGTTTCAAATTCAACATGGTTTCCTTTGTCACATAGTTGAGATATGCTCAAGAGGTTATGTTTCAAACCTTCAACAAAATATACATCATCAATTGCTTGAGAAAGTGCCTTACCAACTTTACCTATACCCTTGATCAAACCTTTACTATTATCTCTAAAAGTGACACTTCCTCCATCATAGGGTACGAGTGAAAGAAATTGACTTTTATCTCCTGACATGTGTCTTGAGCAACCACTGTGCAAATACCAATATGGCTTTCCTTTCACTCTAACCTACACAAACAAATCAAGGTTTAGTTTTAGGAACCCAGATTTTCTTGGGTTCCTTGTTAATAGGAACTGGTTTGACACTGTCCTTTCTAACCCAGATTTGTTTCAAATTTGTCTTTCTTGTTTTATCATGTTTTCCATTTTTAGGCAAACTATGTGTGTGACTCTTTTTACTATAAACCTTTTAAACGTGAGACTGATTTCTTTTATTATGTTTTTTCTTGGACCAACAAGTTTCAATAGCATGTCCATTCTTACCACAATAGGTGAAAACTTGCATGTCTTTTGCAAAAACATACTTACCTCTCTTGAATTCATAAATCCAAGTCTCATCTCTTCCTAACTTTTGGGGCTGTTGAGAACTACTTCCAGAATACCCTAATCCAAACCTTATACGATTACCAGATTATGAGGTTAGGATGTTTAGAGTACTTTGAGCATCGACCAACCTATTCATCTGTCTTAGGCAATCACTCAAATCCTATTCCTTGATTTCAAGTTTCTTAAGCTGAGCTTCATGATACTCTGCAGCAATGGCAAGATCCAACTTTTCCCTATGAAGCTCATCCTTAAGTTTTGAAACCAATTCAGAGTCTGGTTCAGAAGTGGTCTGAGTATTCTTGCCTTTCTTTAGTTGGAGTATTTCAGCTTCAAGATCACAAATTTTAGTTTCATATTCTAAATGTAATAATTCAATATCAACACCCTGATTGTCTGAAGAAACTTTAGGGTTGATATCTTTCTTTAATTCAGTTATTTCAGCTTGTAAATCACAGATCTTACCCTTATATTCCAAACATAAGTTATTGATATTAACACCAGAACCACTTGTGCTAGCAAGGAAAGTTTTCAGATCTACATACACTTTGAACAATCCTTCCACATCATCAACCATATAATTATAAGCTAAAATCAAGTCAGACTTTTCTAGAGTGAGGGATTTCTGTTTAAGTAATTCAAAATTTATACCTTCAACTTCTGCCTCCTTAAGCTTACTAAAACCTCATTCATTATTTTGATAAAAATCTTTGAAAAAACTGATTAAGGTTTTAGCATCTCAAGTTCTATATTCTTCTGATCTAAACTTATTTTCAAGCTCTGAAATTTTTGCTTTCAGTTCTGTACAAATAAGTTCAAGCTCAGTAGAATGGCACTCACTAAGGTTAAGATTTCGAGTTACTTCTCTTAGTTTCTTTTTGTTAGCCTTATAAGCAGCATTGCCTTTAACATTTTGTTCAATAACAGAATCAATAAAACTTAGTAACTCATCTCTATCACAACATCTCATTTGTTCTTGCATATCAGAAATAGTTACCTGTTCTTCATCAGAAGAGCTGCTTCCTGCCATGAGACACATGTGTCCCTTCTTTATTGAACTGGTCTGCCTCTGGTCCACTTCTCCCAACAGTGCAGTCACATAAACTAGAGCTTCATCCTCCTCACTTTCACCACCTGAGTAGCAAGCATAGCTCTATTTGTCATCTTTTTCTCCATTGGTCCTCCCTTGTTAGTCTTCCATGCCGAACAATCCATGATCATATGTCCAGTTTCACCACATATGAAGCAACCAGTGCTGGTATTGGTCTTCTTTGTGTTGCATTTGTTCTTCTAGGATTTTCCCTTATATTGAGATCTGAGGCTTCTTTCAAACCTTCTGGCCATGAGACCTATCTCATCCAGATCTTCTTCATTTTCTTCTCCCTTCAAGGCTAGCCCTCGGTTTTTGGTTGTATTTTCCTCCTTTGTGCTTTCTAACATCTCGTGAGTCATTATTGACCTAATAAGTTGTTCCACAGACAAAGTGGATAGGTCCTTGGTTTCTTGAATTGCAGTTACCTTAGGCAGCCATTTATCTGTCAAGCTTCTCAAAATTTTCCTAACCAAATCTTCACTGGTGAAACTTTTGCCAAGACATTTTAGTTCATTAATAATAGACACAAAACGAGTATACATATCTTTTATATTTTCATCTCGGTTCACATCAAAAGTTTCATATTTAGACATAAGCATATCAACCTTAGATCTTCTGACTTCACTAGTGTTTCCCATATTTCATTAGCAGTAGATCATGCTAAAATATGGCTTACCTCATTATCAGCAATGCCTTGTTAAAGAAGAGACATAGCCTTGGTATTCTTCTCGAGTGTCTTCAGATATGTGCTGTTGTATTCACTCTCCATCTCTGTGCCATCAGTGTTGTTAGCCACCTTCTTTGATCCATTTTTTATTATCATCCAGCACTCATAGTAAGTACCAATGACAAAGTTTTGCATGCAGTTCTTCCACCAGGGATAATTTGTTCCATTAAATTTGGGCAGCCTTGATCCAGAGTTCCCATTCATCATCTCATGAGCATTCATCTTTTCTTCCTTCTCTAGGTGTTACCCCTTCAAGAAGTTAGGCTCTGATACTAATTGAAAGTGCAAGTGACATTCAAGAGGGGGGGGGGTGAATTGAGTGTTGTAAGATTGTTGTAAATTTTTCGATTGATTATAAGAACAGTTAAAAACCAGTTCTCGAGCAGCGAAAATAATAACGCAATAAAATAAAGAACACCAAGATTTAACGGGGTTCGACTTCTAATAAGTCTACGTCCTCCACTCACTCACTCCTTTTATTAATCAACTCAGAATAACAAAAAGAATTGCACTCAATCAATTATGCACCTATGCACAATATGATTCCCCAACTTCCTCCTATGGAAGTTCGATTCAACCTTCAGCTATGAAGGTTCTAATGAAGATGATCCGAAATGAACTTCCCCGGCAAACTAAACTCACAAAATGCTCAAATAACAACACTTTGTCTCTCAATAATAATTAGCCTAAAACGCTTACAAAAGAGAGTAGATTAAGACCTTAATGTGGTAATAGGGTTTATGCTAGGTTAAGACATCGAGAGAGAACTTTTGCAATCAGTGTTCTTCAATTTTAGTTCCTGCAAAAGTATCTTGTTTGTATGCCAGCAGATCACCTTAAATAAGACTTTGGCTAGTATATTATAAAATATTGCAAAAGAATATTTTCCTTAGAATTGTGGAAGTAATTCCACGGAAAATATTCTCACTTATTTTATTTGAGATCAAATAAAATCATTACAATATACATACTTGCCATACTTAAGAATATCTACCTTGCATAACAATCCAAGCATCCACATAATTTTTGAAAACAATTTTGCACGGAAAGAAATTTTCCTAAAGTACGGATGTATGAAGTAAACTCGAGAGGACTGGTTTAGCACTGTTCTTTGATTGTTCCAGTCAGCCAAGTTTACATATAGTTATGTATGACAAGTAACTTAGGTTCCTTGTCATCAATAATTAGTTCATTTCTCTAATCTCAAGCTTTATAGTGCATCTATTAACCTTCATACCACTTACATTGCATCTAAGACTCAAGAGTATGACTCTATGAACTTGGTCTTCATGCAATCTACAAGACTTGGCTCTATGAGCTTCATCTTGTCATCCATTGAACATGTTTCTTTAGTACCTGCACACGCAAACAGAAACTTAAATACAATATAATAGTTTAATGTAGTTTGTCATCATTCAAAACATAAGCAAGGAACTCAACACTATTATCAGTGATGGGGGAACGCATTTCCATGAGAAGAGGTTAGATAAGCTACTAGAAAAGTATGGCGTTTTGTAACACCCTGGAATTTCCTAACTTTCTTCTCTTGATTTTCCGGAAATATAATATAAATAATAAATAATAATATTACCATAACTCCGAATCAACTAGGAAAAACCAAAGTATTACCGCCGCCGTGATAACGACTAAGGCTTTTATCAAAGTACTACAGCGGAAGTCTTTAAAACCAAAATTAAATTAAAACTCAAAGTAAAATTTAAAATAAACTTAAAACAACCAAGTCAAAACTAAAAGAAAACCAAAATAAATCTTTATTACACTTCGGAACCATCTTAATGGCCCTTCAAAACCAAATAAACTTTAAACTTCAAAACAAAAGTCAACATCAAATAATAAACAACTAACAAGTCCATAAAGCATTAAACTAAGAAAACTACGATGCAAGCACTCCCACTCCAGCCCAGCATGATTGACTTATGCCCACTTGTACCTCTAGCTTTCTCTTTTTCTAAACAACTACTCGTCATCAAGTGGGTCATCGTAGGGCCAAGTCAAAGACAAAGCCATGCACACAAACACACAAAATCAGCAAAGCTGAGTACATAAATACCAAAGACTGCAAAAACATGATTAATATTAGAATAAAATAAAAGTATAACATACATATATACTTCTTACTGTTGACAACTCTTCACCTAAGCATAAACTCAACTCAAGTAAAATTATTTATTATATTTAAACTTTGGATTTCGCATTGAACGGCTTTCCTTTCCTTTAAAATTTCCATAAGGGGCACCAACTTGGGAGCAACTCCAAGAGGATATTACCTATGTCCCATAAAGTGACGGAATTCCAGCGCATTAAAAATATAAAAGAGTTTTACGTCTTGTACCCCAATTAGAAGTCATAGATCACTGTTCCATACGACTCCCCCCATTGTTCATACTCAAGGTATATACGTTCCAAGAGTTTTAGTGCGAATCCTCTTTCACTTTGCGTGATCAACCGGTTTAGCAATAATATGACTCACACACAACATCACATAAAAGCATGCATAGAATCAAACAAGCCATATTAATTACCTTTGATTAAAAGTGAAACAAAAAATCATTTTGTGTGTCCTTTAATTAGACTGAACTTCCTTTACCACACATTATCTGTGAGTGACTAACTAACTACCTTTTCCTTGACCACATATTAAACTATGAGCGGCTACATGTATATAAATATTTGCTCATTAATGTCTAATAATCATGTGAATAAAAATTCACAAACTACCTTTCTTGTTGACCACACATTAAACCTCATTTGTTGCGGTTATTTGGGGTGTATATGCTGCGGTTTTGGGCCGCAGCATACCCAGTAGCAGCAATTAAGAGCAATCTTATATGCTGCGGTTCAAGACTGCAGCATATAAAGAGATTATATGCCGCGGTTCCAAGATAACCGCAGCATATAATCCATTTTCCACCAAAAAAAAGATTATATAAGAACCGCAGCATATAAGGGGTCGAAAAAATATTTTTTTTTTAATTTTTTTTAATTTTTTTTTTTTGCATTTTGTGCTTTAATAACAACTTAAATGTTTATATACATAAAAGCTCTAAATGCTGCTTTTATCTCCTATTACATCTCAAAGATACAAAGAGTGAAAATGAGTAAATATACCAGCAGCAACAACAAGAAATGACAGCAATAGTAATAACAAAATCAGAAAAGCAGCAACAGTGTTGGAGAAGCAACAAGTAGCCACAGGTGAACGTGAGATATGCAGCAGTTTGTGGCGGGGCAAACTCTTGAAATTGCAACAGCAACAGTAGCAGCAAGTACTAGGGGTGTGCATTTAATTCCGGTTCCGATTTATTGGGATCCGGGAAAACCGAACAGAATATTCGATTTATCAAACCGGAAACCAGATCTGAATCGGAATGCATATTTCACGATTCGGAATATCCGGTTTTTGGTTTTTTTTATTATTATTATTTTTTTAAATGGACTTTGGCTACAACACAAAGCCCACAAAACCGCAAAACAATGAAACATCAGTAAAACCACAAAACATCAGTAAACCTTAAAATTCCCAAATCCCTAAAATCCCCATATCCCTCTCCCGTTCTTCCTTGTCGCTGTCATTGTCGCCGTCGTTCCGCCGGTCGTCTTCCTTTTGCGCGAGCGCAAGTAAGTCAATGAAAACAAATGTCTCAATTGCTGCTGTATTTTTGTACAACAATAAAGTTGTAAACTCTTTAGCATAATCCAAACAAATTTCTTCAATTCGATGCTAATTATAATTTGGGTTAGTGTTAATTTGTACATTAACTGCTTATTTTAGTTTGGAGGAGTATAATGTTCGACGAAATGCATGTCACTGTGAATATTTATACTTATATTGAGATTTTTGTTGGTGTTTTGAGTTAGTGGGTTAGTGCCTTAGTGGGATTTATAAAGTTTTGATTTTGTTTTTTGGGTGTTTTGAATTTTGTTATTTTTTTCCATAATTTGGCTAAAGTTGTTGTATTTTTTGAGGGTATAATTATAGATGATGAAGTGTATGAAATGGGTGTTTTTTATGATTGCTTTTGTTCAATTTAGTTTGTTCATTTGTAATTGTAATGCTTCATTTACTCCTATTGATTCTTACTTGTTACTTTGTTAGTTTGTGGTTCATCACAACAAAATGTTAGATTTCAAGGTCAGACTTATCACCCTGATTTGGGGCATTCCTCTGTTAAGCTCAGTATTCAAGTAAATTCTGTTGTTGCTACTAACAGTTCCAGTGCTCCATCTCCCATTTATCAGTCTGCTTCTTGTCTTGTTTGGATGTCTGATTCATTTCTTGAAATGAGCAGTCTGTCCATGAACTGAAAAAAAGTTTACTTGGTTAATTTAATTGCTGCTGTATTTTTGTTGAAAACTTGGTTTAGCATTCACTGTTTCAGATTTAAAACAGATTATAAAACTGTTTCAGAATTTAAAAGTGTTTTAGAATGTTGCAGAATGTTCTGAATGTGATGAATGTTAATTGCTTTTTGTATGCCATTTGCTAGTGTCATCAAGCTTCTAGACAATGAAGAAACTCAAGACTTCCATAACAATGATAATTCAGAGGAGGACAATGATCAACAACATAGTTCCTCGGAGGATGAACCACCAAATAAGCAAGGAAAGCGCAAGAAGAAACAGAAAAAGCCAGCCGCTTCAGCCATGTCAAGGAGCAAAGGTAGCACAACGACCGAGAGGAAGAATCGCTTCAAATGGTGGGATCATTTTTTAAGGATTAGTGAGGACCCTCCCATTGCTCAATGTAAGTATTGTGCTGGTCAAGTTGGTTGTCATAGTAAAAATGGCACTGCTCCTTTGTCAAATCATGTTAAAAGGTGTAAATTGTATCTTGCAAATTTGGATAAAAAGCAAAAAACTAATTGACTTAGAAATGAAAACATTAGTGAATGATGATGGAACCACTGAAACTTACACCGTTCCTAAACTATGGGAGTTTGATCAAGATCATTGTAGAAAAGAGCTAGCTAAAATGATTGTTGTGGATGAGTTGTCATTTTCTTTTGTTGAACGTGAAGGTTTCCGTGCATTTTGTAAAGCTTTGAATCCTCAATTTGTTCCTCCTTCACGTAATACTGCCACTAGAGATTGTTATGGTCTTTTTTTTTAAAAAAGAAATGAGTTGAAAGATGTGTTTAAGAATTTGAAATCTAGGGTTTGTTTGACAACTGATTGTTGGAATTCAAGTCAAAACTTAGGTTACATGTGTTTGACTGCTCATTTTATTAATGATGATTGGGTGTTGCATAAGAGGATCATTAACTTTTGTCGTATTGCTGGCCATTCTGGTGAAATCACTAGTAGAACTTTTGGGAAATGTTTAAATGAATCGGGATTAAAAAACATTTTGACTGTGACTGTTGGTAATGCCACTTCAAATGATCTTGCAATTGATTACTTGAGGAGAAGACTTAACATGTAGGAGTCAAGTGTGTTAGATGGTCAACATTTGCATATGCGATGTGCGGCTCGTATATTGTACTTGATTGTGAGAGAGGGTTTAAAAGAATGTGATTTGTCAATTAAGAAAATCCGTGCTCTTGTTAGATATGTTAGATCTTCCCCCGCTAGACTTTTAAAATTTAAAGAATGCATCAACGAAGAAAAAGTAGAGAGTAAAAGTCTTGTTTGTTTGGATGTTGAAACAAGGTCGAATTCTACATTTCTAATGCTTGAATCCGCTATAAAGTTAAAAAAGGCTTTTGATTGGTTGCTCATGAAAGATTCCACATGTTACAAAGAACTTTGAAAAATTGGTGGGGGTCCAAATGAAGATGATTGGAAGAGGGTAGGCTCTTTATTACCTTTTTTGAACATTTTCTATGATGCAACATTGAGGTTATCAGGTTCTCGATATGTGACTTGCAATTATTATGTGCATGAGATTTATGGAACTAGTTATATGATTAAGATTAACTTAGAAGGTGAGGATGAAGGTGTTAAGAACATGGCTATAAACATGAAGGCAAAGTATGAGATATACTATGGTAATGTTGAAAATATCAATGTATTAGTGTTTGTGGGTGTGATTTTAGATCCTCGTCATAAAATGACTTATGTTGAATGGATGGTCAAGGATAATTATGACGAAACAAAAGCTAATCTTTTGATCTCTAAGATTAAGCTTGTTTTGGATGCTTTGTTTCACTCTTATGCTTCTTCTATGTCCCAACCAAAGAAAAATCAAACATCCACCTCCACCTCTACTTCTACTTCTACTACCTCTACTTTTACTCAAGATGTTAATAAGACTAGAACTAGAGGACATTGAGAAAACATTGATCTTAAGGCAATAATGACATCAAAGTTTTAAAGGGACACAGGTTGTATGGAAACTAGTGACACCAAATCCGAGTTAGATAAATATCTAGATGAAGTTAAAGAGCCAAAAATTTGAAATATCGATATTCTAGCATGGTGGAAAGATCAACAAAGGAGATATCCTATTCTTCACAAGATGGCTAAGGATGTCCTTGCCATACCCATTTTCACCATTGCATCGGAGTCGGCTTATAGTATGGGGGGTCGCGTGCCAGATGACTTTCGAACATCATTGACTCCAAAAATGGTTGAAGCTTTAGTTTGCTCAAACGATTGGCTCTGTACTTCTCTTGTGCCATTAGTGATTGAAGAGAGTTTGAAAATATTGGAAGAAATGGAAGAAGGTTAGTTTGCTCATTAAATTATTTTTGTTTTAACTATTTAAGTTATTTTCTAAACTAAGAAAGGTTGTCTCTTTAACACTTTAATTTATTTTATGTTTTGTAGGCTTGAAGGATTTAACTTTGGAGCAACCGGAAATCATCATAGATGAGACGATTGATACAATGGAGTGATGGACCAAGACTTATTGGTTGTAAACTTGTAATTTAGTTGTGATTTGGAACTTAATGGTGTAATATAAAACTTGATACATTTTTAACTTTTTATGCTTTTCCCGTACTCTTGAATGTTTAGACTTTGAAATTTCGTAGCCTTGCACGGCTAATTATAGGCTTGTAGCCTTGTAAGTTGTAACTTTGTAAGCTTAAATGCATTATGGATTATTGAACTAAATGCAATATTGCTTGAAAAATAGATAAAAAAGAGCAACAAAGATTTATAAATTCGGAAACCGGATATCCGATTTTCCGATCTGGTTTTCCGGATTTCCAGATATTCGGATTTTTCCGGACCGGATACAGAATGGAAGAATCCATTTCCGAAAATCCGGATATCCGCATTCGAAATTTTTCTGGTATCCGGTTTTGCACACCCCTACCAGCAACTCAGCTCAGTGACTCACAAACAACCAGACAACAACAATAACAAGACAATCACCATCAGGGAAGTGGTTACGAGTACCCACCATTCGAGTTAGGTAAGAAACTAAAATATGTGATCTTCAATCCGAAATATTCCAACTTAAGAAAGGTAAGAACATCTAGTCCACTTCTGAACCAAATTCTAAAATGGTTTCAAATCTTAAGGATGAGCTTCATAGGGAAAAATTAGACCTTGCCATTGCTACAGAGTGTAATGAAGCTCAGCTTAGGAAACTTGAAATTAAGGAGCAAGATCTGAGAGACTGCCTAAGACAGATGAACTGGTTGCTCGATGCCTAGAGTACTCTAAACATCCTGACCTCACACCCTAATAATCCTATGAGGTTTGAATTAGGGTATTCTAGAAGTAGTTCCCAACTGCCTCAAATTTTGGGAAGAGATGAGACTTGGATTTCTGAATGCAAGAGAGGTAAGTACGTGTTTGCAAAGGGTATGCATGAGTGCACCTATTGTGGTAGGAATGGACATGTAATTGAGACTTATTGGACAAAGCAAAAACATGATAGAAGAAACCAGTCTCATGTTTAAAAAGTCCATAATCATAAGAGTCACACAGATAATTGGTCTAAAAATGGAAAACATGATAAAACAAGGAAGACAAATATTAAACAAATCTGGGTTAGAAAGGACAAAATCAAATCAGTTCCTAAGGACAAGGAACCCAAGAAAATCCGGGTTCCTAAAACTAAACCTTGATTTGTCTGTGCAGGTTAGAGTGAAAGGAAAGCCATATTGGTATTTGGACAGTGGTTGCTCAAGAGACATGCTAGGAGATAAAAGTCAATTTCTTTCACTCGTAGCCTATGAAGGAGAAAATGTCACCTTTGGAGACAATAGCAAAGGTTTGATCATCAGTACAGGTAAGGTTCGTAAGAAACCTTCTCAAGCGATTGATAATGTATACTTTGTTGAAGGTTTGAAACATAACCTCTTGAGCATCTCTCAGCTATGTGACAAAGGAAACCATGTTGAATTTGAAACCAATCTTTGTCACATAGTCTACACTGAAACAAAGGAACTGGTCTATAAGGGGTTTAGACAAAATAATGTTTACATAACATTCTTGAGTCAGATTCCTAAGACCAGTGCTACTTGTCTCAGTGTTGTAGAGGATGACCATTGGCTGTGGCACAAGAGACTTGGACATGTAAGTTTTTCTTTGTTAAATAAACTACGATCTCAGGACTTAGTTACAACTTTACCTAACATTAAGTTTACTGCAGATCATATTTTCCATGAGTGTGCTGAATGTAAGCATGAAAAGTCCTCTTTTCAGCCAAAGAAGGTTGTAAGCACCACTAGACCATTCGAAATTATGCACATTGATTTGTGTGAGCCCATGCGTGTAGAAGGTCGAAATGGTCATAGTTATGTGTTTGTGTTAGTTGATGATTACTCTCGTTATACTTGGATATCTTTCTGAAATTTAAAAAAACTTTTGAAGAATTTAAAATATTGATAAAACAAGCCGAGAACAAGATTAATCAGCAACTGGTCTTTATCTGGGCTGATCATGGTTCTGAATTCGACAATATCAGTTTTATAACCTACTATAATGATCATGGTGTATCTCACAATTTTTCAGCTCCTAGAACTCCATAACAAAATGGAGTGGTTGAGAGGAAAAATCGCACTCTTGAAGAAATAGTAAGAACAATGCTTCTAAGAGTGGTGTACCTCGAAACTTCTGGGCTGAAGCTGTGAGTACTGTGTGCTATATTTTGAATAGGGTAATGTTGAGACTTTTACTAAAGAAAACACCTTATGAGCTCCTCAAGGGAATAAAACCAAACATTGCACACTTACGTGTCTTTGGGTGCAAGTGCTTTGTACACAAAAATGGTAAATCAAGTTTGGACAAATTTGATCCTAGAAGTCATGAGGTTGTTTTCATTGGATACTCTTCACACAACAAGGCATACAAAGTTTTAAACAAAAGGACCTTGTGTGTTAAGGAAAGTATCCATGTCTTATTTGATGAGACTAACATGTTCAGCAAGCATGTGCAGATTGATGTTGATGAGTTCGAGATTGGCATGCTGAACTTTACCGGAGCTAAGGAAGGAGAAGGTGCTGAACCAGACTCACCACGCATCTCCCATAGAGAGGAAGAGTCTGGTCCAGCACAGAATAAGGTAGCTCAAGAGGTAAGGGAAGGAGATAGTGACTTTGAGGCTCATCCACATGAAGGTGATGCAACTGAGACCACTATGGAACCTAGTTCACCTGTTCAAGCAACAAAGAGACAGGGGGAACCGGTTTAACATTAGGAGGCACAAATGTAAACTTTGATATGAACAAATATTTTAAGTTTAAATCCTCTCATCCCACTGATCTTATCATTAGTGACATTAACAAGGATGTGCAGACAAGATATTCTACATTACAAAACTTTTGTGCTTTTTATTCCTTTCTTTCAAATGTTGAACCGACTTATTACAAGGTTGCTTTAATGGATCAAGATTGGGTTCTAGCCATGCAAGATGAACTCAATCAGTTTGAGAGAAATCAAGTCTGGCATCTTGAACCTAAGAAGGAAAACATGTCTGTTATTGGAACTAAGTGGGTGTTCAGGAACAAATTGGACGATTCAAGTATTATAGTCAGTAATAAAGCTAGGCTAGTGGTTCAAGGGTTTAATCAACAGGAAGGAATTGATTATGATGAAACCTTTGCTCCTGTAGCCGGGCTTGAAGCAATCAGGATGTTAATTTTTTTTGTAGCCCATATGAACTTCAAACTCTTTTAAATGGACGTTAAGACACCCTTTCTTAATGGTTATTTGAATGAAGATGTTTATGTGAAACAACCCCTTGGATTTGAGGATAGTGACTTGCCAAACCATGTTTTTAAACTTGACAAAGCTCTTTATGGTTTCAAACAAGCTCCTAGAGCATGGTATGAGAGAATTTCTAGTTTTCTTTTAGAAAATGGCTATAAGAGAGGCTCGGTTGACAAGACACTATTCTTAAAGGAAAGGAGAACTGATCTGTTCGTCGTTCAGATATATGTTGATGATATTTTCTCGGAGCTACTAATCCCTATTTGTGTAATGAGTTTACCGATTTGATGAAAAGTGAATTTTAGATGAGTATGATGGGAGAACTTGAGTTCTTCCTAGGGCTTCAAATCAAGGAAACCAAGGATGAAATCACGATTCATCAGCTTAAGTACCTCAAGGAGCTGTTGAAGAGATATGGTCTGTAAGACAGCAAATCCTATGAAACACCTATTCCAACTTCTACAAAACTGAGCCTTGATGAGAAGGGAAAGGATGTTGAGGGTAAGCTGTATAGAGGCATGATTGGCTCATTGCTTTACTTAACAGCCAGTAGGCCAGATATAGTGTTTTCAGTAGGGTTGTGTGCAATATTTCAAAGCAACCCTAAAGAATCTCACCTAAAGGATGTCAAGAGAATTCTGAGATATCTCAATGGTACTGATGATTTGTGTTGGTGTCCAAAAGGTAGCAGCATGGACCTTATTGGATACACAAATGCTGACTTTGCTGGTTTTATTGTGGACACGAAGAGGACTTCTGGAATGACCCACTTCATAGGTTCTTGTCTCATCTCATGGGGATCTAAGAAACAAAATTCTGTGGCCTTATCTACAGCCGAGTTTGAGTACATTGTAGCTGCTTTATATTATGCTCAGCTCTTGTGGATAAAGTCACAACTAAAGGATTTTGGGATCTGTTTCAGAAGTGTTCCCATTTTATGTGATAACACAAGTGCAATCAATATTTCGAAAAATCCTGTCCAGCTTTCTAAAACCAAGCGTATTGAGATTAGACATCATTTTCTAAGGGACAATGTTGAAAAAGGTAATGTGGAATTGGAGTTTTGCAGGTTAGAAGATCAACTAGCTGACATTTTTACAAAACCTTTGAGCAGAGAAATATTCATCAAGCTTAGTACCTTGTTGGGTATGATTAAAATTAGACAATGAGCTCTTAGGTCTTGACTTGTCCCTTTAGCTAGTCAAATGATGTCCATTTGTATATACTTTTTCTTGTTTTTTTTTTTTCCTTTTGATTTTCAGGGTTCACAAAGTTCTTATGCAATGCTGAATTGATCAATCTAGTACTCAGATACCTTAGCATAATCTTGACAAGAGTAAGTTGGCACAGATTAGTTGCAGACCATTTGGGAACCAGATTTTTGAGGCGTTTATTTTAATCAGTTGGTTTATTTTCAAAAGAAAAAATTCATACAAATAATCCCAACTATGGGCGTTCACCTAATAAGAGACCGAACTTTGATTAATCCAAAAATGGACCCAACTTTCATGCCCATTTTCCAATTTTGGACCCTCTTAAATTTTAACTTGTAAAATCAAGTAAATCTTGCTAATTATCCGGTTTTTGCATAAGCAGGACGACCCGAATCCGCCATCACAACCATCCCTTCCACCCCAAACCTCCAAATGTTAACAAAAAACCGGATAATTAACAAGATTTACTTGATTTTACAGGTTAAAATTTAGGAGGGTCCAAAATTGGAAAATGAGCATGAAAGTTGGGTCCATTTTTGGATTAATCAAAGTTCGGTCTCTTATTAGGTGAACGCCCATAGTTGGGATTATTTTTATGAATTTTTCCTTTTCAAAATTTCAAATTATTGGAAATAAATGAAGTCACAGTTGTATTTATGGCAACTGCCTTTTTGGTAGAACGGATAATTATTTTTCAAATCTTTGAAGATAACCATTTGATACTTTCCATATTCCATTTCATTTCGTTCACCACATATTTTCTATTTTTTTCTCTCGATTATATTTTCTCTTACAAACCCTAAATTACCTGAATTCTTCTTCTTTCTCTCACTAAAATCGTGCAAGTTTTTTTCTCTTTCTAAGTGCACAAAACAGAGGAAAAAATTCAGTCTCATCATGTCAAAAAGAAGAAGCACAAGGTTAGTTGAAAAGGAAGTTAGTGAGTCTCCTGAAATTTTAACTAAGGATTCGAAGAAGATGGCTGACAAAATGATCGAGTCAGTGGTAAAAGATTTTTTGGAAGAAGAGGTTGATGAAGAGGAGGAAGCACCCTTGATCCAGAAGAACTCTACTAAGACAGAAACATCAAAAGCTCTCACCACCAAATCAACCACTCCCAAATCCACCACAAAATCAACCACCACAAAAGCAGTTACTCCAAAATTAACTGGTAAAACCACCAAATCTTCTACTCCAAAATCCACAAAATCAACTTCTCCTAAAAATCCACCCACACCAAAATCTAAAGAATCCTCAGCAGTACCGGTGGAGGCTTTTAAGCCTAAGGAGTCTAAGAAAGTAGAGGACTCTGAACCAAAGAAAGAGTTCGAACCTACATCTGAGTCAGAATCGGTTGAAAAGGAAGTTAGGAAGAAGAGAGTGAATAAGAGGAAGAGGAGGTTTAACTAAAGGAGGATATAGTTAATTCTATGCGAAAGTAGTTGAAAGAAAAGAAAGTTAGTGCAAAGAAACCGCCATCTAAAGCGGTTAAGGAAGTTCAGAAGGAAGATACTAAACCAAGGACTACAAAACAGCCAGCCAAAACCACAAAATCCAAAACTCTCACTCCTAAAACCACACCCAAACCAGTGAAGAAAACGAAAAAGAAGGAGGGTGCTGATGGTGAGGGGGAAGTTGATATTGCTGTGGAGAAGGAGGGTACTATAGCTGTGGAAAGAAAGGGTGCTCGAGTGAAAACTGTTGCCAGGAAGGGTGTTGAGGCTTCCAAAGGCAAGACGGTTATGCGGGAAACACAACCAGACCAGTGCACAGCAGGCCAGAAGAGAAAGCAATCTGCTATTGTTGTTTCTACGGGTGTTAAACCCAAGAAAAGTAAGTCTGCTACTCCCCAACCATTATATAATCATAAGGATAGACAAATTCTTGTTGGTTTCTCTATTACAAAGAGTTGGGTTGAACAAAAGTTTCTGCATCAGATTAAGGATGCTTTAGAGTTTCAGAAGGGGCCTGTGTTGTTTGCTAAAGATTTAGATGTTTTTATGCCATTGTTTGAAGAATTCTATGACCACCTGCACACTAAGGGTGATGGGTCCTACTTTGCTTTTGTTAAGGACACTCCCATTAATTTGTCTGAAAAGAAATTGGCTGAAATTCTCAAAGTTCCAACTAAGGGACTTGATGTGTACTCAAGGAAGAATTGGATGACCTTCTGTCGAGAGAGTCACAGCTGAACAGATCCAGACCAGATTGTTTAATGGTCCGCCTGATCCCAAGTAGGGGTACACCATTGGCCACTTAAAGGAGCCAATCATGAGGATATTTCGTACCATAGCCTCAAAGATTGTGTTTCTTTAAGCACAAGGCCGAATGAGTGTACGGTTGATGGATAGTGTTCTGATCTACTGTCTCATTGAACACATTCCAGTCAACCTCCCTGTTATGATATTAGGTCATATGATCTGCTATGTGGAGAAAGCAAACCAAGCTCTACCCTATGGAGGATGGCTGACCTTAGTGTTTGGTCATTGGAAGATTACTATGGTAGGAGACTATGGAACCAAGTCTCATCTCACCAATCAAATAATAGGACAGAAGGGTATGACATATGCAGGTGTTGTTTTGAAAATGAAAGATGATGGAAGAAGTGATACTGTTCTTGCTGGGACTAGTATAGAATCAGTTCAGGCAACCTATGCCTTGGTGAAGCAGCAAAGTGACCAGAATCAGCTAATGTAGAATATGGTAAACAGTGTCACTACACTATGCTCTACACTACAAGAATCTTACAAGAGGATTGAGGCTCGTCTTGATAAAGCTGGTATAAAAGGAACAGAGGATTCTGAACAGAGGATGATGAACTGATCTCTGAGAAGAATGAAGAAGAGGAAGATGAAGAAAATGATAAAAGTGTTTCAGAGGGCGAAGAAGATGATGGGACTGAAAATGGCTCTGGAGCAGATTAAATTTCCTTTGTCTATTCATTTATTCTCTTATTGCGGCTAACCCCTCTTATTCATTGAACTCTAATTCTGGTTTCCCCCCTTCCCCAAATTACAAAAACATTGCTCTTATGTAATTTAGTCTACTACTGGTCTGTAATAATTTATTGAATACAAGTAGCTTTGGTACTTTTGCAGGAACAATGGTACAATCTGCATCTCTAGAATGCTGTTTGAGCTACCTAAATTAGCTTGAACTTAATGTAATTAGTAGTTTTACGACTAATTGTGTTTATTGTCTGTTTCATTTTTTCTCGTTCGTTTGAGTATTTTGATGATACCATATGGGGGAAGCAGGTGAAGTTCTGATCTCTTCTACCTATCTCAGGGGAAGAAGGTCTTATGAGTTATAATTTGTGTGTTTTGCAGAAACTAGAGCAAGGCTAAAAGCCTTACTAGAGGTGACAAACCTGAATGGTCTGGAAGTAAGTGTATTCAAAGCATGCACTTTACTTCTTTTCATCCCAATGGCTTGGAAACAAGTCTGAACTAACTGATGTTCTTATTGTGAATGCATGTGTAAGTCTAAGGGCTCTGAGTCTAACTAGTATTTGCCCATGGTACTTAGAAACTCTTTATTAAAAATGTTGTCAGTTAGTTGTGGACTGGTGTACTTGTGAATGATGCTTAATCTGCAGGAATAGTACGAGACCAATCCCCTTGAGTTCTCAAACGATTCAAGTTTTTGAAAAAGTTCCAAAAATTTAATGATATTATTTGCAGGGGGAACTTCATGGTTTGTCAGCATCAAAAAGGGGGAATTTGTTGATTTCCTAGCTTGTGTTTTGAATGATGACAAACTGCATTGAACAATCATACTGTATGCAAGTTTCTGTTTGCATGTGTAGGTACTAAAGAACAAGTTCAATGGATGATAAGATAAGCTCATGAAGCCAAGTCTTGAAGTTTGCATGAAGACCAAGTTCATTGAGTCATATTCTTAGGTCTTAGATGCAATGTAAGTGGTATGAAGGTTTGCAAATGCATTATAAAGGTTGAAAATAGAGAGATGAGCTAGTTGTGGATGACAAGGTACCTTAGTTGCTTGTCATACACAACTACAAGTAAACTTGGCTGAAAGGAGCAATTTGGGAACAGTACCAAACCAGTCCTCTCGAGTTTACTTCATACATCAATATTTTAGGAAAGTTTTCTTTCTGCGCAAAATTGATTTCAAAATACACGGATGCGTGGTTTGGTATGTAAGTAAGATCATCTTAAGTATGGCAAGTATGTTATATTATATTGTATTGATTTTATTTGATCTCAAATAAAATCAGTAAGAATATTTTCCGTGAAATTATTTCTATATTCCCAAGGAATATATTCTCTTGCAATATACTATAACATACAAGCCAAAGGCTTATTTAAGATGATCAGCCTGGATACAGACCTAACACTTTTGCACGAGAAAAAATTGAAGAACATAGATTGCAAAAGTTCTCTCTCTAAAGGTTTTAACCTAGCATAAACCCTAATACCACATTTCGGTCTTAATTTACTCTCTTTCTCTAAGCGTTTAGGCAAGTTATTATTGAGAGACAAAGTGTTGTAATTTGAGCATTCTGTGAGTTTAGTTTGCTGGGGAAGTTGATCTGGGATCATCTTCATTTGAACCTTCTTAGTTGAAGGTTGAGTCGAACATCCATAGATGGAAGTTGGGGAACCATCTTGTGCATAGGTTCATAAGTGATTGTGTGTTATTCTTTTTGTTATTGAGAGCTGATTAATAAAAGGAGTGAGTGAGTGGAGGACGTAGACTCCTTAAAAGTTGAACCTCGTTAAATCTTGGTGTTGTTTATTTTTATTGCGTTTTGTTTCCGCTGCTTGAGAACTGGTTTTTAACTGGTCTCACAATCAACCGAAAAATTGACAACGATCTCACAACACTCAATTCACCCCGTTCTTGAGTGTCACTTGCACTTTCAAGTGGTTTGAGCCAAAAAAAGTGAGATTTGAATGAAAACTCAACTTGATAGTTTAGGGTATGAAGTAGTGTAGTGAGGGGCATGATTTTGAGTGGATGAATAAGCGAAAATTGTTTCATTGTATTGAATTGTTGATAAAAATGCATTTTTGACTTGAAAATGGCATAAATTGAGTTCTTGTGGAATTTTGTGAAACTTGCCTCTCTTAAATTGAGTTCTATATGAACTTGAAATGAACTAAAGTAGTGAATTTTGTGTACTTTGCCTCTCTTGATGAATGAACTTGATTTCCATGTATTAATGGTGATGACAAATTGAGAATGACTCAAAGTAGCAGCAATTCGTAGACTGTTGAAGCTAATTTCTGCACAATGACTACTAACTTACATAGGTCATATAAGTTAGGTGATTCCCTTTTGGTCAAAATTAATTTAACTCAATTTGATCTTCATGAGTTAGATGATGATTTTACATGTCATTTGAAACAAAACCATGTTTGAAATTGTCTTGAAATAAATGAATCAAACATGGAAGCTCACGACATTAATTTTAGTTCAAAAATAGTTTCTTTAAGGTTCTAAATGCTTGCATGTAATGCTCTTGTTATTAAAAGCAAATGTAGACATCATGTTTGCTCATATTAGCCCCCTTTTTCCCCAATTGTGAAATGATAATCTTGTTGGAAAATGAGGCTGAAAATGTTGGAAATGATGGTTTGTTGGATGCTGCTAAGACTTTGAGTCTTCCATATTTTATTGCAGGTGGCTGGACAAGCATAGCTCATGGTTTATTTATGGGAAATATCTATATACAGCCGTTGTGCTGCCAAAATTTCTGCTTAAAATTCTTATATTTTGCAGGTCTAGTTCAAATGATGACATTGTGGAGGTGGAGGACATGCGTCAGGTGTCCTCCAAGAGGTTTAGACTATGGGCTCCTGGGGAGTGGCAGCCTAGCATGTTGGCCTTTGATCGGGCTTAGCATATTTCTCACCATCCTCTCTCGGGCCATGTGAGTGACTAACTCTTTTACTTTCCCTTTTTTTATCTTTTCAGTTTTTTTTTTTCTTGTTCAGCCTTCAAACTTTCCTTTTCCCTTTGCAAGACAACCACCATCTGAGGGGTTTTGGCTCGAGTACTCCATTCTTGGAGGGGCTTGCTTTACTCTGAGGGCAGCGGGATCCCGATCTTCTCCGCATGCTCTCGGGATGTAGATTTGATGACTTCATTCAAGGCCTTCAGGACATCGAGAGCGTGGAAAGTTCTCGAGTATTCGTTCTTTGTGTCTTGGAGTGGTGGTGGGTCACAAAACTTCCACCGATCCATTGCCTTCATGTGAATCCGTCATTACCTGAAGAAATCAGGTGTTTCTTTTGAGTCTTTTTCACACTGTAGTGAAAGAAATGGCCTTCGTTAATAATGTTGGCCTTAAAATGGTTACTAGGTAGTTGAACCCTTCATCCTTGGGTCCTAGATGCATCCGATTAGGGGTCTCGACCTTTATTGGTACTACATCAAAGGGGTTTCAGGAGGAAGGGGTTCGTGCCGTGTTCTACCTTTGGTGGCAGCTTATCCACTATGAAAAAAACTGTCGGTTTTCCGAGTTTAATTCCTTTCATTGGCATTCATTAGCCTTTTCGAGATTGCCCTTTCTTTTAGGAGCCGACTTCGGATTCGTCGCTTCCAGGAGGATCCGGTGATATCCCGAGCCTTTCGGAGATGTACATGTCGCTCGATTTTACTGCCATGGATGTTTCGTCGACGAGCCAGGGCCTTGCAACTTAGGAGTCTAGCTTCTTGTTTAGTGTATGCATGCCTAAATGTACATATTTATTCTTAGTTTTGTGCATATTTGACTGGGGTCTTTTTTTGACTCATTTGGCTGGTCATTTTTTACTTTTTCGACTTTTGACTTTGAAATTGACCTTAACGCGACTCAAGGGAGGGTACCGACTTTCCCCCCGAAAAATAAAAGAAATAGTAATTAAAAGGACTCGGACTTAAAACAGGTGAATTAGGTTTAGAAATCGAGGAAGATATGCACAAATATCGAGGCAAAGCATGTAAGTTTAAAAAGGAAACAGAAATAGGGGGGCCTGCGCTAGAGAAGCCAGCCTGCGCCTAGGCGCTCGTCCAGCGCTGTGGCGCTCGTCGTTTCCTTATTTATGGCAGCTTCAAGGCTATATATACCTCTTGTCCCTTAGGTTTGTTCGTCTTCATTCGAACCAAAAGTGATGATCTTAAGAGGTTTTTGTTCGAAAAATTCAATATCTTAGTGCATTCTTGCAATCATGGCTAGAAGTTTTGAAGTTGCTTGTGAAGAATGGCTGTCGTCGCTAAACCTAGAGGAGAAAGGCTTGCTGAAGGACTATAAGCTTTCCTCTCTAATCACCTTGAGGTGCGCTCAACTCGATATTAATCTTATATATGCTGCAGTTGGATTTTGGAATAGAAACACCCATAGCTTCATATTTCGTGAGAGAAAGGTGACCCCTTCTCCTGAGATATTAGGCGGCATAGCGCGATTGTCTTGTGATGGTTTGCCCTGTCATCCCAATACCAAAGATTATTTTTGTCCTATTTTTTATCGTTATCTAAATCTCGATGCATATGTGATGGAAAAGGTTGACCATGGTGGGAAAGTAGACTTGGTTGCCATAATTGATTATTTCAGGACTGCCGAAATAGCTCGGTAGAGATATAAGTGGCGAGCTTTGTTGATTTGCATATTCGCAAGATTCCTTTTTGTGAATGGTGATCCCTCGATTGGTTATGCTGCTTTGATTACCAATGTTGAGCAATTCGAAGATGGAAGGACCCCTATGCCACTATGGACAAGGGAGTTATTTAGACTCTTGATCGCCTGAAGAGGGATTCTGAAGCCCCCTTGACCCACTGTCCCCTACTTCTCCAGGTAAACAATTGAATGTTATGCGATAAATGTTGTGAATTATTTGATCTTGAATTGTTAGTAATAAAAGGTCATTTAATGCTAAGTCACATGAAAGATGTAAGGATTATCATTTTGATGAGTAAATCATTCCAAATATATATTAGTCATAATACATTCGAAATATTTTACATACCCGACATTTTTTGTGCAGGTGTGGCTTATGGATTGTCTGAATTTGATGGAGCCTCCGTTGAACATCCCTACCTATACTCTTAGGAACTTGTATGGGCGACACCGGTGGCATCATCACTCTACCATGCATGAATGGTTGTTGATCGTTGCTGATAAGAAAATGAATGTTCGCTGGACCGTTTCGTGGTGGAAGATCAAAACTATGGTCTATACAGATTAAACTCCTTATATCCGTGTGGCTGGCTTGACTGCTTTGACCTTCTACTGCCCTTCTAGAGTGATGAGGCAATTTTGCATCCAACAGGTAATCCCGGATCATGACACTGTGAGGCCTGAAGAAAAGTTTGTGCTACTTGGTATTGCCAAGAGTTGGGAAAACAATTGGGTGAAGAGGACGAAGATGTCTGTGACTCCATTCCCAAAATGCTACGAGAAGGTATCGAAGCATTACTTAATTTGGATGAACGCAGATTCTATTTCTAGTCGTGTAGAGGCCCATAAAGTCGAAAGGAGAGATCATGGGTATGCTAAGGACAGAGTCTAGGAGAGACCCAAGTTTACTTATATTAAGGATAGACTAGGTCCTAAAAAGGTACTTGTACGGCAAAGGCTCGAGAAGCTTTCTCCTTCGAAGATGGAAGCTGCTCCTAAGAGGAAGAGATCTAAAGAAGAACATGATGTGGGAGGTAAAGGAAAAGGGAAAGTGGCAGAGGCCCCCGGAAAGAAACAGTGGGTGCCTAAGAAGTTAATGAAGGCTGGAGAATCGTCTAAGACTACCGAGGACAAGGAGAAGAAACCTAGACCTAAGTAGGAAGATTGCTTTATGGTTTCACAAACTTTTCTTATATTATTTTGATGAATAAGGCCTACGTGCCATCTTCTATTTTAGTTGTGTTTGAATAATAAAATATTCATTTCACTTTATTCCATGGCAAAAGTACAACGCTTTTTTCTTTTTAACCTGAAGATAAACATAGTTCATGCTTATTTGAACAGACCGTTAGAGTGCTGTAGAGCAATGAGGGGTTTTATTTTTAAATGGGCCGAACCCTAGGTTGAGGCTGCCTACGTATCCTTTCGGAATCAGGCCAAACGTAGTTCTAGTAGCTTCATGAGCATGGCTTAGACATAGTAGTTCTTCAGTTGATCCAAGTTGGTGAGGTTGTAGAGGTTTTCACCGTTCATATCCATTAATTCAACTGCACCTCCTGGGAGTATTTTCTTAACAATATAGGCCCCAGCCTAGTTCGGGCAGAGTTTCCCTCGAGGATCCATGACGGTTTCCGCAATGCTATGAGAACTAAATCACCTTCCTTGATTTTCCTTTCTCTAACATGTTTTTTAAAATGTCTTTCAATCCTCTTTTGGTAGACTTGGACATGACTTAAGGATTTCAAGCGTTTCACATCCAGGAGGACCAGAGCATCATACCAAGCCTGTACCCTTTCAGCTTCAGATAGATCACTTTCTAACACTACCCTTAATGAAGGGATTTCGAGTTCTATAGGCTATACGGCTTCCATCCCGTAGACTAAGGAGAAAGGGGTTGCTCTAGTGGAAGTCCTAATGGATGTTCTGTACCCCCATAAGGAGAAGGGCAACTTGAGTGGCCAATCTTTGTTGTTTTCAGTCATTTTGGAGAGAACTGCCTTGACATTTTTATTTGCTGCTTCAATTACTCCATTCGTTTGAGGTCGGTACGGAGAAGACTTGTGTTGCTGGATTTTATATTTTGTGAGAAGCTCCTTGCATTCACCTTGAAAATGAGTTCCATTATCACTGATGATTTCATGCGGGACCCCATATCGGCATATTATATTGGTTTCAATGAATTGTGCCACATGTTTGGCTTAAAGCACACACAATATGAAGCGGCTTCCACCCATTTGGTGAAGTAGTCGATTGCTACTAATATAAACTCGTGACCTCCATGACCCGGAGGTGTAATATTTCCACTTATGTCAATCGCCCATGTTAAGAATTGCCACAGAGATGATAGAGAGTGCAGCAGCGATGGAGGTATATGTTGAGCATTTGCGTATTTCTAACACTTGTCGCACTGTCTCACGTATCTATTACAATCATCCTCCATTGTAGTCCAATAATACCCTTGCTTGATAATCTTAGAGGCTAGCATTCGAGCATTCATATGAGTCCCGCATATGCCCGAATGCACTTAATCCATAACCCGTTGAGCCTCTTTGTTGTCCACACATCAGAGGTGTAAACCATTGTAATGTCTTTTGTATAGATCTCCTCCCTGAATGATGTACTATGAAGTTAGGTCTTAGGGTGCGTTGCTCTTTCTTCGTTGCATCAATGGGATATTGTTGGTTCCTATTTTGTGAGCTCGTTCACCTCGTTGTCTTCTTCAACCATGCACACATGGGCTGGTTGTTTTCTTCTTTCGACTACCAAGGGCATTTCTGTCAAAGAACTTGGGATGCGGATCATCGATGCCAGTTTAGCCAAAGCATCGGCAAACTGATTGTCTTCCCCCTATAAGTAAATGTATTCTATATCTTTGGGAGGCAATTTGCTCCAAATGGGCATGATAAGGAGCCAGGCTCTCACTTCTAACTTTTTATCTTCCGGAGATTTGGTTGATGATTAAAGAAGAATCTCCGTAGACCCTTAGCTTTTGGACTTTTAAGGCCACCACAACCTCGAGCCCTATGATGCTGGCTTCATATTCAGCGGCGTTATTGGTTACATCGAAGTCTAATTTTATTGAAGTGTGCTCCTCTTTGGGCGAGATTAGAAAAACACTAACCCCACACCCTTGTTTATTGGAGGCACCATCAAAGTACAAGGACCAACTTTCTTCTTCGGTCATCATCAATTCTTCGTCGGGATATTCATAATCCTCAGGTCGAGGTTCATCTGGAGAGTCTGCTAGGAATTCAGAGACTATGCTTCCTTTTATGGACTTTTGTGACACGAATTTAAGGTCAAATTCGGCCAACATGATCATCCATCATGATATTCATCCATTTACCATAGATTTCGTGAAGAGATATTTAAGGGGATCTCCTTTACTAACTATATGAACATTATGAGTTAGTAAATATTGCCTCAACTTCTTGGTAGACCATACCAATGCTAAGCATAATTTCTCGATGTTCGAATATCTTTCTTCATGCTTTAGGAATTTCTTTCTTTAGTAATAAATAGCGTTTTCATTTCCATCAATTTCTTTTGCTACCATGGCTCCTGCAGCTGTTTTAGTAACAGTCAAGTAAAGCCTCAGAGGATGGCCTGGAGTCGGGGGTACTAGGATGGACGGATTATTGAGATATTCCTTGATTTTATCGAAGGCTTATTGCCAGTCAACGTCCCATTCTTTCGGAGCGTCTTTCTTTAGCTTCCTGAAGATGGGTTCACATACCATGGTAAGCTTGGAATGAATCTGCTTATGTACTGAAGTCTTTTTAAGAATCCTCGAATTTCTTTTCGGTCTTTGGTAGTTTCAAAGACATAACGGCTTTGAATTTTATTGGATCGATTTTATGCCACTAGCACTAACCACATGACCCAGAAGTTTTCCAGAAGTAACTCCGAAGGCACATTTTTGAGGATTAAGGCTCATGTTGAACCTTAGGAGTCTTTCGAAGAATTTTCTAAAGGCAAGGGTATGTTCACTGCTTTCCTTGGTTTTCACTATCGTGTCATCCACGTATACCTCTACCTCCTTATGTATCACATCATGAAGGAGAGTAGTTGCAGCGCGTTGATATGTAGCCTCGGCATTCTTCAGGCCGGATGGCATGATCTTGTAGCAGTATTGCCCCAAGGGAGTAGTGAAAGTCGTCTTCTCCATGTCCTTTTCATCCATTTTAATCGGATTCTAGCTAGCGTAACCATCCTTGAAGGAGAATAAAGTATGGTTGGTTGTATTATCATCAAGCACATCGATGTGTGGTAAGGGGAAATCATCCTTTGGACTGGCCTTGTTCATGTCCCGAAAGACCACGCACATTCTTTCTCTTCCATATTTCTTGGGTACAGGGACAATGTTTGCGACCCAATCAGCATATTGAACCACCTTGATAAATCCTGGCTTTAGGTGCTTAATTACCTCTTCCTAGATTTTTAGTTGAACTTTCGGTTTCATCCTTCTAAGCTTTTGCTTGACGGGTTTGGACCCCTGGTTTAGAGGGATAATATACTTAGCTATTTTCGGATCTATCCCTGGCATATCTTCATAGGACCATGCGAAAACATCCTTGAATTCCGTGAGTGTTGCTATAAGCTCTGCCCTTTCTTGAGGATTAAGCGTGAGACTAATTTGTAATTCCCTTGGAGTGCCATCGTCGGAGATGTTGATCTTTTTAGTTTCCTTAATTATTGGGGTTTTGCTTTCATGTTCTTCTACAACTTTTATTATCTCATCATCATTTTGATTTTCAGTTTGTGAAACAAAGCAATCATGTAATGTGGAGAGGCAATAACAGGATGGAGACGAGGAGTAAGCAAAAGAAGTTATGTTATTAAGCTGGTTAAGTATGACATTGAGATTGGCTCTAGTGGCAGAATCCAAAGGAGGGACAGGCTCCTTGATTAGTTTATTAGTGACTAAATAATTCTTAGGGCTAGACATCTTAATAGCATTGTACTCAGACTCAGATTCAGACTCAGTTTCAGACTCATTGAACATTGGGCCTTCTTCTATTGTGAAATCCATGATCCTTCCTTTCGGCTAGTGATTTTGACGGCCTTGTTCCATCCTCTAGCCACTTGACTTGTAGGAGTGATGAGTTCTGTTGGATCAAAAGCTTCAGTATTCATAGCCATAAGTACCTCCTATTCAGACGGTGGAGCATGTTCTAACCCGAAGAGCAATCCAAGTTCTTGTGCATCAATATCATCTAGTTCGGATTTCCTTTTAGTGATTGGAGTAGCCTCATCAATAGTAGCAATGGAGAATCCCCACAAGTCTTCATCATGATCATCGTGTTCGATGTTGATGATAGGTTGATTGGTGGCTTGGATCCTCATTGGAGATGCATCAACAGTAATCACTACCCCTTCCAGCGTGAACTTGATCTTTTGATGAAGAGTGGATGGAACCGCCCCTAATTCATGGAGCCAAGGTCTTCCAATGAGAAGGTTCAAGCTAGTCTTGATGTGCATGACATGAAAATTCACTTTCCTCTCAACAGGTTCCGTGAGCAAGTTGAGCCATATAACCCACATGGTTTCCCTTCTCGTGCTATCGTAGGCTCGAATGGCTTGATTACTAGTGCAGAATTCTTCTTGTGATATCCTGAGCTTTCGAGCGGTTCTCAAAGGACACATGTTGATAGCCGAGCCATTATCGATCAAAATCGTAGGTATGTTGAGTTGTCTACTTATGACGGTGATGTAGAGAGCTTTATTATGACACGTTCCTTCAGTCGGGAGGTCCTCATCAGAAAAGGAGATAGATAACTTGTAGTGCTCATGGATAATGAGGTTGACCAAACCGTCCGGAGTAGTATCGTCAGTCACATTTAAGTCAGTAAGGGCCTTGAGTAGAGCTTGTCTATGCTTTTCCAAGGAGACTAGTAGTTGCCATACGTTGACATCGGCCTTGGTTCTTTTGAGTTGCTTGAGTGTTGTTTTGATTTTGTGTTGTGTTAAGGCGTCCTGTTCGAGTGAGGACTTGATCCTTATTGTTGTTAAGAGGTGACAAGGGCCTAAGAACCTCGACGATATCCTCATCTTCTTCAATGAGAGTGTGGTAAGTGGGTAATACTCCGTTTCTGGCACAGGCATCTTCATCACCACTATCCCATATTCCGTTGACTTCTAGGAGGGATGGAAAGGTGATTGTTTGTGGGGTAGGTTGTCCCACAGGTGAGATCAGGTTGAGTGGGTCAAAGATATATAGTTCATCTTTTTCGAACATGTTGATGTAAAGTGACATGTCATTGGCGAATTTACGGCGTAGCCTTTGGAAGTCTTCCCATTCTTGTTGATGGTACCCTTCCGGTATCCTGTAGGCGGATGGATATTGAGGGAGAGGAGGAACCACGGGAAGAGGTTCCTTGATGAGCCAACGGTATTTGATGCTTCTTTCCCAAGTGATGAGGTTATTCACCATTTCATTGATATACTTAATCCAGTATTTACTCACCATTAAGCTCATGCCTATACTTTTGGGATCGAGTCTGCCCGAAATTTCCTCCATAAGTTCTATGGGGAGTTCAATGAAGGGACTTGGTAATTCAAAAGTTTCGGGCTCATTAAAATGCCATTTATATAGTTGAAAATAACATTTTGGATTATTGATGGGTTCATCCCATCCTGGTTTCATTCTTTCATTTGAACCCTTTTCCAGCAGTCACATACATATTAATCTTCGGCGGGAGGAAAATTGTCGGAAGTCTTTCCCCTTCTTGATATGAATCAAGAAATATATATATAAACAACTTCGAAGGTTTGATGGATGCAAATAAGAACAATGCAACATTAGGAGAATTGGTGGCCTTTTGTGACACAAGGCAATTAGGTATATCCAAGGCAAGCATTTATGTGTGCATGGTCACATGCAATCAAATCCTCACCAGAAGACATGAGTAATGTTATAGTGCCTAAATATATACATGAGTAATGTTATAGTGTCTAAATATATGTGTTTTGGCTATGGGTTTTTTCCCACAGCACTTGCTAGGGTTTTTCTCATTTCAGGCATAAGTGTTTTCATTTCTTGTTGAGTCTTGGTCATCATAATCATCCTAAAATACATGGAGGATGGTTTCTTGATTAAAAGATTGAATCTTGAAGCATTTCTTAAAGATTTGAAGAAGAATCTTGAAAATGGCGCAAGGGCTATGAGGAGTTCTTGGACAATTTTTAGGAATCTTGGGTTCTTGATGTTTCCGTGATTTTTTAATGTAATTCTGATAATTGTCTTGTTAATTAATTAGTTAGTTAAGTTGTTAGGATAGAATCTTGATAATTAGAGTTAGTTAGAGTTTGTTAGCAAGATAAGATCAAGAAGCATGATGATGTGGCAATCTTATCTTGAGTTTGTTATGCAACATGGATAAGAAAGCTTAGGTGGCAAATTTATCTTGTTTTTGTGCGTGTGTCTTGGCGCGTTGAGTCGTAGGAGTTTTTTAGGATTTAGTCCTTGGTTAATCTATAAATAGCCTTGAGATTTCTTTGTAACAACATAGATTGTTTTGTGAAATAAAAATCAACTTTTAGTTGTGCGTTTTTTTTCTTATTGTTTTCGTTCAAAAACAATATACTTTTTTTTGTGAATTAGTGCTATTGCTTTATATTCACGTGAAAACAAAGGTGAGTTTGAGGGTGCTTTGGCTTTAATCAAACACAATTTGTTGGAAAATGTCCTAGTCTAAACTCTTGGTGGTTTCTTTATAGACTGGAAACTAGACCCTTTGTTGTGAGTGGCGATTTTTTCATCAATATTCACATCAATTTTTGCTGATTTCATTAAGAGATCTATAATTCTAAAGTGTTCTTGTATCTAGTATACTTGACAAAAATGGAAGGTGGTGATGAAGTTCCTGCAAACTTCACTAAAGGTCATTGCAACAGGCAAAGGAAGTTAGGATGCAAAACAAGATTGATGAATTGATTGCTCGTTTAGATGAGGTGTTAAAGGTGGTTGCCTCTATTGGTAGCACGCCACATAAAGGCAAAGCTAAGAAGCCAGAGTCATCTGATTCTGAGGAGGAAAGCGTGACCATTAGGAGTGTCAGGAAGCCTAAACTCATGACAGAAAGTTCAAGCAATGAAAGTGAGGATGAGCCTAGATCAAGGCGCAAAAAGAAGGTGAAAAATAAGGATGATGATCAAAATCTTAAGCTTGAAATCCCTGAATTTGAAGTTAGTATGGATCCAAATAAATTTCTGGAGTGGATTCGAAGGGTAGGGAGGATTTTACTTATAAGGAGTATGATGATCATAAATCCTTTAAGGTTGCTGAACTAAAACTCACCTCTTATGCAAGCTTATGGCTTGAAGGTCTATAGAAGAAACGTAAGAAGGATGGCAAATCTAAAATTGTTTCCTAGACCAAACTTAAAAGAGAGACGAGGAAGCAATTTGTGCCTCAAGATTTCGAGCAAGACAACTTCATTAAGATGCATTCACTGAGACAAAACCGAAAAATTGTGGAAGAATACATGGTGGAGTTTGAGAATCTTGTGATGGTTTGTGATTTGGAGGAAAAGGAGGATCACAAGGTGGCACGTTTTTTGGCTGGCCTAGATGAGAATATCAAGGAGAAGGTTGATTCACAGCCATATTGGACATTTGAAGAAGTTTGTAAAGTTGCATCTAGAGTGGAAAAGCAGAATGCTCGAAAATCTAGAAGTTTTGTCAAAACCTTTGAGCAAAATGGTGATTTGGTACCTACCAAGTTGAATTTTTATAAGACATCTAGGGCACCGACCATCTCTAAGGATAAGGGTTCCTCTTCCAGACCCATGGATAGTAAGAATTGCTTCAAATGCAAGGGTTAACGTCACTTTCAAAGAGATTGCCCACATGCAAGGGTTAACGATAAGGGTGACAACCACTAGGGATTGGGGAGATGAAGGAGACTTTGAAGAAGAGGAGCAGGGACACGTGGATTAAGGGGAAGATGCTCAGTATGATACACTTGAGGAAGAGGTGGAAGAAATTATTCCTGACTCTCAAGGACAAAGTTTGGTTCTGAGAAGAGTGCTTCAATGTCAACCAATTCCACCAGCTGAAACTCAACGTGAGAAAATATTCCTCACTAGGAGTAATGTGCAGGGTAGATTATGTGATATCATTATTGTTACAGGAAACTGCACTAATGTCATGTATACACTATTAATCAATAATTTAGACATGCATACAAAACCCTATCCACAGCCTTACAAACTTCATTTGCTCAGCAACACCAGTGATCACTAGTGGAAAAATCGCTAAATACTACACCCTTTTCGCTGCGGTTTGTGTAGCAAAAAAAAAAAACGCAGCGAATAACTTTGGAGGGAAAACCTAGAAGTGCATCATTTGCTGCGGTCAGTAAAAATCGCAGCAAAAAACTCAATTGATGCGGTTTTTGAAGTATTTGCTGCGGTTAGTTGTGACGCAGCAAAAGGTTTTTTAAAAAACCTAACAAACTATAGGCCTTTGCCATTCTTTGCACGCACACTCTCTCTCACCTCACAAAAAGCGCTTCTTCTCCCTCACCTCACTGCAGAAACTTCTTCTCCCTCACCTCACACAAACTTCTTCTTCTCCCTCACCTCACTAAAACTTCTTCTTCTCATCACCTCTTCAATTCGCTGTGCTGCATCTCAACTTCTTCCGGCGAACTTGGTCTGCTCCGGTGAACACTTGGTCTCATCTTTCGGTCCTCGGGTAAGCTTCGATTTCAATTTTTTTTCTGTTTTCTTTTCGAACTTGGTCTGTTTTGTTTATGTCGATTCAATTAATGTCGATTTCACTTGGTCTGTTTTCTATTTTTTTCTGTTTTCTTTTCGAACTTGGTCTGTTTTCGAACTTCAGTTTACGATTTGCTGTTGAGTAGTAATAATTGTCTATTGTTTCTTTCAATTATTTAATTTAGTTGTGGGAGTTTGATTTGCTGTTTTCAATTGTTTATGATTTGTTGTCTTCAGTTGTTGATGGCACTTAAGTGTATAACAATACTTCTTTCACTTACAAAGTTAATAATCAATTGTTATATGCCCTGCATAATGGTTTAATAATTTGCTGTTTATGATTTGCTGTTTTCAATTGTTGTGGGAGTTTGAAAGCTCATTACTGTCTTTCAATTNTGAAATCTCATTACTGTCTTTCAATTGCTGTTTATGACATTAAAATTCACACTTTTAATGATAGATTTTCAGGAAGATCGCATAAAAATTTATATAGTTGCTCTGAAGTTCAGGGTTGTCATCCTAGAATGTCTGTAGAATTTTGTGGGAGTTTGATTTGTTTATTGTTGAATTTGGTTAGTGGAATTAGAATTCTAATTAGTTAGGCAGGAGATTAGTAAGTTAGTACTCTTCTTCGTCTTCTTTATTTTGATGCTTTGATGGTTTCAATAAGTATTCTTATTACTGCTATTCCAATTCTTAATATGTTAGGCTAAATTAGTTTAGGGTAGGGAGATATATTGAGCAGTGGATTAATTAATTTGTGAGAATGAGGAAGTTGTGATTTTTATTAGTATTGTTCATAATTAATTGGATTGATAATCTGTGATTTTGCTCGAAACTTTCAAATTATATTTTTAGACCGGCCATCTTGGTATAGTTGGATAGTTTTGTTGCTAGAATTTGACTCGTGATACGTAATTGTCCTTGTTATTTCCGTTAGTAGCGAATGGGTGTTTGATTAGTGACTGAAGCTTGTTGTAGAATTTGACTCGTGATACGTAATTGTAGAATTGTGTTTGTTGCAGGTTAATTTTTTGTGGGGTTTTGTTGTTTATGGCATTTATTTGGATTAATTTTAGCAGGAAATTGTGTTTGTTTTTGCAACTGTATTTTGTGTTAGTGTTGCAATGTGTGTCATTTAGGTTATTAGTGATGTGGTTTTTTTTTTGTTTGAAGGTTTTTTATATGTTGGGATTTGTTAGAGTAAAATTGGCTGAATTTGAGATGGGGTTTAGTGTCTTAATATTGTAATCTTATGTTGTCATCAGATTAAAAAAACTTGATAAAAAATCCAGGAAAAAAGTTGAGAACTTGATAATATTCTTAATATGTTGATGATTAAGGTTGATTGAGAATAACAATAACCAGGAAATGAATGTCTGTTTAATTAACTTATGTCTATTTAAGAACTTGATGTCATTAATGTCTGTTTAATTAACTTATGTTGTCATTTTCCGCACATGTTGTTGAAGTGATGGAAAAAGATCGTTCATGGATGTATGGTAGTAGGGAATGTCAAGCATTTTTGGATGGGGTAGAGGAATTATGTAACTCTGCCTTGGCCAGGAAAGCAGCTTATAAAGCGGCTGGTGAAGATGACATACAAGGCTTTTATTGCCCTTGTCTTAATTGTGCCAATGTTAATATTGTTGAAAGCATCACCAAGCTTAGGCAACACGTATTTTGTAAGGGTTTTCGATCTAATTACCATGTTTGGGTTTACCATGGTGAGGAGGGAGTGTATGTAGGCAATTCTGAGTCACATAATTACCATCATGAACAAGAAGAACCATTTAACTGTAATGATGATGTCTTTCTTAATGATGTAGCGGGAGACGATGAGGATGTAGATCGTGTGGATGAGATGATGGAGGGTATGGAGGATTCACGTTCCTTTGACTTCATTTCAGAGGCCTCTACTAAGCCTTTGTGGCCAGGTTGTACAAAATGGAGTAAACTGGCAGCTGTGTTAGACTTGTATAATATAAAGTCAAAGTACAACTGGTGTGACACTGGTTTTACTGAGTTGTTAAGTCTTTTGGCAACTATGTTTCCCGATGGGAATGAGCTTCCTAAGTCCAACTACTATGCCAAGAAATTGATGTGGCCTTTTGGACTGGAGTACCAGAAGATACATGCATGTCCTAATGATTGTGTATTGTATCGAAATGAGTATGAATCCTTGGACAAGTGTCCAAAGTGCGCGTTGCCTAGGTATGAGAGGGAAGGGGCACGTGGTGCCAAAGGCCCGCCTGCAAAAGTGTTGTGGTATCTTTCTTTTATACCAAGATTCAAGCGGTTGTTTTCAATTAGTAAGGATGCCAAGAATTTAAGGTGGCATGCAGAAAGGAGGAAGAAGTCGTCGACTTTGCTCCAACATCCGTCCGATGCTCCTGAATGGAAGAATATTAACAGAAAATATCAGACATTTGGGGCGGACAATCGTAACCTAAGGCTAGGGTTATGCACTGATGGAATGAACCCTTTCGGCACTCTTAGTTCAAAGCATAGCTCATGGCCGGTCATTCTCACCATCTACAACCTTCCACCATGGTTGTGTATGAAACGAAAGTACCTTATGTTGTCTCTTTTGATTTATGGCCCCAAGCAGCCCAGTAATGACATTGATGTTTATCTTGCACCTCTTGTTGATGACTTGAAGAAGCTGTGGGATGAAGGTGATGAAGTGTTTGATGCTCATGCAAGGGAAACGTTTACATTGCGTGTCATGCTTTTGTGCACTCTAAATGATTTCCCGGCTTATGGAAACTTATCTGGGTACAAGAATAAAGGGAAGAATGCTTGCCCTATTTGTATGGATGACATGGATGAAACATGGGTCGGTAAGTACGTCGATTGGTGTAACCGGAGGTTCTTACCTCCCAATCACCCTTATCGTAGGAAGAAGAAAGCATTCAACGGAAAGGTTGAAGATCGTGTTGCTCGCCGACCTTTAACTGGGTATGAGGTTTATGAGCGTGTTAAGGGTGTGGAAACCATTTTCGGTAAACCGAACAAGGAATGTAAATTGTTGTGGAAAAAGGAGTCCATCTTTTGGCAGCTTCCATATTGGAAAGATTTACAAGTTCGCCATTGTGTTGACGTAATGCACGTTGAAAAAAATGTTTGCGATGCCATACTTGGAACATTGTTTAACATTACAGGTAAGAGTAAGGACGGAAAAGTGGCTGCCTAACAGCAAAACAAAACAACTCACTAACAGTCCTAACACCTACCCAACCTGCCTTGCACCAGTAGCTGCCTAACAGCAAACTGCCACCCAACACAACTGCAGTATTCAGCAGCCTGAACTGCACCCCTGCAGTTCAAAACCTCTGCAACCAGGCCAGAACAACAGCCTTCATACAAGCCTGCACATTAGACTGCACAAAAAAAAACCTTTCTCCAAAACCACCCCTTTCCCCACAGCCTACGAACCAGTAGCACACCCCAAACTCCACACAAAATCAGCAAAAAAAAAAAAACAGCTGTTGTCTCATAGATCAGCAGCCTCAAAACCACAAAACCTGCCATTGACTTCTAAGAAACAGCCAGAAAAAAAGCAGCTAAAACCTGCACTTTCAGCAGACCTGCAATGCCACATTACTGCAGTTCCTAGTCTGCAAACCAAGAGAAATACACAACCTCACTAAGCCTCATCAGTAAAACCAAAACAAAACTACACACACTACCTCACAACAACACCACAAAAACCACCATAAAAGAGAGTAAAATAAGCAGTAGCACCCTACTTCACAACCCAAAACAGCAAAACAACTGCCTAGAGCAACCAAAACAACCTTCTATTACAATCACCACTCTACCAGTCCCCTCCCATCATCCAACCAACAAATGCTGCACCCAATCCCTTTCAGCCACAGGGACAGAGTCCTGCCTAACACTTTATAGCTGTTGTGCTGTTATGTTGTGTTTGTGGTTTTTAATTTTCTTTTCAATTCGTTCTATATTCGTAATTCAATACTAATACCTGTAAATTTTGAATTTACTTATTGAAGGTTGTCGGCTCATTAGCTCGGCGAGGCTCGTTCACTGTTGAAGAAATTGCACAATTTCGAGAGAAGGTAGCTAGTTTCATTACATTATATTGTTTGTAAGCTAAGGATACGTTTGATACATTATATTGTAATTTTAAGTTGTAATTATATTATTAGTTTAATAATTGTTCTAGATCTTTTGACGAGATATTGTGTTACTAATATTGTCGATCGATATTATTATATATAATTTCAAAGTATATTTTAATTTATTGTTATTGTTATCATTAAGCTAGTAATTATTAAACAATATATGTGATAGGTTACATTAATTGATTATTAATAATTATGTTTAATTAATAATATCAAATAAAAAAAAGCGGGAAAACCAACTATTTGCTGCGGTTATTAAAGAAGACAGAAGCAAAAAATAGCTATAATTTTGGTGGGAAACCAACTATTTGCTGCGGTCAAGCATAACAAACGCAGCCAATACTAGTTAAAATTTGGTGGGAAATTGGAGTATTTGCTGCCTTTTTTAACCTAACCGCAGCAAATACTGACCCTTTTGCTGCGCCCAAAACCGCAGCAAATAGCTTCTAGGTATTTGCTGCTCCTACATTTGCTGCGGCCAAAAAGCGCAGCAAAAAGGGGGTATTTGACCGCGGCAAATAGGGTGTTTTCCACTAGTGGATGTGAAAGTGACTAAGCAGGCATTGATTGCATTCAAGATTGGGACTTATGAGGATCAAGTGCTTTGTGATGTATGTCCTATGGTTGCGTGTCATATACTACTAGAGAGGCCTTGGCAGTATGACAGAATTGTGAAGTTCAATGGAAGGACTAATGTATATATTGTGCGCAAACATGCTAAGGAGAAGACATATGCATTGAAACCTTTGATGACTTCTAAAGCTAAATCAAGCATGAGGAATTTGAAAGGTGCCTAGTTGATTAGTGAAAAGGAGTTGGAGAAGGAAGTAAAAGAGGGTGGTGTGGCTTTTGTACTCGTGGCTAAAGAGAAAGAGGAAGAAACACTCAAAATTCCACTAACATTAAAGCCTCTATTGACTGAATTCGCAGATGTCTTTCCTGAAGAATTGCCTCCTGGATTACCTCTAAACAAAGGTATTGAACACCAGATTGATTTGATTCCTGGTGCAAAAATTCCAAATAAGCCAGCATATAAATGCAATCCGGAAGAGACAAAAGAAATTCAACGGCAAATTGAGGATTTGATGGAAAGGGATAATGTCAGGGAAACTATGAGTCCATGTGTAGTACCAACATTGATAGTGCCTAAAAAGGATGGGACATGGAGGATGTGTATTGATTCACATGCAGTGAACAACATAACCATCAAATATAGGTTCCCTATACCTAGATTGGATGATTTGTTGGACGAATTATATGGGTCTCACGTATTTTTGAAAATTGATCTGCGAAGTGGCTATCATCAGATTGGAATGAAAGAAGGTGATGAGTGGAAAATAGGGTTCAAGACAATATTGGGCTTATATGAATGGTTAGTCATGCCTTTTGGATTGACCAATGCACCTAGTACTTTCATGAGACTGATGAATGAGGTACTCAAGCCTTTCATAGGAAAGTTCGTAGTAGTTTATTTAGATGATATATTGGTTTACAGTACTTGTGTGAATAATCATCTAAATCATTTAAGGAGTGTTTTTGATACATTAAGGAAGGAAAAATCGTATGCCAAACTAGGGAAGTGTTATTTTCTAATGCCTAGTGTGACGTTTTTGGGATATATAGTTTCGAAAGATGGGGTTTCTGTGGATCCATCTAAAGTAGAAGTTATTAAATCATGGCCTGTACCCAAGAGTGTTACTGATGTAAGAGCTTTTCATGGACTGGCGTAATTCTATAGGAGGGTTGTGAAGAAATTTTCATCTGTAGTTGCTCCTATGACTGAATGTATCAAGAAAGACAAGGGGAAGTTTGAGTGGACCCCAAGGGCGCAAGAAGCATTCGAACTGATAAAGAAATTGCTATGTAACACGCCAATTCTAGCATTGCCAGACTTTTCTAAGCCTTTTGAGGCGGAGACTGACGCAAGTGGTGTTGGTATTGGAGTAGTTTTGGTTTAGGATAAGAGGTCAATTACTTATTTTAGTGAGAAGTTGAATGGGGCGAAACTGAATTATTCATGATAAGGAGTTTTAAGCCATTGTTAGAGCTTTGGATCATTAGCATCATTATCTCAGGCCCAATCACTTTATTCTACACTCAGATCATGAAGCTTTGAAACATATCAATGGTCAACATAAGTTGAATCCTCGTCATACAAATGGGTAGAATTTTTACAATCTTTTCACTTTTCTTCTAAGTATAAAATTTGAAAATCGAATGTTGTGGCTGATGCTTTATCAAGGAGATATGCTCTCATAGGTGTCTTGAATTTTAAGTTGCTTAGATTAGATCTTATCATAGAATACTATGAAAAGGACGAAAATTTTGGCCCTATTTTGGCACAAATGACGAAGGGTGTTCTAGGTTCCTATGTGCTACATGATGGTTTTCTATTCAAAGGAAATCTTCTATGTTTCCCAAGTGCTCAATCAGAGAGTTGTTGGTGAGAGAAGCTCATGGAGGAGGGCTAGAAGGACACTTTGGAATCACGAAAACATTGACTATGTTGCAGGAGCATTTTTACTGGCCTAAGATGATTGTAGATGTCGAAGCTATTATTTCTCAGTGTGCTACTTGTCAGAAAGCAAAAGCATCTTTTCATCAAGGTTTGTACACTCCATTGCCTGTTTTAGAATTCCCTTGGGAGGATGTTTCTATGGATTTCATAGTAGGGTTGCTTAGAACAGCAAGAGGAAAAGATTCTATCATGGTGGTGGTCGATAGATTCTCGAAGATGGCACATTTTGTTCCTTACCAAAAGACAGATGATGCCAAGAATGTAGCTGATCTTTAATTTTAGAATATCATGAAGCTACGTGGAGTGCCGAAAACAATAGTCAGTGATAGGGATACTAAGTTAATGAGTTACTTCTGGAAATCACTTTGGAGACTGATTGAGACGACATTGTTGTTCAGTAGCCAGACAGAAGTTACTAATCGTACTTTGGGTGTTCTTTTAAGGGGTTTGGTGAGCAAGGCACAGAAGGATTGGAACTTGAAGTTGGCTCATGCTGAATTTGATTACAACAGATCTCCAACATATGCTACAAAACATTCACCCTTTGAAGTGGTATATGGTCTACACCCAAAGCTACCAATTGACTTCATTAGTATTCCTAAAGGTGAGCTGGTGAACACTGATGCAAAGCCTAAGGTTGACTATATGAAAAAATTGCATGCAGAGGTCAGAGCCATGATTGAGAAAGTGAATGATACCTATAAAGAACGTGCTAACGGGAACAAGACTGAGCATGTTTACAAGGAGGGTGACTTGGTATGGCTGCATTTGTGCAAGGAAAGATTTCCAAACCAACGAAAAAACAAGCTCATGCCAAGGTGTGATGGTCCCTTTAAATTCGTGAAAAAGGTGGGGGAGAATGTGTATTAGTTGGAGCTGCCTGGTGAATATGGGGTTCATGCCACTTTTAACATTTCTGATTTGGCTCCCTATTTTCTTGATAATCAACTTCGAGGTTTGAGGACAAACTCTTTTGAAGAAAATGAGGATGATATGAATCAAGAAATATATCTAAAGTACTGCGAAGGTTTGATGGATGCAAATAAGAACAATGCAACATTAGGAGAATCAGTGGCATTTGGTGACACAAGGCAGTTAGGACCATCCAAGGCAAACAATAATGTGTGCATGGTCACATGCAATTAAATCCTCACCAGAAGACATGAGTAATGTTATAGTGTCTAAATATATGTGTTTTGGCCTATGGGTTTTTTTCCCACTGCAGTTGCTAGGGTTTTTCTCATTTTAGGCATAGGTGTTTTCATTTCTTGTTGAGTCTTGGTCATCATAATCATCCTAAAATACATGGATAATGGTTTCTTGAAGGTTTCTTGATTAAAAGATAGAATCTTGAAGCATTTCTTGAATATTTGAAGAAGAATCTTGAAAATGGCGCAAGGGCTATGGTGAGTTCTTGGACGATTTTTAGGAATCTTGGGTTCTTGATATTTCCGTGATTTTTGAATGTAATTATGATGATTATCTTGTAAACTAATTAGTTAGTTAAGTTATTAGGATAGAATCTTGATAATTAGAGTTAGTTAGCAAGATAAGATCAAGAAGCATAATATTGTGGCAATCTTATCTTGAGTTTGTTATGCAACATGAATAAGAAAGCTTAGGTGGCAAATTTATCTTGTTTTTGTGCGTGTGTCTTAGTGTTTTGAGTCTTAGAATGTTGTTAGGATTCAGTCCTTGGTTATTCTATAAATAGCCTTGAGATTTCTTTGTAAAAACATGGATTGTTTTGTGAAATAAAAATCAACTTTGAGTTGTGCGGTTTTTTTTTCTTATTGTTTTCGTTCAAAATCAATATACTTTATTTTGTGAATTGGTGCTATTGCTTTATTTTCACGTGATAACAAAGGTGAGTTTGAAGGTGCTTTGGCTTTAATCAAACACAATTTGCTCGAAAATTTCCTAGCATAAACTCTTGGTGGTTTCTTTATAGAGTGGAAACTAGACCCTTTGTTGTGAGTGGCGATTTTTTCATCGATATTCACATCACTTATTTAAAGATTTTGTGGGTGGCACCCTCTTTTTGTAAGGCGTTCTTTGGGATAGTTCATCCTACGGAAGTGATATGGTCCATAGGATCGAAGTAGAAGTTCTCTTCTTCGTTCATGAAGATTGGTAGAGGGTTGGTCTGGATGTTGAGCTTCTTTCCTCCAAGAAGAATGGGGAGCCTTCCATATTCAACCATGTCTTGTAGAATATTTTTGAGGGTCAATCATTCTTCGGTAGTGTGACCTCTACCTTGACGATACTTACATTATTTGTTGGCATCCCATCGTAGTGACCTCTTTTCGGGAGTAGGATACGGAGTGGGTCCCACTGGACTTATTTTTCCTTTTGATTAGATTCTTTCCAACACTTGAGTATAGGTCATACCCAAGGGAGTGTACTCGCTTCGGCGGCGAAAAGGAGCTCTAGTTTCTTCGATCGCATTAATGTTGCTGGAAGTGGATGCTCCTTCTGTTTGACTTGTACTCGGATTGTTAGCCCATTTTCCTTTCCCATTTTCTTTGTCAATTTCATCTTCAATCTCGATCCCAATGTGGTATACCTTTTCAAAGGTGTCAAGGCCCAAGTACTTGAGATGATTTTTGTACCTTGGAAGCAAGTTTGTAATGCATATCTTGACTTGCTCCTTTTCGCGTGGTGTGGTTGTGACTTCTCTCCAACGAGATAAATAAGAGGTGAAACCTTCCTTTTGGAACTATTACTGGAGTATATAATCCCTTGTGAAATGTGCTCTTTGCCCATTGACATGTCCCACAACGAGTAAGAATAACATGTGCATCCCCAACCATCTTTGGCCAGTATAAATGTTTATGAAGTAACTCAACTGTTTTATGGATACCAAAGTGTCCTGCAAGACCTCCTCTATGAGTCTCATAAATGAGCAACTCCCTAATAGCACATTTAGGAATACAAAGTATATTTCGTTTGAATAGAAATCCATCCACCAAATTATAATGGCCCTTTGCACCTTGCGCATCTTGTTTGTATCTTTCATCAAAATCATCATCTTTCTCAAAATACTCCTTGATGATCTCAAAACCCAACACCATTAGCTTTTCCAGCCTTATATTTTGCAACAAAGTTGAAAGATTGAAGAAACTCCACCCACTTTGCATATCTAGCATTGAGTTTTTGCTGGTTATTGATATGTCTCAGAGAATCATGATCAACATATAGCACAAAATCCTGTGGACGAAGATAATGGCTCCAATGATCCAAAGCTCTCACCATTGCATAAAACTCCTTATTATAAGCAGAATAATTCAACTTCCTACTATTTGCCTTCTCACTAAAAAAAATTGGCCTCCCTCCTTGCGTCAAAACGGCACCAATTCCTATACCACTTGCATCACATTCAACTTCAAATGGTTTAGTAAAATTAGGAAGGGCTAATATAGGAGCAACACACATCTTTTCCTTCACCAATTCAAGGCTTGCTGAGCTTGCTTGGTCCACTCAAACTTCCCTTGTTTTGTGCATTCAGTTATAGGACTCATAATAGTACTGAAATTTCGAATAAACCTCCTATAAAAAGAAGCCAAACCATGAAAAGATCATACTTGAGTAACTGTTGTAGGAACAGGCCATGATGCTATAGCTTCCACCTTTTTAGGATCCACTTTAATGCCTTCAAATGGAACAATGTAACCTAGGAAAGTTATTTCCTTCTACATGAAATAACACTTCTCCACTTTACCATAAAGTCGTTGTTTCCTTAAGACATCAAACAACTGGCGCATATGGTCCATATGATCCTCGTCATCTCTGCTATACACCGATATATCATCTAGATACACCACAACAAACTTCCCAATGAAAGGGCGCAGGTCTTCATTCATTTGTCTCATGAATGTACTAGGAGCATTAATTAAACCAAAAGGCATAACCAACTATTCTTATAAGCCATATTTAGTTTTGAAAGCAGTTTTCCATTCATCTCCTTTCCTCATACGAATCTGGTGGTATCCACTTTGAAGACAATCTTAGGATAGAGTTGAGAACCACTTAATTCATCCAGTAACTCATCGAATCTGGGAATAGGAAATCTATATTGAATTGTAATATGATTCACTGCCCTGCTATCAATGCACATTCTCCATGTTCCAAGTTTCTTAGGTACAAGTAAGGTTGGAACTGCACATGGACTCATACTTTCACGGTCATATCCCTTAGCCATTAGTTCATCAATATGCCTTTACAACTTCTTTATCTCCTCTAGATTGCATCTATATGGTGGTTTGTTTGGAATGGAGGCACCAGGAATTAAACCAATATGGTGATTAATACCCGTAATTGGTGGCAATCCCTGTGGCAATCATCTAGAAAGACATCTTCAAATTCCTTTAGTAATTTGCGCAAATATGGATGCTCAATATCCTCCATGTTTTGGACCTCTTTTGCAAACAGAAAGTATGCAAATTTTCGAGCAACCCATTCCTTCTCCCATTGTTTTCGTGATACAAACAAAACCTTCTTTTGGTTTCACATGCTTTTTCTTGATACCACTTGATCTATATCTTAGGTTTAAACTAAGTGCTTAAACATAAGATAGATTATTTTTACTGTAAATAATGCAAATTGGAACACTGATAACTCACACAATTCACAAAAACTTCGATTAGATTGGAACACTCAACAATCCAATGCTAAGGTTGTTTTATTCTTAGTGAGAATACTCAATCACAAATCCTAAAACTAGAAGTGAATATTTTGTAGCTTTTAACTCACAAAACACTCGAATCTCACCTTGGAATTTTCGTATGAAACACACACACAAAATAACAATGATTAAAGCAACTTGAATTTTTTTATTGAAAACGGAAAACTGATTTGTTATAAAAGAGTTGTGGCTATTTATAATATAACCAACATCCAAATCCTAACAAACCTCTAACTACCCTAACAAACTCTAAACAAACTAGAAAATACCCAAGAATAACGTGGCAACTTGTCCACTTGCACAAGTTGTACGATCAACTTGCCAACTAAACTCTATCTTCTTGCAACTTGCATAAAATCCTAATTAACTTAGAATTTATTCAAACAACTTGACTAATTAACTAATTAAAAAAATAATCATCAAGAAATGACTAAAAGTCACGGAAATTCAAAGACACCTAACATTCTCCAAAGATCTTCAACAAATGTCTTCAATCTTCAAGAAACCTTCTAAGAATGAATCTTTTAATCAAGAAAGCATTTTCCTTAACCTTTAGGTTGACAAATATGATTAAGACTCTAATGCAATTAAAGACACCTATGCCCAAAATGAGAAAAACCATAGCACTACAATAGGAAAAAACCCATAGGCAAATACCACCTTATTCCTCGAATCCACCATCTTTCCATCGACATGTAGCCAACCCTAACCAGGTAAATGTAATATACAACAGTTTCCATGAGCCAGCCCAAAGCCATGTAAACCAAATGATCTAATCCCTTGAATTTTAGAATGACTTAGAATTAACTCCTTATCACCATTGCTTGACTCACTGCTTGAATCTGCTTCCTAATCAGGTTTTTTTTCATCACAACAAGCTACATGATACGCATATCAATGAGCAAAACTTCGAGGGTTTGGGTTTGATTGAAGGTGGAAAACAAGAAGCAACCTTGGGGGAGTTAGTGGCTTATGGAGACACAAGGCTTCTTGGGTTGGCTAGGGTGGATTTCTACGTGTGCATGGTGACATGCACAAGCTTATTCACGTAAATGTAAAGCAAGTATAGTTAGTAGTTTAGAAGTGTTGAGCTATATGGGTTTTCTTCCCACGTCATTTGATAGGGTTTTACCATATGGTGTTTTGTTATTTTCTTGATTAGTTTATGAGTCAAGGTTGATGGAATCAAGCATGAGAAACACAAAAATGGAGGTTTCTTGAAATAAAGATTGAATCTTGAAGAGTTTCTTGAAGTTCTTGAAATCGCAAGTCCAACAAAAATCAACGAGAATCAAAGCAATGCATATGGCGGGATTTTTGGAAGATTTTTGAAGTTGTGGGCAACGTTGTCAACGCGGGATTTTGTGTTGTTTGACTTGGTCAACCTAGGGTTGTTATTCGGATATATGGTGGCTAGATTTGATTTGCAAAATATCTAAGATTTAGACTAGAAATCAGATTACAAAATATATGGTGCAAGATATGTATCCGGTTTTGATAAGATTTTCTTGTTATCCTAATCTTAGTTTGTTATACCATATATCTAAGGTAGTTAGGATATGTTTAGATTTCTGAAATATTGTGTGATATGTTTAGCCTATAAATAGGATGTAAAATACATCAATAAAATTCAGATTTGAGTAATTAAACACAAAGTGTTTCCGGTTTTTATTGTTTCACGAAGAAAACAAAATTTTGAGAGTTTCTTGTGAGAAATTCGATTGAGTGAGTGGTGCTTTTGCTTTATCTCACGTGAGGATAGTTCTTAGGATTTGAGGGTGCTTTGCTTTAATCAAATTCTACCAATTATTCGCCTTAGAAGTTCAGATTTGTGGTGCGTGGCTTTATCAAATTTGAAGTCTAAGTTTCTTTGTGTGAGTGGCGTTTGTCTATAACAAAATTCACATCAACTTTTGGTGCTCTCGTTGAGAGATTCATTCAATCTCAAGTGTTCAATATCAATTATCATGGCTCAAGAAGGTGGAGACGAACATCCACAAGGATTCACGAAAGGTTTGAGCTTGGCTCAAGCAAAAGAGCTACGTATGCAAGGGGAGATTGACGAGTTAAAGGCTCGTTTAGATGAAGTCCTAACCATCATGGCTTCTACCAAAAAAACTCCTACTAAATCTAAACAAGAGGAGGGCTCATCATCAAGTGAAAGTGAGCAAGAAAGTGTGAGGAGTGTACGTAAACCAAAAAAGGGATACTCATCAAGTTCTAGTGACGATGAGGAACCAAGATCAAGGCACAAACATAAGGGAAAGATGAGGGATGATGATCGAAATCTTAAACTCGAAATTCCTGAGTTTAATGGAGGTATGGATCCTGAAAAATTTCTAGATTGGATTCGTAGGGTTGAGAGGATTTTTCGTTACAAAGAATATGATGATCATAAGTCCTATAAATTGGCGGAATTAAAACTCACTTCCTATGCAAGTTTATGGCTTGAGGGTTTACAAAGAAAGAGAAGGAAAGAAGGTAGATCAAAAATATCTTCATGGTCTAAATTGAAAAAGGAGATGAGGAAACGTTTTGTTCCTCAAGATTTCGAACAAAACAATTTCATCAAGATGCATACATTAAAACAAGATAGAAAAACGGTTGATGAGTATATTGTGGAGTTTGAAAAATTGATCATGATTTGTGATTTAGAAGAGAAGGAGGACCACAAAGTGGCTCGTTTTGTGGCTGGTCTAGATGAAAATATAAGGGAGAAGGTCGAATTACAACCTTATTGGACCTTTGATGAAGTTTGTAGAGTGGCAGCAAGGGTTGAGAAACAAGTTGCACGAAAGTCAAAGACTTACTTCAAAACTTACGAGTCTAAAGAAAAGCGTGATACTTTCCCTCAAAAACCAAACTTTGATAAGGTTACTAAACCACCCTTCATCAAGGATAAGAGTTCAACTTCAAAGCCCCAAAGTAGTGATTCACGCATTGTTTGTTTCAAGTGTAAAGGGCAAGGTCACATTCAAAGAGATTGTCCTCATGCTAGGGTCACAACAACTCGAAATTGGGTAGATGGGGAAAGCCTTGAAGAAGAGGAGGAGATGTATGGGGATGAGGGAGAGGAAGAGTATGCCAATTATGAAAATATGGAGGAAGAAACGGAGGAAGTCCAACCAGAAACACAAGGCCAATCCTTGGTGTTACGTAGGGTATTACAATCTCAAAGTGCACAACCTTTGGAGAGTCAAAGGGATAAAATTTTTCTCACAAGGTGTAATGTTCAAGGCAAGCTTTGTGATGTGATCATAGATACTGGAAGTTGCACAAATGTAGTATCTACGTTGTTGGTGGAAAAGCTCGCAATTCCTACAAAGATACATCCTCAACCATACAAGCTACATTGGCTTAGCAACACAAGCGATGTTAAGGTAAACAAACAAGCCTTGATTGCGTTTAAAATTGGTAAATTTGAGGATCAAGTACTTTGTGATGTTTGTCCTATGGATGCTTGTCATATATTATTGGGTAGACCTTGGCAATATGACCGTTTTGTGAAGTTTAATGGGAGAACAAATGTTTATATTGTGCGTAAGAAACCTAATGAAAAATCATATGCATTAAAACCCTTGATGATTTCTAAACCTAAGACAAGCATGGGTAATTCTAAAGGTGTTTTGTTGGTGGGTGGAAAGGAGTTAGAAAGGGAGTTGAAAACTTGTCCTATGTCTTATATGTTGGTAGCCAAAGAGTTACGAGATGAAACCCCAGAGATTCCTAGGGTTTTGCATCCTTTGTTGAATGAGTTTTCAGATGTGTTTCCTATTAGTGGCCACCAAGGGTTATCCACCCATGACGTGGAATTGAATGCATCAAATTGATCTTATTCCATGGGTCTCAATTCCTAACAAGCCTGCATATAGATGTAATCCAGAGGAGACAAAGGAGATACAAAGGCAAATTGAGGAATTAATGGAGAGGGGGTACGTGAGAGAGAGCATGAGTCCATGTGCTGTGCCTACATTAATAGTACCTAAGAAGGATGGGACTTGGAGAATGTGTATTGATTCAAGGGCAGTTAACAATATAACCGTCAAGTATAGGTTTCCTATACCTAGATTGGATGATTTGCTAGATGAATTACATGGTTCTCAATTATTTTCAAAGATTGATTTAAGGAGTGGATATCATCAGATTCGAATGAAGGAAGGTGATGAATGGAAAACAGGTTTTAAAACAAAGCTAGGGCTTTATGAATGGTTAGTCATGCCTTTTGGGTTAACTAATGCACCTAGTACGTTTATGAGGTTGATGAATGAGGTCTTAAAGCCATACATTGGTAAGTTTGTAGTGGTATATTTAGATGATATTTTGGTGTATAGCAAGAGTGTTAATGATCATCTAAGCCATCTAAGGAGTGTGTTTGGGACATTACGAGAACAAAAGCTCTATGCTAAGCTCGAAAAGTGTTATTTCATGGTACCAAGTGTGACGTTTTTGGGGTATATTGTGTCCAAAGATGGGGTTTCTGTTGATCCATCTAAAGTGGAAGCTATAAAATCATGGCCAACACCAAAAAACGTGACTGAAGTACGTGCTTTTCATGGGTTAGCCTCGTTCTATAGGAGGTTTGTGAAGAATTTTTCATCTGTTGTTGCTCCTATAACCGAATGCATTAAGAAGGATAAGCCTAAGTTTGAGTGGACTAAGGGGGCACAAGAAGCTTTTGAATTGATTAAGAAGTTGCTTTGTAACACGCCTATACTAGCCTTACCAGATTTCTCTAAACCATTTGAAGTAGAGACGGATGCAAGTGGGGTTGGAATTGGTGCTGTTCTAGTCCAAGGGAAGAGGCCAATTGCTTACTTTAGTGAGAAATTGAATGGTGCTAAACTGAACTATTCTACATATGACAAGGAGTTCTATGCCATTATTAGAGCTTTGGATCATTGGAGTCACTATTTAAGGCCTAATCACTTCATATTACATTCTGATCATGAAGCTTTGAAGCACATTAATGGTCAACAAAAATTGAATCCAAGACATGCTAAATGGGTTGAATTTTTGCAATCTTTTCACTTCTCTTCAAAGTACAAAACGGGGAAGTCTAATGTTGTTGCTGATGCTTTGTCAAGAAGGTATACTTTGCTTGGTGTTTTGAACTTTAAGTTGCTTGGATTAGAGTTGATAACACAATTTTACGAGCAAGATGGTGATTTTGGACCAATAATGGCGCAACTTTCAAAGGGTTCTATGAGTTCCTATGTGCTACATGATGGGTTTTTGTTTAAAGGTAATCTATTGTGCATACCTAAGTGTTCTATACGTGAGTTGCTAGTAAGGGAGGCTCATGGAGGAGGTATTGCTGGACATTTTGGCATTACAAAGACACTAACCATGTTGCAAGAACATTTTTATTGGCCAAAGATGATTGTTGATGTTGAGGCCATAATTGCTCAATGTGCTACTTGTCAAAAGGCAAAGGCAGCCTTTCATCAAGGTTTTTATACTCCATTGCCAGTGCCAGAGGGACCTTGGGAGGATGTTTCTATGGATTTCATTGTAGGGTTACCAAGGACAGCAAGGGGAAAAGATGCTATTATGGTAGTGGTTGATAGATTTTCAAAGATGGCTCATTTTACACCATGTCACAAGACAGATGATGCTATGAATGTGGCTGATTTATACTTTAAAGACATCATAAGGTTACATGGGGTTCCAAAGACTATTGTAAGTGATAGAGACACAAAATTCATGAGCTACTTTTGGAAGTCACTTTGGAGGTTAATAGGCACGAAACTTTTGTTTAGCACATCTTATCATCCTCAAACAGATGGGCAAACAGAAGTCACTAATCGAACACTAGGGGTTTTGTTGCGTGGTTTGGTTAGTAAGACACAAAAAGATTGGGATTTGAAGCTTGCTCATGCTGAATTTGCTTATAATAGGTCACCTACTTATGCTACTAAGCACTCACCTTTCGAGATTGTCTATGGAGTTAATCCTAAGTTACCAATTGATTTTGTAAGTATTCCTAAAGGGGAGTTGGTACACAAAGATGCCAAGACTAAGGTTGAGTATATGCAAAAACTTCATGCAGAAGTAAGGGCTCGAATTGAGAAGGTTAATGATATTTACAAGGCACGAGCAAACAAACATAAATCACAACATGTCTACAAAGAAGGGGATTTGGTTTGGTTACACTTGAGGAAGGAAAGATTTCCAAATCAAAGGAAGAATAAACTTATGCCTCGTTGTGATGGACCGTTCAAGATCATAAGTAAAGTGGGGGATAATGCTTATAAATTGGAATTACCAGGAGAATATGGAGTCCATGCTACTTTCAACATTGGTGATTTAGCTCCTTATGTTCCTGATGACCAACTTCGAGGTTTGAGGACAAACTCTTTTGAAGAAGAGGAGGATGATACGCATATCAATGAGCAAAACTTCGAGGGTTTGGGTTTGATTGAAGGTGGAAAACAAGAAGCAACCTTGGGGGAGTTAGTGGCTTATGGAGACACAAGGCTTCTTGGGTTGGCTAGGGTGGATTTTTACGTGTGCATGGTGACATGCACAAGCTTATTCACGTAAATGTAAAGCAAGTATAGTTAGTAGTTTAGAAGTGTTGAGCTATATGGGTTTTCTTCCCACGTCATTTGATAGGGTTTTACCATATGGTGTTTTGTTATTTTCTTGATTAGTTTATGAGTCAAGGTTGATGGAATCAAGCATGAGAAACACAAAAATGGAGGTTTCTTGAAATAAAGATTGAATCTTGAAGAGTTTCTTGAAGTTCTTGAAATCGCAAGTCCAACAAAAATCAACGAGAATCAAAGCAAGTTATATGGCGGGATTTTGGACAGATTTTTGGAAGATTGGGCAACGTTGTCAACACGGTTTTTCAAGTTGTTTGACTTGGTCAACTTTAGTTTGTTATTCGGAAATATGGTGTCTAGATTTGATTCTCAAAATATCTAAGATTTAGACTAGAAATCAGATTACAAAATATATGGTGCAAATATTGTATCCGGTTTTGATAAGATTTTCTTGTTATCCTAATCTTAGTTTGTTATACCATATATCTAAGGTAGTTAGGATATGTTTAGGATTCTGAAATATTATGTGATATGTTTAGCCTATAAATAGGATGTAAAGTACATCAATAAAATTCAGATTAGATCAATTGAAAAACACTTTGTTTTCCGGTTTTAATTGTTTCACGAAATAAACAAAATTTTGAGAGTTTCTTGTGAGAAATTCGATTAAGTGAGTGGTGCTTTGTGCTTTATCTCACGTGAGGATAGTTCTTAGGATTTGAGGGTGCTTTGCTTTAATCAAATTCTACTAATTATTCGCCTTAGAAGTTCAGATTTGTGGTGCGTGGCTTTATCAAATTTGAAGTCTAAGTTTCCTTTGTGTGAGTGGCGTTTGTCTATAACAAAATTCACATCACTACACGTTCCTCAGATTGGTGTTTGTGAATTACTGGTTAGAGAAGCGCATTCTAGACCGTTATTAGATCATTTTAGGGTACATAAGACAACGGATATGCTCACTGAATATTTTTATTGGAGAAAGATGGTTAGTGACGTTAAATCATTCATTAAAAGGTGTCAACATGTCAAAGAGAAAAATCTACTTTTGTTAAGGGCTTATTACCTGTTGCTTATACACCATGAGATAGTGTAAGTATGGTTTCATCATTAGATTATTTAGAACTCCAAGAGGACGTGATTTAATCATGGTTGTAGTTGACAAATTTTCCAAGATAGCACATTTCACGGCAATAAACAAGACTGATGATGCTCAACATGTTGCAGACATATACTTCAAGGAGATTGTTAGATTACATGGCATTCCTAGAAGTGTAGTGAGTGATAGAGACTTGAAATTTCTTAGTCATTTTTGGAAGTGTTTGTGGAAAATGTTGGGCACTAAGCTGCTTTTTGGTAATTATCATCATCTCGAAACTGATGGCCAAAGTAAGGTTACAGACATAACCTTAATGACATTGTTGCGTGGGCTTGTGAGCAAGACTCGGAAGGATTGGGATATTCGTTTATGTCATGCAAAATTTGATAAGTTAATATTTGACATGTAGTTTACCCCCGATCCCAATTGATTTTTAGCTTTAATGCGGCTCATTTCAGCCATTTCTACTAACTTTTGCTATTTCGAGTGTTTGTTGTTCTTTTTATAAGATTTTACAGGAATCGATGATTTATCGTTGTTTTCCGAGCCTTTTGAAGCACTTGAACAAGTTAGTGAAAAGTGGAAGTCATTTGGGAATCTTTACCAAGAATTAGGAGTATCTAAGAAGTAATTAACGAAGTAATTATGGAAAAACGAGCAAGAAAACAAGAAACGAGCCAAACAAGCCACCCGCTCGGGTCGAGGCAGCGCGCCCGGGTAGTGGTTGCTCGCCCGGACCCCTCCAGGCGCGTCGCTCCGAGGAAGCTTTTCTCACGCGTTTTCTGCATTGTTTAGCCTTAGTATATATTGTTTTTTACTCTTAAAACCTAATTACGCATTCTTATTCATAGAAACATAGTTTAGCCCTAGTTTTCTCTCTAAGTTGTGGAACTCTTTCAATCATTCAATTTAATAATGTTCAGGTTTTATTCAATCTTTAATCCTTGTTTCTTTTATTCATGTTTAATTTTAGTTTTAGTTTATATTTTTAGTTTTAGTAGTTTCATGTTTGGATCTAGTTTTATAGTTATCGTTAATTTATTAGTTTTAATCGTGTTTATACTTTTGTTTTATATTATTGCTTTAGTTTCTTTAATTTCAATAATGTGTGCGTAGTTTTCCTTCTAGGAATAGGGGATCTATGGATCATTCTTGATGTTTTGTTCATAGTTGTTAATGTTCTTGAATTCCTGTTGTCAATTTATGATACAAGTGCAAGCATTAGTGACATTAATTATATTAATGAAATAAGTGATGTCAACTCCGAAGGTTGTGATGTCAATGGTAAGGATGCAACCATAGGTGAATTAATTGCATATGGAAATATCAACCATATGGGTGCATCAAGGCAAAGAATGGTGGATTTTGGGGAACAAGATGGTTTTTGCCTATGAGTTTTTTCCCACTAGGTTTTTCTCATTTTTGGCATTGAGTCTTTTATTTATTGTGGAGTCCTGATCATCATAATTGTACTAAAATTCATGGAGAAAGATTTTTTGATTAAAAGATTGGATCTTGAAGCATTTCTTGAAGTTCTTGAAAATCTTGAAATATGCGCAAATTTGGACAAAGCAAACGGGCGAGTATTTTGACGATTTTTCAAGTTCTTGGGCACCAAGCAAGTGGCGTGATTTTTAGTCTAAATTCTGATGATTATCTTGTTAATTAATTATTTAGACAAGTTGTTAGGATATTTTCTTGTTTAGACAAGTTGTTAGAGTTTGTTAGCCAAGATAAGACCAAGTGCAAGTTGCATGATGATGTGACAATCTTATCTTGAGTTTGTTGAGCAACTTGTGCAAGTGGCACAAGTGGCGTTTCTTTTCTTTGTTTTTCACGTGTGTTTAGTTGTTTTTAGTTAGGATTTTGTTGTTGATTATTCTTATAAATAGTCTCAACATTAGGATGTAAATTAACTAAGTTTGAGTTGAATAAAAGTTTGTTTGTTTAGTTGAAAACAAAAACCCGAAAAATTAAGAGTTGGTGATTAAATTCTTTATACACTTGTGTAGATTAATTAGTAGCTTTGAGGGTTCTTAGGCTTTAATAAAAGGACTAATTGATCAACCTAAAATTGAGAATTTTTGTGGCTTGGCCTTTAGAGATTCGAAAATTTAGTAATATCCCTTTGTGAGTTTTTGTTTACACGAAAATTCACATTAACTTCAAACAATATCAATGCCGTCAAAGAGTCTAAAGCTCTTTTTCGCCGCCGACGCGAGTTGACGTGAATTTGAATATCTGTGATGATACACCAATAGTGGATGAGCCAATCAACCTACTAATAAATCCTATTGGGTTTACCAAAGATAAATCACATGTATGGGTGACAATGATAATAATGAACACTAATACTGTGGAGACATGTGATGATGGTGGCTTCCTAGCCAACATTATTAACTATTAACCATCAATATGCTTGTCACTGGTGGAGTGAGTCATTAAAATAAGGTTTAACAGATTATTAATGCACTCACAGGATGGTACACAATGGTGGTTATAGGGAACAAGTTGGTTTGGTCCATGACTTTTTTCCCATTTCACTTGATAGGGTTTTCTCATTTTAGACATTATTATTATTAGTTCTTGTGAAATCTTGATCATCATAAATATGCTAAAAGACATGAAGAATGATTTCTTGAAGGTTTCTTAATTAAAAGATTGAATCTTGAAGCATTTCTTGAAATTTCTTGGAAATCTTGAAAAGTGGCGCAAAATTGACGAAGCAACCTTGGCGGAAATTTTGGCAATTATCAAAGTTCTTGGGCACCAAGTTAATTCGTGATTTTTAGGCTAATTTTTGATGATTATATTGTTTATCAATTATTTATTCAAGGCTTTAGGATAATTTTTTTATTAGTTAGTTAGTTAGAGTTTGTTAGGAAAGATAAGATCAAAGTGCAAGTTGCATGATGATGTGGCAATCTTATCTTTAGTTTATTGAGCAACTTGTGCAAATTGCACAAGTGGGGATTATTTTCCTAGGGTTTTCATGTTTTATTATCTGTTTTTATTTAGGTTTTTGTTGATGATTATACCTATAAATAATCTCAACATTAGGTTGTAAATTAATTAAGTTTTTACGCATTGAAATTTTTCAATACAATTTTTCCGAAAAATTGCACAAATTATGGACTTCAATTTGTTCGAATTTTCTACCCATAAATTTGTGAGTCAAGAGTGATAAATAAATTTAGAACCTAGTCAATTAATTAGAGGAGTGTATTAATTAATTAGTCTTAAATTAAATGAATCCAGGAGTGGAGAGTTTAATTGTTAAAAATCCGTGAGTTTTAGGTTGTATTTGCTAGTACCACTTAAAATCCACATCAATTTGGTATCGGATTTCAAGGTTTTTTTTTTCGATCCATCATGGGAGATTCAAATTTGACACAACTTATTTAAGACATGGTTACAAAACTAGAGGCTATGGCCGTGAGACAAAAGCAGGATAATGTTCGAATTGATGTTTCGGCTCAACAATTCCAACGAAAACTTGATCCTCAATCCATAAACTATTTTCGTGGTGATGATGATGATGAAGCAGATTCACACTCGTCTTCTTCTTCTGACTCCCCTAAAATATGTTCAAAAACCAAGTAAAAGTTTGATGATCGTGGCAATAAACTTGATGACTTCACAGGAAAAGGTTCCCCAGATGACTATCTTGAATGGGAACGACAAGTGGAAAAGATTGTTGAATATAAAGGTTTTGATGATAAAAAAACCTTTAAAATTGCTTATATCAGATTGACCAAAACTGCTGGATTATGGTATGAGGGCGCCAAAGCTAAAAGGAAACGCCAAATCAAAGCCAAAATAGTTTCCTGGTCTCACCTCAAAAAGAAGTACACATATGTACCTTTTGATTTTGATCAACAAAATTATGTCAAGTTGACTTCTTTATATCAGGGCACTATGAGTGTGTGTGATTATATTGCAAAGTTTGAAAGGTTATCTTTGCTTTGTGGTTTAGAGGAAAGGGAACACATGAAAATGGCGAGATTTTTGAAGAGATTGAACAGAAATATTGATAAGGAACTTGATCTGGCTCAATATCATACCTTTGATGATCTCTGCACGTTGGCTTTAAAAGTGGAAAAGCGTATAAAGGGAGACACAACACAAAATTTCGTGCCTACCACTGGTAAAGCACCCTACACTCCTCAGAATACTAATGCTAAAGCAAATCAACCACCACAAACACCACAAACATCTGTAACACCGAGCTCTTCAGGGGATAAACCCAAGAAGGTGATTTCTAAAGCAGAATATGAAGATCGCAGGAGATGTTTTAAATATCAAGGCTTGGGTAACATTGCTTCTGGTTGTACATCAAAACGCACCAGATTATGGGCCACTGAGGACGAAATTTACTACATTGTGGTCGAAGATGATGAGGACATCATCCAAAACCACAGGGGGAGGATTCTGATGATGACACCCTAGAAACTATGAACCAGCCTTCATTGATACAGGGTGGTGAAGACTTTATGGTTAGGAGAACATTACATACGGCTGTGGAACCACATGCAACCCAGAGGGAGAGTCTGCAAAATTGGTCCCTACCTTTGCAATTTGATCATTGACAGTGGATTCTGCACCAATGTGGCGTCAAAAGAGCCAGTAAAAGGTTTGAAATTGACACAGAGAGATCATACCAATCCTTATAAACTAAATTGACTTGATGATACAAAAGGGATTGAAGTAAGGAAACAAAAACTGATCAATTTCACCATTGGTTTGTACAATGACGAATTGTGGTGTGATGTTGTACCCATAACTGCATGCCAATTGCTCCTAGGAAGGCCTTGGCAATATGGTAGAAAGGTGCAACATAATGGGGAATCGAATGTATATACGGTTTTGAAGGATAGGAAACGCATCAATCTCCTACCTTTGACTCCATCTACAGTAAAATTCTAGACTCAAACAAATCTATTCCTTTCTGCTAAGGAATTTGAGAAAGAAGTGGAGAAAGGGAACCCTGCATTTATTCTTTTTGTAAAGGAAGCAACATCAAATAAAATATCATCTTATTTGCGCCTCACACCTTTACTAGAGGAATTTGCTGACGTATTTCCCGATGAATTGCCTGATGAACTACCCCCAATCAAAGGAATTGAACATGCAATTGACTTCATACCTGGAGCACCAATTCCTAATAAACCTGCATACATATGTGATCCTGAGGCATCAAAAGAACTACACCGCCAGATGATGAATTAATGCAGAAAGGGTTAGTTCGAGAATCAATGAGTCCATGTGCAGTTTCGGCCTTGCTGGTGCCGAAAAAAGATGTCTCTTGGAGAATGTGTATTGATTCGAGGGCAGTGAATAAGATAACCATCAAGTACAGATTTCCTATGCCCATACTTGAGGATATGTTAGATGAATTACATGGTGCAAGTATATTTTCGAAAATAGATCTGAGAAGTGGCTATCATCAGATGAGAATTCGAGAAGAAGATGAATGGAAGACTACTTTTAAGACTAAAAAAGGTCTTTATGAGTGGTTGTTGATGCCTTTTGGTCTATGCAATGCACCAAGTTCGTTTATGAGACTGATGAATGAGGTATTAAGGCCGTTTCTGAACAAATTCATAGTTGTCTATCTAGATGATATTCTTGTTTACAGCAAAGATATTCATGAACATCTAGACCATCTAAGGAAACTATTTGAAAAGTTACATGAGCAGAAACTTTATGGAAAACTCAAAAAGTATGACTTCTTGCAGGAAAAGATTGTTTCCCTATGGTACATTGTAAGTGGCGCAGGTATTATGGTAGATTTATCCAAAGTTGAAGCTATTAAAACTTGGAAAATACCTACCAATATTTTTGAACTCAGGATTTTTCATGGCCTAGCATCATTCTACAGGAGATTCATTCAAAATTTCTCTACTATCATGGCTCCAATTACTGAATCGATGAAAAAAGGAGAATTCAACTGGAATCTACAAGCACAGGAAGCCTTTGATGAGGTGAAAGAGAGACTTTGCAATGCACCAATCCTGGTGTTGCCTGATTTTGATAAACTGTTTGAGGTTGAATGTGATGCAAGTGGTATAGGCATTGGAGCGGTACTAATTCAAAAAGGAAGCCGGTTTCATACTTCAGTGAGAAGATGAGTGGCGCCAAACTGAATTACTCCAATTATGATTGAGAAAATTATGCCATTGTTCGAGCACTTGATCATTGGTCTCATTATTTGCGCCCAAAGCCATTTATTTTGCATTCAGATCATGAAGCTTTGAAGTATATCAATGGTCAACAGAAGCTCAACCACAGACATGCTAAGTGGGTTGAATTTCTCCACTCTTTCACTTTTTCATCCAAGTACAAAGAAGACAAGAATAATGTGGTAGCTGATGCATTGCCAAAAAGAGCATATTTACTTGCTATGGTTGATGCTAGAGTTCTGGGATTTGAGAACTTGAAGGAATTGTATGCCAGTGATTCGGATTTTGCTTCAGAATATCAACATCCTTCCAAAAACTACACAATTCAGGATGGTTTCTTATTCAAAAACAATAAAATGTGCGTTCCTAAAAGTGGAGTACGTGAATTGTTGATACGGGAGGCTCATAGTGGCGCACTTGCTGGACACTTTGGGATTCACAAGACCTAAGATATGGTGAGTGAATATTTTTATTGGCCTAAGATGTTGGGTGATATTCAATCAGTAGTCTCCAAATGTGCTATCTGTCAAAGGGCGATATCTACCTTTGTCAAAGGACTTTACACACCATTACATGTTCCTGATACACCTTGGGATAGTGTCAGTATGGATTTCGTAATTGGTTTAACAAGGACACAGAGGGGACGAGATTCAATAATGGTAGTGGTTGACAGATTCTCTAAGATGGCGCATTTTGTGGCCATGAATAAAACATACGATGCTCAACATGTTGCTGATCTATACTTTAAGGAGATTGTGAAGCTACATAGAACTCCCAGAAGTGTGGTAAGTGATAGAGATTCAAAATTTTTGAGTCACTTTTGGAAGTGTGTGGAAGATGGTTGGTACCAAGCTGCTTTTTAGTACTTCTCATCACCCTCAAACAGATGGGCAGATGGAAGTAACAAACAGAACTTTGGGCACCTTGTTACGTGGGCTTGTGAGCAAGACACAGAAGGATTGTGATGTGCGCCTATGCCATGCTGAATTTGCTTATAACAGGGCTGTTTCATCCACCCCAGGTCATTCCCCATTCGAAATTGTGTATGGGATTAATCCATATATGCCCATTGATCTGATTCCTTTGGCTAGAGATAAGATACATGTAGTTGCGCAAAGAGGGTGGAAATCTTCAACAAAACGTGTGAAGCAGTTAAGAGAAAGATTTCTAAGATGAATGAAATCTACAGGAGGCGGTCCAACAAGAAAAGAACTCACTATGTTTTCAAACCTGGAGGTTTGGTATGGATACATCTCAGAAAGGAACGTTTTACTCATAAAACGAAGAATAAATTGATGCCTAGAGCTGATGGACCTTTTGAGGTGATTGAAGTATATGGAGATAATGCCTATAAAATTGATGTGCCTGATGAGTATGGTAATATTAATGTGAGTGCTACTTTCAATATTGGGGATCTCTAACCATACTATGATGATGTAAATTTGAGGGCAAATTCTTTTCAACCAGGGGAGAATGATGTGAATTTGAATATCTGTGATGATACACCAATAGTGGATGGGCCAATCAACCTACTAATAAATCCTATTGGGTTTGACAAAGATAAATCACAGGTATGGGTGACAATGATAATGATGAACATTGACACTGTGGAGACATGTGATGATGGTGGCATCCTAGCCAACATTATTAACTATTAACCATCAATATGCTTGTCACTGGTGGAGTGAGTCATTAAAAGAAGGTTTAACAAATTATTAATGAACTCACAGGATGGTACACAATGGTGGTTACAGGGAACAAGTTGGTTTGGTCCATGACTTTTTTCCCATTTCACTTGATAGGGTTTTCCCTATATGGTCTCATTATTATTAGTTCTTGTGGAGTCTTGATCATCATAAATATGCTAAAAGACATGAAGAATGATTTCTTGAAGGTTTCTTGATTAAAAGATTGAATCTTGAAGCATTTCTTGAAGTTTATTGGAAATCTTGAAAAGTGGCGCAAAATTGACGAAGCAACCTTGGTGGAAATTTTGGCGATTTTCAAAGTTCTTGGGCACCAAGTTAATTCGTGATTTTTAGGCTAATTTTTGATAATTATCTTTTTTTATTAATTATTTAGTCAAGGTGTTAGGATACTTTTTTGATTAGTTAGTTAGTTAGAGTTTGTTAGGAAAGATAAGATCAAAGTGCAAGTTGCATGATGATGTGGCAATCTTATCTTTAGTTTGTTGAGCAACTTGTGCAAATTGCACAAGTGGGGATTATTTTCCCAGGGTTTTTCGTGTTTTATTAGCAGTTTTTAGTTAGGATTTTGTTGATGATTATACCTATAAATAATCTCAACATTAGGTTGTAAATTAATTAAGTTTTTATGCATTGAAATTTTTCAATACAATTTTTCTGAAAAATTGCGCAAATTATGGACTTCAATTTGTTCGAATTTTCTACCCATAAATTTGTGAGTCAAGAGTGATAAACAAATTTGGAACCTAGTCAATTAATTATAGGAGTGTATTAATTAATTAGTCTTCAATTAAATGAATCCAGGAGTGGAGAGTTTAATTGTTAAAAATCCGTGAGTTTTAGGTTGTATTTGCGAGTACTACTTAAAATCCACATCACATGGAGGAAGTAGAAGCAGAGACACAGGGTCAGGAACTGGTCCTCAGGAGGGTTCTTCAAGCTAAACCAACACTAGTTGAAGAGAACCAGAGGGACAAGATTTTCGTGACTAGGTGCAACGTGCAAGGCAAACTGTGTGATGTAATTATTGATAGTTGCAGTTGTACTAATGTGGTCTCTACCCTATTGATTCAGAAATTGAATTACCCCACACACAACCATCCTCAACCTTATAAGTTACATTGGCTAAGTAATACCAGTGATGTTAAAGTGACTAAGCAGGCTCTGGTAAATTTCAAAATTGGTCAGTTTGAGGATATGGTACTATGTGATGTATGTCCTATGGATGCTTGTCATATATTGCTTGGTAGGTCCTGGCAATATGATAGGTTCGTGAATTATGATGGAAGAACCAATGTTTACATCATCTGGAAAGAGGAAACTGACAAGCCAATTGCTTTAAAACCTTTAAAAGTGGCGCAAGACAGGAAGCAATTGAATGTGGAGAATAAGAAGGGAGTGTTCTTTTCAAATCCTAAGGAGTTGGAGAAGGAATTATCTGATTGCAAACAAGTTTTCCTGCCAATGACCAAGGATGTGAGAGTTGAAACATCTGCAATCCCAAAAATTCTTAAACCACTATTGAATGAATTTGAGGATGTATTTCCAAAAGATTTGCCACCAGGTTTGCCTCCCACTAGGGGCATTGAACACCAGATTGACTTGATTCCAGGTGCTCAGATTTACCGGTGCAATCCTGAGGAGACTAAGGAGATACAAAGGCAAATTGAAGAATTAATGCAGAGAGATACGTGAGGGAGAGCATGAGTCGTTGTGCTGTACCAACACTAATTGTTCCAAAGAATGACGGATCCTGGCGCATGTGCATTGATTCTAGAGCCGTCAACAACATCGCAATCAAGTACAGATTCCCAATTCCTAGACTGGACGATCTGCTGGACGAATTATATGGCTCACAGGTATTTTCTAAAATTGATTTAAGAAGTGAGTATCATCAGATACACATGAGGGAAGGGGAAATGGAAAACAACTTTCAAAACTATATTGGGTCTCTATGAGTGGTTAGTCGTGCCTTTTGGACTCACCAACGCACCTAGTACGTTTATGAAGCTCTCATGAACAAAGTTTTGAAGCCATATTTGGTTAGTTACTTAATCAACAAGAAAAGTAGGTGTGAATTTTTGTTCACATGATTAAAAGCAGTTATGAGCAATTATTTTAGACATGTTGCCACTCACAATTTAATGTGTGGTCAAGAAGAAAGTAAGTAATTAACCACTCAAAGATAATGTGTGGTAAAGGATGTTCAGTTTAATTAAAGGACACACATAAGATTAAATATGAATCACCTTAAATTGAAGATAATTAAATTGGTTTACTTAATTTGATACATGTCTTTATGTGATGTTGCATGAGAGTCATAATATTGGTAAACCTATTAAATCACGTAAAGTCTAAGAGGACTTGCATCAAAACTCTTGGGACGTATATACCTTGAGTATGAACAATGGGGGGAGTCGGATGGAACAATTATCTATGACTTCTAATTGGAGTACAAGACGCTTTACTCTTTTCTATTTTTAATGTGCTGGATATATGTCACTTTATGTGACATAGTAATACCATCTTGGAGTTGCTCCGAAGTTGGTGCCTAATAGGGCGATGATTTTAAGGAGGAAACCCGTCCGATGCAGGATCATAAGTTTAAATATAATAAGTAAATTAATTGAGTCCATGTACAGGTAAAAAGGTTGTCAAAGGTAAGTTGAGTGCATGCATGTTTTATTTCTTATTGTTGTTGCATAGTCTTTAGTAGTTATATACTCAGCTTTGCTGACTCTTTGTTTTGTGTGCACGACTTTGTCTTGGACTTGGCGCTATGATGACCCACTTGTGGTGAGTAGTTGTCTAGTAAAAGAAAAGCTGTAAGTACAAGTGGGAATAAGTCATTTTATGATGGGATGGAGTGAGAGCGTTTGCTGTGTTTTGTAGTTTTGCTTTATTTTAATTGCTTATGAAGACTAATAGTTATTTTATATGTTTGGGTTTCTAAAGACTTTTAGTATTAGTTTTGGTTTGGTTTTTAAAGGCCATTAATATGGTTCCGAAGTGTAATAAGTTTAAAGTTGATTTTTAATTTGAGATTGGTTTGAAGTTTAGTTTTAAGTTGGTTTGGTTTTAAGACTTCTGCTATAGTACATTGATAAATGCCTTAGCCGTTATCACGGTGGCGATAATACTTTGGGTTTTCCTAATTTAGAAGTTTTAATAAATATAATAATTATTAATTTAATATGTTTTCCTAAAAAATGAGAAGTTGGAAGTTAGGGAAATTCCGGGGTGTTTCAATATTAGTGGCAAGCTGGCAATAATAAAGAGAACTTTGTATTTTACTTTATTTTTTAAAATTATTGAACAATCGACTTTGCTTTGTTGATTATAATTAATTATAGTATGTTTTAGTTCTAAGTATGCTAGTTTTAAGTACATTATTATGCAAAGGTTTCATTGTTTCAAAAGTACATTATATTATTAATATTAATATATTATTTCATTGTTCTAAGATTTGTTAATTGTATTTTATATTATTGGTAATAAATGTCTAAAACAACCTCGTTCAATAGAGATTGTTGGATATTAAAGTGTCATGTCAGAACTTGGTATGTATATAGCCACGTATAATATATTTGCCATAAGATAATTGGTGGCTAGTTTATTTCCTAGGCACGGGATATTTTGTGGCTAATTGTTTAGTAGCAATAATACTCTTAGGGAAATGAAATAGTTAGCCACGGTAGTACTTGTGGTAAATGATTAAATTAGCCATGGTAATACATGTGACGAAGCTAATTTTTCGCCACAAGATTATTTGTGGCATAATTTAATATTCATGCCACAACCTTTATTTTCCCATGGCAAAAACATAGCCACGGCCACTTGCGCCACGATAATAATTTTAAAAATTTCCGTGGCAAAACTATATAGCCACAAGATATTTTTATTTGCGCCATAATTTCTCCTATGGCACAAGTGACATATTGTAGTAGTGATAGTGTAACCAATAGCTTTCTTATGATATCTAAGCACAAATAACAAATTTTCAAGTTTCCTATCAATATGAGTTGCACTAACAATGAAAGGGTATAGCTCTTTCTCATCTTAAAATGCATACATCAAATTAAAGAGGAGGGGTTTCATCTCATGTTGTGTTACCTCCGTTATAGAGTAGACCCTCTGTGGTAATTCTAGAAAATTTTGGCTCTCCTCCAGACTAAGTTTCTCACCAGGTAGATCCTGTATCAACTTATTAGTTTCAATGTCACCTTCACCTAAAACAAAATCCAAACACAATACGGCCTGTAGAAGATCCTTGGATCAAGGCAAATCATCACAAACAATTTCATTAACAACATCAAGGTGAAAAGTAACCTTGTCATCACCAACATAAAGTGTTAGACTATCATTTTCACATAAGTAACAACACCTACAGTATTAAAAAATGGTCTTCCTAAAATAATGGGATGTGGGCATACTCATCCATGTCCAGAACTACAAAGTTTATGGGAATGAAGAATTTCCTAACTCTCACTGGTACATCCTCCAAAATACCCTTAGGGTAATTCAAAGTTCTATCGGCCATCTGCATGGTAATGTTAGTAAATTTCAAATAACCCATATTCAATTTCCTGCAAACAGACAAAGGTATTACACTGACACTGGATCAATAAACAGGGGGCCAATGTTACAAGGAATAAAAAAACTTCCTGAATCCTTGAGTTTGGGTGGAGACTTATTCTACAAAATATCACTACATTCCTCAGTTAAAGCTACAGCCTCCACCGAACCCAATTCATGTTTCCTGCCCCTCATATCTTTCAAAAATTTAGTGTAAGTAGGTACCTGCGTGATTAGATCAGTAAAAGGCACGGTAACTTGCAAATTATTGACAATATCGAGAAACATACAAAAATGGTTGTCATTCTTATTCTTGTCTACCCTATGAGGGAAGTGTTATGGCACATTGGGAGTTGTCAATGTATCAGTGGGCATGTCAGCTGCAAAAGCTCTCTTTGTAGTAGCTTCATTCCCCCTGTGCAGGAGTCGGCTCTACAATCTCTGTGCATTATGGGCTTCGATTAAATAACCCTACAAACAGAAAAGATGGAAAAATCGCTATGAAGTTGCAAACCATGCTACATGCGCCCCCATAAAACAAAACAAGTTTTTTCCAAGCACCTGAAGGGCTTCTATTTCATGACTTCTAAGAGGCTTGATCTACGTTACACTCGCATAGATCATGGGCCTTTTGACCTACGCACCCGCAAAGATTTTCCCAGGGTATTTTTTTTTACGATCTCTTTATTTCTTCGCGCGATTCCTTCAAATCTCGTTCGTAGCTTCTCGTACTTTGGCACGCATACCGAGGCCTGTCTATTTTGACTCGCTTAAGCTCTTCTTGACTTCATAACACCCTTTTATGCTCCTATAACACATAAAACAAACCGAAAACCACGCGTAATAACCAAGGAAGCATATGATTAACATTTAAAGCTCTAGAAATCAACTAAAACCGCTAAAACTCATCCAAATCATAAATTAACACCGAGGAACGATATTTAATCAAAAGCACGGAGATCAACCAAAAATGAGGGAAAAACATTGTATAAAATATGTATGTCATATTCCCCCAAACCGAACCCTGGCTTGTCTCGAGCAAACACAACAAAATTGACTACATCCCATAATAACAAAATAATCATTCCAACTCAAGAGAACATTCGAAGACGCATGGATCAAAGCCAACCAATCAAGCACCCAATTACCATCCTTCCTAAATATGAGTCACACAAAACCAACCAAGCAAGTACAATGAATCGATGACTAGAATAGCTCACTGGTGGTCACTCTGTACATTTGATGATGAGCTTATATCATTGAAGCTCTAACCCTCACCACCAAACCAATTATAGAATATGAATGCAATATGTGTTTAGATGAAAATTTAAGAGCCCGAAACCCACATATGACACCTCATGCAAGTGTTTAAGGGTATCCACCACTCGTCCTAGACGTCGACTTGAAATACAATTAATACTCTACGACCTTGACAAAGGGTTCAATTCACAATAACTATAGCATGTGCATGAAAATCAAAAAGGGCTTTAATAAGCTTGTAACGTGGCTATGGTGATGGGTATAATAAAATTTCGGATTATGTAGTGGAATGCGGAGTATTCGCATATAGAATAAAGGAAAAACCATCTATAAATCCAAAATAATCATCAACATTCTCAAACACTCAATTCAACCAAACCAAACCAAACTTTTCTTTTCAATTCACATCAACTCCATAATTTTCATACATCAACAAAACATCAACTATGTTACAAACTTACACACCTTACTTTCTTTTGAATTCAAATTCTAAAATTTTAGATTTCATTTGCTTCACTTCTTTCATACTTTTCTCAACTTTTAAACTTATTATGCTGTTATAATAATTTTTCACTTTATTTTTTTTGCATAATAAGATTTTAGGTTCATGACTCTTAATGATTTATCTTTGCTTAAATTCAGTAAAGTATAAACAATAAACAGAATCGTCACACATAAATAACTAGGCCATGAATAAGATATAACTTTTCAATTAACTTGCAACAGCCGAGACATTGGTATGCAGATTCTTTAATGTGAAACCAGACTAAAAAGCAATTCCAACAATTTTCACCAACAATCCTCCAACACAACCATCAAAAGTACATCAACAACATCACAACCACTCTGAATTCTCCCAAACAAGGTTTGGACATATAAAAAATGTTGCACGGCTAATAGGTTGTAAATTGGCTAAAAACACAAACTACAGGTAAAAGGAGAAAACATGGGATCAAGGGAAAATGTTTATGGAAATGAATGAATTATGAAGTTCTGGAGGCTATAGAAAAAATGAAAGCCTTTTATCATGCACAACATACATAAAAGCACAACTAAAGCTACTAGAATCCAATGTCAAACCCAAGATCATAATTGCACTAGGAACTAAGCGCACATGAAAGAAATATGATGTAGAACAATATAAACAAAATGGCTCTAATCCTCCCATTAACAGAATTTAAATCTAAGACCCATGAAAGGTTGAGAAGAGTTGACTAATACAAGGAATTCTAGCAATTAAACTTAAGTCATAGCCAACAAGTCACACATGTGGATTCATCCGCAGTCAAGAGTCATAAAGTTTTCAAAATAAGCACAGGGGGTATAGGTGTTGTCAATTCTCAAAATAAAACTCAAATCAGGATGAAAATTATTCATTAATCAATACTCTCTCTAGAATTAATCCTAAGAAATACAGTACAATCTTTTTGGTCACATGTAAACTCCCACTACTAACGAATGGTACAAACCATGCAACAGTCCTAACAAAGCAATAAAAATTATGCTAAGACAGCAATAAAAGCTATCTAAACAGATCAACAGGAAAAAGAAATGAAAAAGGGGAAGTTGGAATCATTAAACCAAACCAAATTCAACCTCAAACAACAGCCTGCTAAGGCACCAAATCCAAAAATACATCTTGCTCGAAATCGAACCTGAAAAGGAAAAACAAACCATACTCCAAAGAAAAAGGGTTAAAGTAAAATAAAAATAAACTAAACATTTTTTTTGTCTTTTTTTTCTTTTTTCTGATTTTTTTGAGTTTTGTTTCCTTTTACTTTTTTTTTTTTCAAAAGCATTAAAAACTAACCAAATACAAATATACAAGAGAAAGAAATCCCTCCAAAAATCGGTGTTTGTCCTTTCCCGGGAAAAACTACCATGAAGAATAAAAGGGAGGAGGTGAAGCCGAGCTCTACTGACCCGGGCCCAATACCTAGGACAGTACTGGTCGTAGAAGGGATGGTAGGGGTATGAAGTAGGTTCAATACTGGGATCATAAGTGGGAGGCCAATTTAGATGGTTTCGGAAGCCTTAGACTATCCTACCATCGACGTTTGTCATATGCTCCTCCATCGGACTCTCTGAAGTAAGTTAACATTTGTGTGGAGTCCTCTAAGTAAATGGTCAACCCGCTCGCACCGCTATTGGCTATATAGGTGCATGTCTTCAAGGCGGTTCATAAGGGGTGACATGTCAAATAAGGAGGAAGACTGGCTTGCATAGCTTTGTCTAAGGGGCTCTTGTCAAGGTGGGTCATGGTGGCGTTGAGGTGGAGCTTGGTCACCTGCCTGCTGGTTCAAGTTTACCATCTGGATTGATTTCTTCTCAGAATCCACCCTCACCTATAGTGGGATGTTGTCAGGTGGAATCGTCCTAGGGTTCTGCCCATCAAGATGCTCCTGGTAGGTAAGGCTGACATAGGCATTAGGTAGGTAACACAAGGAGATCTCCCGAACATACCAGACTAACCTCTTTGTATGACCTCTCTGATAATCTCTCAAAAAGTTAGCAGCTTTGAGGGCACTGATATCGAGTTATGGGTTCTCCTCAATGGGGTGCAACTGGTGGTTGTCTTCCACATGGCCTAAGAAATAGGCTAGCCATGTGGTTATGCCTCCAATGTATATGGTGCCGATGTTGGTTATTCCTTAAGCAATTTCGGCAAACCAACGCGCTAAGAAGAACCAAAAGTTGTAATGAAGAGGCTGCCTGGCATATCCATCTATGACCATTCATAAGAGCCTCATCTCATCCGGGTACACCTGCCTGAGCTCACCTTTGGAAAATAGGTAGTAAACCAAATACTGAATGAAGTATCGGAGGGTCGGGTGCTAGACCTCTAATGCTTTAGCTGTAGTAGTAGTAGTGTAAGGGGCAATACCATCTGTGATTCCTTCCCACCATGTACCTTCAAAGTAGGGCCCCTACTCATGCTCTACTATTCACCATTCCGCGTTCTCGAGGTTCCACAAGAATCTTTCATCTAACTCATCAGCATCCATCTCATAACAATGCCTGAAGATGGTGATGTAACACCCTGGAATTTCCTAACATCCCTCTCTAAATTTCCCAGAAACATATTATAAATATTAAAGAATAATAATTATTAAAACTCCTTAATAACTAGGAAAAAACCAAAGCATTACCACATCGTGATATCGGCTAAGGCATTTATCAAAGTACTACAGCGGAAGTCTAAGAAAAATAAAACCAATTTAAAAAGTTAAACGTCGGAAAATATTCTCAAACTATAATCGAACAAAAACTAAAAGAAAATGAACTTAAAACTTTATTACACTTCGGAACAATATTAATGGCCCTTCAAAGTCAAAAAATTAAACTTCAAAAATAAAACAATAGTTAAATAGAACCATAAGCAAATTAAATTAAGAAACTCCAAAAACTACAATGCAAGCACTCTCACTCCAGCCCAGCATGAATGACTTATGCCAACTTGTACCTGTAGCTTTTCTTATACTGGACAACTACTCGCCAACAAGTGGGTCATCGTAGGGCCAAGTCCAAGACAAAGCCATGCACACAAAACAAATAGTTAGCAAAGCTGAGTACATAACTACTAAAGACTATGCAACATGATTAAAATAAAATAAAAGTAAAACATACATATATGTTACCGTTGATAACTCTTCACATGTGCATAGACTCAACTTAAACAAATTAGTTATTATATTTAAACTTTGGATACCTCATCGAACGGGTTTCCTTTCCTTTATAATCGCTCTATTGGGCACCAACTTGGGAGCAAATGCAAGAAGGTATTACCTATGTCACATAAAGTGACGGAATTCCAGTGCATTAAAAATGTAAAAGAGTACAATGTCTTGTACTCCAACTACAACTCATAGATCACTGTTCCATACGACTCCCCCCTATTGTTCATACTCAAGGTATATACGTTCTAAGAGTTTTGGTGTGAATCCTCTTTCACTTTACGTGATTAACCGACTTTACGTGATTAACCGGTTTAACAATGTCATGACTCACACATAACAACACATAAAAGCTTGCATACAATCACACAAGCCATATTAATTATCTTCGATTTAAAGTGATTCTAAAAATAATCTTCTATGTCCTTTAATTAAACTAAACTTCCTTTACCACACATTAATTGTGAGTGGCTAAATATTTACATGTTCCTTGACCACACATTAAACTGTAAGTGGCAACATGTATAAAAATATTTGCTCATTAACTTCTTTTAACTTTGTGAATAAAAATTCACGAATTACTTTTCTTGCTGATTAAGCAACTAATCAACATAAATAACTTCCTTTATTCTTCAATAAGCTATTAGCCAACTTTTAAACTAATTATAACATTCCAAATTAATCTTGTAGAATTTATATTACTAAAAATGTGGAATGTCAAAATAATATAAAATCATGCTTGTAATTCTTTCATGAACTTGTCAATTCACAAGAAAGAACAACATATCATATAAGATCAACCAAGCATGAATTCTATTTTCTATGTTTGTCTTTAGTACTTACATACCTTGTGTTGTAGTGGTGTTCCGCCAGAACTTCTAAAAGTCAACTAGATCGATGTCTCCTACATAGAGAAAACCAAAACTAAATTAAAACCTTGTTGCCTAAGTTCTAGAACAACTCTAAACTAACTTTCTAAATTGGAAACTTGTCCAAAACGTTAGTTCCCTATATGGTCTCTATTCAATTCATCCTTTATTTTAATTTCTCTATCACAAAATACTTGATTGTCGGTAATTTTTCAAAAATGGCAGCTTTGTAAACTTCCTTAAAAACACTCTTAAATTCTTCTAAATATCATATTTTGATCATAAAACACTATAGTCATGATCAATATAGAATACTTAGATGCATTAAAACAATTATAATTTCCTATGTCACATATGACTTTTATTGGGCATAAATATGCCCTACTAAAAATTAACAATTTTATTTATTTATCTAAAACTCATAAAAACATCATAAATTCGTCAAAAAACGTTTTTACAATTCACTAACAGCATCATGAATCAAATGTATGCTTTAGAATAATTTTTCATAAAACAAAATATGTTGATAATATTTATTCTATTGATTTTCATGATTGCGAAATTTGGACAGCATTATAATTTATATTTAAAGCCTTTAAAAATCAATCTATACTTCATAAAATCATTATAAATTCACCCAACAACAATTCATGATCATAATATTGAAGTTTAAATAATTAAAAACCATAAATTCAAGAATTTCATAAACCCTAAAATTAAAGTTCATGATCCACAAACAAATTCATGTTTTAAACTAAATCATAACTTCAACAAACATAATTAAAACTGTAGAAAAATAATTAATCATAAATATAAACATGAATTTGAAGGAATGAATCAAAAAGAACAAGAGAAGAATTTTTTTTGAAAGAAGTTCGAAAAATTTCAAAAGCAAAGAGGGAGGAGGGGTGGCCGGCGAGGAGGCCGGCGGTGGTTGTAGGGGTGGTACAGCGGCAGCAGGCGGCGGCAAGGTCACCGGCGAGGGCTCCAGTGAAGAAGCAACGAGAGTTTTTCTTTTCCTTCTCGGAAATTCTTCCAACTTTTTTTTCCTTTTCGAAATTCCTTTTTTTCTCTCTTTTCTCTCAATAAGTTAGGAATCCTAAATCATAAGGTTGCAATTAAAATCTAAAAATTTGGGGTTTTAAGGGGTATTTATAGACCCCAAAGTAGGATTTGGTACAATTACAATAATACCCATAATGATGAAATTACTTTTATGCCCTTGTTTTAAAACAATTTAGGAAACTCTAAAAATTCTATTTTTAGAAACTTTTCATAAAATATCATTTATAAACAAAAAATAATTACTTGATTGAAATTTATTTAAATTTCCTTTGTTTAATATTCCTATTGAATATAATTTCTCAATATAAAAATTAAAAACATACGTATGAAATACAAAAATAACTCCTTAAAATACATGAACATATGGGGTATTACAAGTGAAATTGATATGGCCCTTTCTTTCAGCAGAAGGGGTCTCTTGTGACAATCGGAAGTGGTAGCTGATGATCGAGGAAGCCAAGGGTGAGCACCCGGTAAGTGTGTCGGATCAGCTGAGTTAAGCCATTAGGACTCGTCATAGTAGCATTATCCAGTTACCCAATTTGGAACAAGTCTCCCTATGAAAGAATCTGGTGGATCGTATGGTTCTTTTGGAGAGCTTCTCATACTTTTTCTACCTCTCTTGTCTGTTTGGTGGTTTTGCTCGAGCGGATGAAGGTTGCTTCCCCTTGAAAGCTAAAGATGATGCCCCTGTCTTCTGTGAATTTTGGGGCCCTCGCCAAAAAATTTCCTACGGTCTTCCTCATTATTCTACAAAACGTAAGAATGAAAGAACAAGGATTAAATTGCACCCTAATAGTCAAAAGCATTAAAACTATTAGCATGGTAAGGATATGGCATAGAAAATCATATAATGCAAGTAATGAAGGTGTCATCATAATCTAGCCAAGTAGAAAGCATTATAGTTATCAAATAACTCATTGCATACAAAGTTTAGCTGAAAATTCGGCATGATCCGTTTGTAAAATAAACTAATCCCTTGAAAACTACAATTCTCATGAAAACATCACCATGAACATATTCATCAAACCAATTCCAACTACTAACATTATACTAAGTCTATGCAATATGAAAGTCAACATCCTGAAGCTACAAAATCCAATCAAAGTCCCAAAAGCCTCAATCGATCAATTCCAATGACAATAGAGCACTAATTCATCCATTCAACACAATGCCATCAACAATTCGACACCATTAACTAGCTAAGATGTGTAGCAGCTTCTAAAATAGTTCGTGTGCATTAAAAAGCACGCATGAACCTACTAAAAAACTACATCAAAATAATTAGAACAAAGCTAAGCATGAAAAGAAAATCACAACATTATTAGCATTATTCTAAACAACTCAAACCATGAAATTAAGCTAACTAAACCACTTCTAATCACTAACAATCACCAACAATTCCAACAATTTCTTACTACACAAATTAATATAAAACCTCCAATTACTAAAAATTCACCACTCTAAACATGATATTTAAGTATAAAGATGACAATCAAGCATTCATAAACAACAATAATCAAGTTTAAAATCAGAAATTTAATTCGTAATAAAATCACCCAAAAATTAAAAATTCATGAAAACTTCATCAAACGTAATAAGGGATGGGTAAAAAGGAATTTATACTTCACTGAATAGTAACGGATCAAGAAATTGTAAGAAAAATAAAGAAGAAAACCGAAAAAACATGCAAAATTGATTCAAAAATTTCGGACACTATGTACGTGCTTTCGGTTGAATTTTGCAATTTTTGACTCCAAGATATTGTTTAGGTGAGTGAGAGGAGTGTTGTGTCAAAAATTGGAGTGACTTTGAGTGGTGGTTAGTGAGATATAGGTGATTGAAGTTGATGGGAGTTGGGGTTTTAATGAAGTTTAGGAGGAGGGAGAAGATATATTTGAGAGGAAGAGATTAAAAGAATTTAAAAATTAGAATTGAAAGGATAATAATAATAATAATAACAACAACAACAACAACAACAACAACAACAATAATAATAATAATAATAAGTAAGAGAAGGGGGTGGGGGCGACAAAAGATAACGGCCAATTAGAAGACGGGTCACACGCGAAAAAAATAGGAAAGAAAAAATTGACGGGGGCAAATGGGGGGGGGGGGGGGCT
>PYUH01000082.1:1507793-1600943 GCA_016808085.1 Suaeda aralocaspica | reverse complement strand
GGGGGGGGGCTGCATCCGCAGCGGTCAAAACCCCTTTATTCCCTATGCTCGCATGTTGTTTTTTCGAAAATTGTAAAGGATCTGTTCTATAATGCGGGAGCATAGAAGAGGTTAGGTTTTAGGCGTTGCGTCCGAAAGTTTACTTATATTATATTAAATATTATTATTACTGAAAATTAAGCACGATTAATTCCTTAATCTCTCCTTAATTACCCAAATTAAGCATGACATCTATTGGATCCATAGCTAGGCTTCAAATTCTAAACTAAAAACTAAACTAAACTGAAACACCAAAGCATATTGTAAACGCATAAAAACAACTAAATACACCCCACAAAACAAGATGGAAAGGGATAGAAAGCTCAGGTTGCCTCTCGAGAAACGCTCTTTTAAGGTCACTGTCTTGACCATGGCCGGATTAGGGATCAAGGTGCTTCGGGATCATCAAGTTGGATGACTTCTGTCCAACCGACGACATTTCCTTCATAATATGCATTCAATCATTGACCATTAACCTTGAATACATCACTTTTTTCACTTTGGACTTCAACATAGCCGAATTTACTCACATTTATCACTGTGAAAGGACCACTCCATTTAGATATCAACTTTCGAGGGAATAATCGTAGCCTTGAGTTATATTAATAAAACTTTATCGTTGTAGACACCAACATTTGGTCCCACCCAATGGCTAATGTTTATCGTGTACCACGTCGCAAACACGCCCGATTTATGGAAGTCGAGTGCTTGAGAATAAATAAATAAATAAATAGATAATTAATTAATTAATTAAATAAATAAATAAATAAATTAATAAATAAATAAATAAAACCGTTGTCGGAAGGGGTTAACAGATGATGAGTTATGATGGTCGAAATACGCTTAACATGACTTTCATTTTATCTTCTTATACTCATTTATTTCAGATTTCATATTCTCATTTTTATTTTCGTTTCATTTTTATTTTATTTCATAGTCCACATTTTAATTTCATATTCGAAAATAAAAGAAATTAATTTAAGCCTATGAATGTGATCGGATTCGACGAACCTTCTAAAAAAGTTTGTTTGGTTTATGGAAGCTCTAGGTTATGGAAGTATATAAACTGTTTTAGGGAAGTGAACTTTGTATTATTTCATAATCTATCGGAATATTTCCGTTTATTGATGTAAATATATGACGTAAGGAAGCTTTGGAGATTCACCGAGTGAAAATTAGAAAATTAGGAGCTTGAGCGCAACGACGCAGGGGCAGCGCCAATACGTCGAATGAACCTACGCCATAGCGCTCATTGAGCGTCCTGGCGCCTACCTTGAGCGCCCAAGGGAAGGTGGAGCGCCTTGGCGTTCGGTCTTGTGCGTTCTGACGCTCCTCCGGCGCCCTGGTGCTCGCTTACGTCACTTCCAACCCTATAAACATACCCCTCCTCCGGCCTTCATCACAACACATTCACATCTTCTTCTTCTCATTCACTCACACACACACTCTCTCTACTTCGTCACTTTCTCTCTCTAAAACGTCTCTCACTTTTCATGCTCTACATAGGAAACCATGCCCTCCACAAAATTATAACTTATTAATATTATCAATATTATTATTAATTAATTAAGGTTCTTCAGGCTCTTGGTTCTAAGGGATTGTCGACGAATTGCACGAAAGCTACATAGAATGAGGCCAACAACATCGAAATCAGCATCTTGAGATGCTCAAGGAGTTAGTTTGCATGATTACATGTTTTTAATGCTTTATTAGAGAATTGAGATGTTTATAATCAAGTTCATGTAAAATTTACTAATTGATGATTCGATCTTCAATTAAAAACAATCTTTAGGTAGAAACATTGCTTTAGGCTTTATATGATATTTATGATAAAAGTTTAATGCTTTCAATCACATAAAATTTTTGTTTAGCTCAAAGACCTTAAAAGCATGTTTTGATTAATTAAAGATAGGACGGTGGCGACTTCTCCACTTGGGTTTTGAGCTTCTTAAATCACTCCCTAAGCTAAGCATACTCACACTATGCAGTTAAACTAAACGACATTCTAATGTAATTAATGATAGAAAATCGCCAACAACACAATGATAGAAAACTAGTTCGGTTTTCTCTGAAGTAAAGCACCAAGAAAAATTATCTAGGTCGAATAACTTTTTGAATTGATTAAAGCTATGCACCCTCAATTCTTAAAATTATCCTCACAAGAGTCTAAAGCCTAAGCACCAAGTTCAATATCCTCGAATTTTCCTCACACTCGAAAATTCTCACCCCTTCGGTTTTTGTCTTTGTTTTGTAGAAAACAAATAAAACTTAAACAGTAATGTTTATTGAATTCTCTAATCTGAATTTTACAAACTAATGTTGAGATTATTTATAGGCATAATCATCAACAAAATCCTAACTAAACTATGCTAAAATACACGCACAAATAAAGCTAAAAACACAGAAAGTCAATTAGCTTTACAATCACCAGAGACACCCCCCAGATAGATATTACTCTTCTCCATGTTGGCCTCATGGCCTGAGGTTCTGGTCCCCTAAACGGTGACTCATCAATGTCTCACAAGATAAGATGCCACATCATCACTACATGTCATTCTCATGTTGCTAACAAACTCTAACAAACTATATCTAAACAAAAAATATCCTAACAAATTTTCTAAGACCTTGCTAATCAAGATAATCAAAAAAAATATGATCTACCCAAAACAACACAAAATCGTGAAAAATGACGCCACATTATATCGTCCAAATTTGCGCAATTTTGTGATTTTTCTTCAAAACTTCAAGAAACCTTTCAAGGTTCAATCTTTTAATCAAGAAACCTTCAAGAAGTCATTTTCCATGTGTATAAGGCTGTAAATGAAGATTAAGACACTTCAAGAAATGAAATACTCAATGCCTAAAATGAGAAAAACCCTATCAAGTGAAATGGGATAAAAACTCATAGGCAAAACCAACTTATTCCCCTAATTCCGCCATACTTTCCTTTGCTTCAAATCATCAAGTAAATTCGTGTGTCACCATACACACCCATGATGATGTCTTTGAAGATCCCAAAAGCCTTGAATCTCCATGAGCCATTATTTCCCCCATACTTGCATAATTTTTAGAAGCCATTATCAAACCTTCAAAGTTATCACTTTGTTTCTTATCATCCTTCTCTTCTTCAAAAGAGTTTGTCCTCAAACCTCGAAGTTGATCACCAGGAACATAAGGAGACAAACCACCAATGTTGAATGTAGCACCAACGCCATATTCTCCTGGAAATTCGAGTTTATATGCATTGTCCCCTATCTTGCTCACGATTTTGAATGGTCCATCACACTTAGGCATTAGCTTGTTTTTCCTTTGATTAGGAAATCTTTCCTTCCTTAGATGTAATCATACTAAATCACCTTCCTTGTATGTGTGTTTAACTTTGTTTTTCTTAGCTCTTTTCTTGTAGATATCATTCACACGCTCAATTCTTGCTCTAACCTGTACATGTAACTTCTGCATGTATTCAATTTTATCTAAAGCAACTTTATGAACGAGCTCACCTTTGGGAATAGCCACGAAATCAATGGGCAGCTTGGGATTGAATCCATAAACAACTTCAAAAGGTGAATGCTTAGTTGCATATGTAGGTGAACAATTATAAGAAAACTCTGCATGAGCTAACTTCATGTCCCAATCCTTTTGTGTCTTGCTTACCAATCCACGAAGTAGCACGCCTAGTGTTCTGTTTGTGACCTCAGTTTGACCATCTGTTTGGGGATGATAAGAAGTACTGAAGAGTAGTTTCGTTCCTATCAAACGCCACAGTGACTTCCACAAATAGCTCATGAATTTCGTGTCCGTGTCACTCACAATTGTTTTCGGAACCCCATGTAACCTAACAATGTCTCGAAAATACAACTCTGCAACATTCACAACATCATCAGTCTTGTGACAAGGTATGAAATAAGCCATCTTTGAAAACCTGTCAACTACAAATATTATAGCATCCTTTTGCCTTGTAGTTCTAGGCAAACCAACTATAAAATCCATAGAAATATCATCCAAAGGGCTTCTAAAAGCTCACCAGCGCATAGAGGCATAGGGGTCCTGCCCTCCTCGAATTGTTCGACAATGGTGATCAACGTAGCTAACCAACTGAAGGCTCACCATTAACAAAAAGAAATCTTGCAAATACACAAATCATCCAAAATAAGTGTTAGTCATCATAAACAATGAAATAAAGCAAAGCTACAAAACACACCAAGCGCTCTCACTCCAGTCGATCATGAAATGACTTATGCCTACTTGTACCTGCAGCTTTTCTTTTACCAGACAACTAATCACCACAAGTGGGTGTAGAATTTAGTTACCAAGGTTTTAACTTAGTTTCAGTTTTTCCTTATTTAGGGGACTTTGAACTAGTCCACTGCTAGAAGTTGTGGCGGAGAGCCGTTACTTTACAAGGTACGTAAATACTAAAGACAAACACAGGAACTAGAATCCATGCTTGAAAGATTCCTTGATTGTATGAAATATTGTTATGCTTGTTGAATCATGAATTTATGTGCATGACAAGTTTATTAGAAGCATGTTTTTGTAGTATGTTCACATTCCATGTTAAATAGTAGTATGAATTTTAGAAGCATGAATTGGAATGTTATGATCAGATTAATTCGGCCAATAGTTGATCAATCAAGAAAGGAAGTTATTTTTAAGTTGGTTAGTTGCTTAATCAACAAGAAAGGTAGTTGTAAATTTATATTCACAAGATTAAAAGAAGTTATGAGAATTAATTTTAGACATGATGCTACTCACAGTTTATTGTGTGGTCAAGGAGAAAGTAAGTAATTAGCCACTCACAGTTAATGTGTAGTAAAGGAAGTTCAGTTTAATAATTAAAGGGCACACATGAGATTAACCTTCTTGACATAGTAATATCTTCTTGGAGTTGCTCCCAAGTTGGTGCCCAATAGGGCGATGATTTTTAAGGAGGAAACCCGTCCAATGCAGGATCCATAAGTTTAAATATAATAATTAATTTAGTTAAGTCCATGTACAAGAAAAAGGTTGTCAAAAGTAAGTTGAGTGCATGTTTTATTTCTTAATAGTTGTCGTATAGTCATTAGTAGTTAAGTACTCAACTTTGCTAACTATTTGTTTTGTGTGCATGGCTTTGTCTTGGACTTAGCCCTACAATGACCCACTTGTGTTGAGTAGTTGTTTAGTAAAAGAAAAGCTGCAGCTACAAGTGGGCATAAGTCATTTCATGATGGGCTTGAGTGAGAGCGTCTGCCGTGTTTTATAGCTCTACTTTATTTTATTGCTCTTGAATGACTAAAATTTCTTTAGGATGTTCTTTTATTTCTAAAGACTTTTAGTTTTGGTTTTGGTTTTTATGAGGGCCATTAATATGGTTTTGGAAGTGTAATACGTGTAAAGTTGATTTTTATTTTGAGATGGTTTTGAAGTTAGTTCTAAGTCATTTTGGTTTTAAGACTTCCGCTGTAGTACTTTGATAAATGTCTTATCTGTTATCACGGTGGCGGTAATACTTTGGTTTTTCCATATTTAGAAGTTTTAATAAATATAATCCTTAATAATTATAATATGTTTTCCGGAAAAATGATAAGTAAGGAGTTAGGAAATTCTAGGGTATTACAAAAACATTCCTTATATGGTCTCTATTCAATTCCATACTACACTTTACTTGTCTATTGTATGACTACTTGGTTTTTGGGACTTATTTATGCTTTATAACACCTTAGTATAATTTTTATGCCACTTTAGAAAAGTGGACAACAACATAAAATTACCAAAACTCCTTGAAAAACTTCAAAAACAATATAAATCAATCATACATTGTATTACTTAATCTATACGATCAACTTATGCTAATTACATACTTTAAAAGCCTAATTATTCACTTTATAAATTCTGGATAGCATGTTAAACATGCTTAAAATCACTTTTAAACTTCATAAAACATACTAAAACTTATATGTAATATCATAGAATTCATATGTGATTATACTAGTATAATATGAACACTTAAAACTTACTTTAACATGTTTTTATAAAAATTTCAGATTTATTTATTAATTTTAAAGTCATGAAAAGCTTATAAAAACATTATAATTTCATGGTAAAAAACGATACAAATGACAACCTATTAGTATCTTTTTTGTAAAAAACAATACTAATAGTGATATTTTTAATTTTAAAAAATAACTATTAGTATCGTTTGTTTCTAAAAAACGATTCTAATAGCGATTTTTGAAAAATAAAAAATCACAATTGTAATGAATTAATAATACTAGTAACCAAAATTTAAATTATTATAACAAAGACTATTAAATTGATAAAAATCAATAATAAATTATTACAAAGACATTACTAATACATAAAGGGGCATAAATTAACTTCACCATAACAAAATCATAGTAGACTAGATTCTAATAAAAGTGCAGAAACACAACAACAAAACACCTTAATAGCAACAACTCAATAGCAATAACATGAGCAAAAATACAACAGACCAAAGGTTAAAGCAAAGCCAAATGAACCCAGCTACGAAAAGGCCTTGCGGTTGGCGAGGCTGATCTTCATAGTCTCTTTACAGACTCTTTTGACTCTTTTGCCTTGCTGTATGTTTCACATATAACCATGGTCAGAGCAAAGCAAAATCTATTCATCTACCTATCTAATGCTATACAACAGTATAACATATCAGCATTCCCACCAAACAAAAGACCTGAAAATAAAGCACAACATTCCCAAAAGTGTTGTACAATAATAGCATAACAACCACAAAACATCCCTTAGACAGAGAGCGAGATAATTAGCTCCAAAACAACCACCAAAATATAATAGATTGGCATGAATACAATCATAAAGGTTGCATGTTAGATTCATTAATCACTTTTTTTGTGCTTGAAACAGACAACGCCAAAATGGCTTTCATGACATTCTCCACTTTTTTCTATGAACAACTTTCATTAAAATGTACATGCTACTCCCATTAGTCACTTTATAGAGTTCATAACATCAAAAAGCAATGAAACCATGAAACAAACATCACACAACTGACTTGATGACCGCAAATGGTAAATCACAATTCAAATAAACTAAGATGACTTTCAAAACCAAATTCTATTAGCTTAGGTGTTAATTATAAGATAAGTGAACTATTATAATAAACTAATGAGTGGTTAATCATACACGTAAAAAGGCCTCATGTCAATGTTGTTAGACACCAAATAGAAGAACTTCATAAAGACTCCAGACATTATCAGTGTGTTATGCCAACTAAACTCACCTCTTGTTCTCTTGAGCTTAACTTGGTATCGCTTAAAGTAAGCTCTGGTTCCTTGAGCATTCACAAAGGCCTGCAAATACATTAGAACAGTATAAGCATAAACTTCATAAAACCAAAATAACTACAAAACAATGACCCAAAAAAATAGATAGGGGGAGTGCAATATCAACAATTTAACACACTCTAATCCTACAAATATATATGTAATGAACTTACTTGGACTTACTAACTTAACATTAAATGAACTAGTAGATTAAAAATTCAGATTACTATTAACAGTAATTTGGAACTGATAATGCTAGAAAATTGAGATTATAGATTGATTTATTTTGAATAAGGGTCTACAAGGATAATTGGTTTGAGGTCATGACTCTCTAAATGTAAAGATAATTGGTTTCATCATTTGTAGCTTCAATTCGTCAAGCTCAAATCAGAATCTAATAATAACAAGTAACAAACACGAAAAATGTAATAAGATTTAAATGAATAAACCTTAAATTCTTAAAACTTTCGATCTAATTAAATAGAATCGCAATTGATAACCACCCAACTGCTAAAAAAAGCTGAATATAGGAACAATACACAATAAATGAAGATCCCATAACTCTACCACAATAGATTATAGGAAGAAGCATGGATTAATACCAGACCAAATGGCACATACAAAGATCAAAAATACAATAAATGAAGATCATGAGCGCTATATAGTGTGTGAATCTTTGTCGACGTGTAAATTTCCCCCTTTTAGTAATCTCTCCTTTAGATGATTAAGGGTGCAATCATGTTTCAGGATTTCAGCATCCTTAATAATAAAGTACACCTCAATAACATATCACATACACACACACAATTGCAGACATTGTTAATCCTTTAAACTCATTCTTTTAGCAATTTCAGGTTAGGTAGTTAGAAACCAACTCTAGAGGAATGAATCTTGCAGTTGTAACCTTATCCACACTTATTACCTCGTACACCGTACATCATAGATATGATTATGGTTTCAAGAAACATACAGAAAAAAGAAAATTAAGAAGTAAAAGACTTTCATGTGCATAATGAGTATACAACTGTACACCAGGCCGTAGAACATCAAACTGACATTTCAAATCAACGAAAATCAACTTCCATTAAAACAGCGACAAAAAAGAATATCTTTCAATCAAACATATTGAACTTCATAAAACTCCATAATTATATGCAAATCGATTGAAACTGAGACGACGAGTCTAATGATTTTGACTAAATTTCCCGTGAAAAGAGGAAGAAACCCTAGAAATGGATCATAAAATACAGAAATTAAACTAAACCCTAGTACAACAACGAAACTGAGAAAAATAACAATAAATTGTACACAATAAGGACATAAATAAATAAGAACAACAAATCGAAAACAATAAGGAAAGAGGTAAATTTAAGAACAACAATCGAATACTATTGTTCAAGAATGATTGACAAAGAAGCTAAAGAGTGACAATCGAGAAGAAATAAAATTCATCAAGAAATCAAAATCGAAATTCATCAAAAAATAAACAGAAAAATGTAGAACAAAACAGCAGAAAATAATTCATTCAGTTGTTAGCCTAATTCTTAAACAGATAGAAAGGGATAGTGAGTCATACTGGAACGACGACCAAATTTAAAGTAGCGGCAAGTCGATCTATGCTTTCAGCGCCACCTCCTCCTTCATCGCTGCTGCTCACTTCTCTTTTCCTCATTTCAGCACCGTAAATTAACAAATTGTAGCAAAAATAAAAAACAAAATTCAAGAATAAAAATGTAATCAAAATTGCAGGAGCATGTATAGAAAAAAAAATTATACCTTAAGAAGAATAGGAGGAGCATCAGGATTAAGCAACCAAAAGCCTCAAAAATATCACCTAATTGAATTAAAAAAAACTTGAAAAACAACATTAAAAACCCCAAAACCAGTAAATTGGGGACAAATAACCAAAAACAAAGTAAACCAAACAGTGATAAAAAAAAAAAAAAAAAAAAAAAAAAAAAAAAAAAAAAAAAAAAAATAAAANAACAAGACGAAAAATGAAATCTGAAAGTTGAGGATAATTTACCTGAATTACTACTTCATATTCTTCGAATCTTCGATTTGTTCAAAACCCTCACCACCAAACACACTTCAAAACCCTAACCAACGAAAAACTTAGTTTGAAACTTCAATTATCCAAAAATCAAATTTTGTGACCACCTTAGAAATCCAACTCCACAACCCTAAAAACCCTAGTTTTAAATTAGTGACGGTCATGAGAATAAATATGGTGAGGGACGGTGATGAGGTGAGAGTGATGGCGGCGGGAGTGATGGTGGTGGGAAGATGCACGAGTGATAGAGAGAGGAGAAAAATTGACGGATCGTTTTTGAGAGGGAGAGGAAGTGTGAGTATGACATATTGACAATTGAATCAGGGGAGCGTTTAGTTAGGGTTTCAAATTTGTATCGTGTTTTTTTAATAAAACCATAGTAATAGCGTTTTCATTAGTGTCGTTTCTTACGAAACGAGACTAATAGTTTCCTAATAGTGTTGTAACACCCTGGAATTTTCTAACTTCTTACTTCTTATTTTTCCTAAAAACATATTATAATTATTATGGATTATATTTATTAAAAACTTCTTAATATGTAAAAACCAAAGTATTACCGCCACCGTGATAACGGCTAAGACATTTATCAAAGTACTACAGCGTAAGTCTTAAAACCAAAACAATTTAAAACTAACTTCAAAACCATCTCAAAATAAAAATCAACTTTAAACTTATTACACTTCGGAACCATATTAATGGCCCTCATAAAAACCAAAACCAAAACTAAAAGTCTTTAGAAATAAAAGAACATCCAAAATAAATTTTAGTCATTTCAGAGCAATAAAATAAAGTAGAGCTATAAAACATGGCAGACGCTCTCACTCAAGCCCATCATGAAATGGCTTATGCCCACTTGTACCTGCAGCTTTTCTTTTACCACACAACTAATCACCACAAGTGGGTCATTGTAGGGCCAAGTCCAAGACAAAGCCATGCACACAATAGAAACAGTCAGCAAAGCTGTGTACATAACTACTAAAGACTATGCAACAACAATAAGAAATAAAACATGCACTCAACTTACCTTTGACAACCTTTTTACCTGTATATGGACTCAACTAAATTTATTATTATATTTAAACTTATGGATTCTGCATCGAATGGGTTTCCTCCTTAACAATCATCGCCCTATGGGGCACCCACTTGGGATCAACTCCAAGAAGGCATTACTATGTCACATAAAGTGACGGATATCTAGCGCATTAAAAATGGAAAAGAATACAACGTCTTGTACACCAATTAGGAGTCATAGATCACTATTCCATACGACTCTCCCCATTGTTCATACTCAAGGTATATACGTTCTAAGAGTTTTGATGCAAGCCTTCTTACACTTTACGTGATTAACCGGTTCAGAAATGTTATGACTCACATATAACATCACATAAGGACATGCATCAAATCAAGCAAGCCAAATTAGTTATCTTCAATTTAAGTGATTCAAAATTGACTCATATGTGTCCTTTAATTGAGCTGAGTTTCCTTTACCACACCTTAACTGTGAGTTGCTAATTACTTGCCTTCTCCTTGACCACACATTAAACTGTGCGTGGCAACATGTCTAAAATAATTGCTCTTAACTTCTTTTAATCATGTGAATAAAAATTCACAACTACCGTAAGTAACCAACATAAAAATAACTTCCTTTCTTGATTAATAAACTATTGGCCAAATTAAACTGATCATGACGTTCCAATTCAAGCTTATAAAAATTTATATTATTATTTAACATGGAATGTCAACATACTACAAAAACATGCTTCTAATAAACTTGTCATGCACATAAATTCATGATTCAACAAACATAACAATATTTCATACAATAAAGGATCATCCAAGCATGAATTCTAGTTCCTGTGTTTGTCTTTAGTACTTACGTACCTTGTAAAGTAACGATGCTCCGCCAAAACTTATAGAAGTGGACTAGTTCAAAGTCTCCTACATAAGGAAAAACTGAAACTAAATTAAAACCTTGTTGACTAAGTTTTACAACAAATATAATCTAACTTATATATTGGAAACTTGTCCAAAACTGCAATACCCCACATTTTCATGTATTTTAAAAAAGTATTTTTGTATTTTATTCGTATGATTTTAATATTTTTATTGAAAAATTATTTTCAATAGGAATATTAAATAAAAAGATATTAATAAACATAAACTAAATAAAATGAATGTAAATATGCTTTAATCAAAAATGATTATTTGTGTTCATAAATAAAATTTTATGTTTTAAAATTATTTTAAAAGGCTTCTAAAAATAGAATTTTCAAAGGTTTCTTAAAAGGCTTCTAAAAATAGAATTTTCAAAGGTTTCCTAATTGATTTTGAGGCAAATGTCTAAAGGTAATTTCCACTTGTTAGGATAAGTTTGGGTTTTTCCAAATCCTACTTTAGGGCCTATAAATACCACCTTAAAACCCAAATTTCAGATTTTTATGCTCATACTAGTCATTAGGATTCAAAAAATTTAGAGAGAAGAAAAAAAGGGGAGATGATTTCCGAAAAAAAAAGAAAGAAAAAAAGGCTGCAGTTTCAGAAAATAGAAAATAAAATTTGTGTTCTGGGGATCCGTGCCCAGCCGGACCACCGCCGGCTGCCATCTTCCCCTCTTTTGTATATTTTCGAACTTTTATAAAAAAATATATTCTCCTTTTTTCTTTTTGATTCAATCTTCAAATTCATGTTCATATTTAAGTTTAATCATGTTTAATAAATTTATGATTTGTTTTAGGGCATGAATTAAATTGTTGTTCATGAAATTTTAGATTAGGGTTTATAAATTATGCAAGTTATGAATTTTTATGAGTTTTTATGATTTAAACTTCAATATTATGATCATGAATTATTGTTGTTTGAATTTATGATGATTTTATGAAGTTTAGATTGATTTTTAAAGGCTTTGAAAATAAAATAAATTGCTGTCCAAAATTTATTAGCATGAAATTCAATTGATTAAATATTTTGATCATGTTTTGGCTTATGAAAAATTGTTCTAAAGTATAGATTGGTTTCATAATTATATTAGTTGATTGTAGAAGAGTTTTACCATGAAATTTTGATGTTTTTATAAGTATTTCATGACTTTAAAGTTAATAAATAAATCTGAAATTTTTATAAAAACAAGTTAAAGTAAGTTTGAAGTGTTCAGATTATGGTAGTATGAGCACATATAAATTCTATGATGTTACATGTAATTTTCAGTATGTTTTATGAAGTTTAAAAGTGATTTTAAGCATGTTTAACATGCTGTCCAGAATTTAAAAAGTGAATAACTTGGCTTTTAAAATATGTAATTAGCATAACTTTATCATATAAATTAAGTAATACATTGTATGATTGATTTATATGGTTTTTTGAAGCTTTTCAAGGAGTTTTGGTAATTTTATCTTGCTGCCACTTTTCTAAAGTAGCATAAAAATCATACTAAGGTTTATAAATCATAAATAAGTCCCGAAAACTATGTAATGATATAATATTATGGTAAAGTGTAGTAAGGAATTGAATAAAGATCATATAAGGAATGTTTTGGAGAAGTTTCCAATATAGAAGTTGGTTTATAGTTGTTGTAGAATTTAGTTACCAAGGTTTTAATTTAGTTTCAGTTTTTCCGTATTTAGGGGACTTTGCACTAGTCAGCTGCTAGAAGTTGTGGCGGAGCACCGTTACTTTACAAGGTACGTAAATACTAAAGACAAACACAGGAACTAGAATTCATGCTTGAAAGATTCCTTGATTGTATGAAATACTGTTATGCTTGTTGAATCATGAATTTATATACATGACAAGTTTATTAGAAGCATGTTTTTGTAGTATGTTCACATTCCATGTTAAATAGTAGTATGAATTTTAGAAGCTTGAATTTGAATGTTATGATCAGATTAATTCGGCCAATAGTTGATTAATAAAGAAAGGAAGTTATTTTTAGTTGCTTAATCAACAAGAAAGGTAGTTGTGAATTTTTATTCACATGATTAAAAGAAGTTATGAGAATTTATTTTAGACATGATGCTACTCACAGTTTATAGTGTGGTCAAGGAGAAAGTAAGTAATTAGCCACTCACAGTTAATGTGTGGTAAAGGAAGTTCAGTTTAATAATTAAAAGGCACACATGAGATTAACCTTCTTGACATAGTAATACCTTCTTAGAGTTGCTCCCAAGTTGGTGTCCAATAGGGCGATGATTTTTAAGGAGGAAACTCATTCAATGCAGGATCCATAAGTTTAAATATAATAATTAATTTAGTTAAGTCCATGTACAGGAAAAAGGTTTTCAAAAGTAAGTTGAGTGCATGTTTTATTTCTTAATAGTTGTCGCATAGTCTTTAGTAGTTAAGTACTCAACTTTGCTAACTGTTTGTTTTCTGTGCATGGCTTTGTCTTAGACTTGGCCCTACAATGACCCACTTGTGTTGAGTAGTTGTTTAGTAGAAGAAAAGCTGCAGGTACAAGTGGGCATAAGTCATTTCATGATGGGCTAGAGTGAGAGCGTCTGCAGTGTTTTATAGCTCTAGTTTATTTTATTGCTCTTGAATGAATAAAATTTATTTTGGATGTTCTTTTATTTCTAAAGACTTTTAGTTTTGGTTTTGGTTTTTATGAGGGCCATTAATATGGTTTTGGAAGTGTAATACGTGTAAAGTTGATTTTTATTTTGAGATGGTTTTGAAGTTAGTTCTAAGTCATTTTGGTTTTAAGACTTCCGTTGTAGTACTTTGATAAATGCCTTATCTGTTATCACGGTGGCGGTAATACTTTGGTTTTTCCATATTTAGAAGTTTTAATAAATATAATCCTTAATAGTTATAATATGTTTTCCGGAAAAATGATAAGTAAGGAGTTAGGAAATTCTAGGGTATTACAAAAACATTCCTTATATGGTCTCTATTCAATTCCATACTACACTTTACTTGTCTATTGTATGACTACTTGGTTTTTGGGACTTATTTATGCTTTATAACACCTTAGTATAATTTTTATGCCACTTTAGAAAAGTGGACAACAACATAAAATTACCAAAACTCCTTGAAAAACTTCAAAAACAACATAAATCAATCATACATTGTATTACTTAATCTATACGATCAACTTATGCTAATTACATACTTTAAAAGCCTAATTATTCACTTTATAAATTTTGGACAGCATGTTAAACATGCTTAAAATCACTTTTAAACTTCATAAAACATACTAAAAATTATATGTAATATCATAGAATTCATATGTGATCATACTAGTATAATATGAAAATTTTCAGATTTATTTATTAACTTTAAATCATGTAAAACTTATAAAAATATCAAAATTTAATTGTAAAACTCTTCTACAATCAACCAACATAATTATGAAACCAATCTATGCTTTAGAAAAATTTATCATAAGTCAAAACATGTTTATAATATTTACATAATTGAATTTTATAATTATTAATTTTGGACAGCAATTTATTTTATTTTCAAAGCCTTTAAAAATCAATCTAAACTTCATAAAATCATCATAAATTCACACAACAATAATTCATGATCATAGTATTGAAGTTTAAGTCATACAAACTCACAAAAATCATAACTTTCATGATTTACAAACCCTAATCTTAAATTTTATGAACAATAATTTAATTCATGCCTTAAAAAACATGATTAAAACTCATAAAAACATGATTAGACATAAATATGAACATGAATTTGCAAGATTGAATTAAAAAGAAAGTAGGTGAAATTTTTTTTTATATAAAGGTGTGAGTTTTGACAAACAATAATAATTAAACTAGAGACAAGTAAAGTAGAGACAAGTATAGAGAGAGTGAGAGACAAGTAGAGAACACGCGATTTTAGCGAGGAAACCTTTCCTAGGCCCAATAGGAAGGAAAAAACCTCGACCACTAGGGATTTTGACTCAATTCTCTTTTTACTAACTAGGGCCAACGACTCTGTTACAATCCTAGTTAGTACGGACTTCTCTAAGTACCTCTCAGTACTTTGTTCTCCCTGAACTAGTTCCCCCTGAACAAGTTCTTCTCTTTCTCTTTCTCTTTTGGTGGCTTGGCCAACCTTCTCTATTCTCTAAGTACCACTCAGTACTTCTCAATTCTCTAAGTACAACTCAGTACTTCTCAATTCTCTAAGTACAACTCAGTACTTCTCAATTCTCTAAGTACAACTCAGTACTTCTCAATTCTCTAAGTACAACTCAGTACTTCTCAATTCTCTAAGTACAACTCAGTACTTCTCAATTCTCTAAGTACAACTCAGTACTTCTCAATTCTCTAAGTACAACTCAGTACTTCTCAATTCTCTAAGTACAACTCAGTACTTCTCAATTCTCTAAGTACAACTCAGTACTTCTCAATTCTCTAAGTACAACTCAGTACTTCTCAATTCTCTAAGTACAACTCAGTACTTCTCAATTCTCTAAGTACAACTCAGTACTTCTCAATTCTCTAAGTACAACTCAGTACTTCTCAATTCTCTAAGTACAACTCAGTACTTCTCAATTCTCTAAGTACAACTCAGTACTTCTCAATTCTCTAAGTACAACTCAGTACTTCTCTATTCTCTAAGTACAACTCAGTACTTATTCCCTTGAACTTGTTCCCCTGAACGAGTTCTTCTCTTTCTCTTTCCATGTGATTCACTCAAACCACTCTCCTTTCCCTGAACTCAAGATTACAGACTCATAAAGTTGAACACAATCCTAGTACAACTGACTCTTGTACCTAGTCTTGTATGCTTCCAATGAAGTGCGTAAGTCTTGGTTGAATTACTTCTCTTCCGATCTTCAGTATTTATAGTGAAGTTACAAGTAGGGTTTCTCTGTTTTCCTTCCTTGTTTTCACGCTTCATATCTTCACCTATATCTTGGTGAATATTCTTCATAAAGTGAATTTAGATTAATTCTCCATCTAAATTCACATAGATTTGTTACCATAATCTTGTGTATATCTTTTCCAAATATATTCAAAGATCTTTTATGGTATCTTCTTAGAATATATCTTCCATATCTTCTCAGAATATACTTTGAAGTCTTGTTGTCATATATTCTCTGAATATTCTCAAGTGTATAAATCTTTTGAGTTACGTATTAATTATTTCGATACGTACTTGAGACATCTGAACTTGAGACAAGTTCTTCTGTTGGTACAACGGCTACTAATATATGTTTATCTTGANTAATATGTTTATCTTGACATCAAATAAGTAACCCATTAGTAGTATGTGTTTGTCACCATCAAAACCCCTAGGGTCAACAAAAGGTTCGAAAATACCGAAGAGGGGGAAGGAGTGACCGACGGTGGTGGCTCCGACAGCAGTCCGGCGGTGGTCCGTCTGTGGGGTCCGACTGAGCACGGATCCTAAGAACACAAAAATAATATTTTTTCTCTTTTATGAAAAACAGAACTGCATCTTTTTTTTTTCTTTTTTTCCCGAAATCACACTCTTTTTTTTGTTTCGTTTTTCTCTAAATTTTTGAATCCTAATGACAAGTTATGAGCATGAAAATCTGAAAATTTGGGTTTTAAAGAGTATTTATAGGCCCCAAAGCAGGATTTGCAAAAGCCCATACTTATCCTAACAAGTGGAAATTACCTTTAGGCCCTTGCCTTAAAACAAATTGGGAAAGCTTTGAAAATTCTATTTTTAGAAGCCTCTTAAAACATTTTTAAAACATAAAATATTATTTATGAACACAAATAATTACTTTCTATCAAAACTAATTTATTATTTATTTTATTACTATTAATTTCTCTTCATTTAATATTCCTATGGAACTTTCAATAAAAATATTAAAATCATACGATTAAAATACAAAAATAGTTTCTTAAAATACTTGAAAATGTGGGGTATTACAATCTACCCCCCTTAAAAGAAGTTTCGTCCCGAAACTTTGTTTAGATAAGTGTATGGAATTTGAATAGAGACTACATTTAATTCAAACTTTCTTACTAAATTACTATGTTGTTGTAGACCTTAGACACTTACTTGCCAACTTTCTGGTAGACAAACAAAAATTTCTTAATTAAAAGTCGTAGAAACTCATAAAAACTTGCAAAATTGAGGGTAAAAACGAGCGAAAAACAGGTCGGCTTTCTACCCCCCATAAAAATCGAGTTACGTCCTCGTAACTCTACCACTAACCTGAAATAGCTCTGGGTATTTTTCTCTCATCATATCTTCAGCTTCCCAAGTAGCTTCTTCGGCTTCTTGGTTAGACCACAACACCTTCACTATTTTGACACTCTTTCGACGAGTATCTCTGACCTTACTGTCTAGGATTTTAATTGGCCTTTCTTCATAGGTCAAACTTTGGTCTAACTCTATTATTTCAGGTTGTAACACATGTGACTCGTCTGGCACATACTTTCTTAGTTGAGACACATGAAAGACATTGTGAACCTTGCTCAACTCCATTGGTAGTGCTAACTTATAAGCGCGAGCTACCTTTCTAACCCTTTGCAAGATCTCATAGGGTCCTATGTATTTTGGGCTCAATTTTCCTTTCTTTCCAAACCTTATCACTACTTTAATTGGTGATACCTTAAGTACCACCTTATCGCCAACTTCAAACACAACTTCTTGGCGTTTTTGATCCGCATAGGACTTTTGTCTATCTTGTGCTCCTTGAATCTTTGCTTATATTACTCTAATTTTCTCAGTGGTTTCTTCTATTAATTCAGGTCCTAGAATCATTGTCTCACTTATGTTGTTCCAACATAAGGGGCTCCTACAATTCTTTCCTTATAAAGCCTCAAAAGGTGCCAATACAATACTTGCATGGTAACTATTGTTGTATGAAAACTCAATGAGATCCAAGTGATCCTCCCAACTCCATTAAAAGTCCATTACACAAGCCCTTAGCATGTCCTCTAAGGTTTATATGTTTCTCTCTGTTTGTCCATCGGTTGCTGAATGGAAAGCTGTACTCATTTTCAATATTGTACCAAAGCTCTCCTGAACACTTTTCCAGAATTTCGAAAGAAACCTAGAGTCCCTATCCGACATGATTTCCTTTAGGACTCTATGTAGCCTCACAACATGTTTTATGTATGCCTTTGCAAGTTGTTCCATTTTCCAAGTCTCTTTCATGGGTATAAATACTGCTGACTTAGTAAGTGTATTTACCACTACCCATATGGTATCATTCTGATTCTTCGATTTTGGCAAGCAAGTCACAAAGTCCATTGAAATGCAATCCCATTTCCATCCACTACCCATATCAAGTGGTTGGACTTCTCCTTCTGGTCTCTTATGCTCAAATTTGACTTTTTGGCGAGTAAGACATTTACTTACAAATTCAGCCACTTCTCTTTTCATCCTAGACCACCCATAAATCTTCTTTAAATCCTTATACAGTTTATCACCTCCAGGATGCACTGAATACAGTGTATTATGACCCTTCACCATGATTATTTATTTCAAATCCTCACATTTCTGTGGTACACACCACCTTCCTTTATACCTTAAACTTCCATCCTCATGAATCTTAAAATCCATAGGCTTTCCTACTTTCAACTTTTCCTTTATTCTGTCCAGTTTTACATCTCCCTCCTAGTTTTTCTTAATTTCCTCAAATATTGTTTGTTGGATACTAAGATTAAAAAGAATTCCTTCCAACTCTCCCTCCTTCACTATGTCCAAACTCAATCTCTCTATATCCTTACATAGTTCATTAGCAACCACCAAGGTATTCACTCCATGTTTTGTTTTACGACTTAGAGCATCGACTGCCACATTGGTTTTCCCTTTATGGTACTGGATATCTAGGTCATAATCCTTGATCAACTCAAGCCATCTCCTTTGTCTCATATTTAAATCCCTTTGAGTGAAAAAAGTACTTTAAACTCTTGTGGTCTGTGTATATCCTACATTTCACCCCATACAAGTAATGTCTCCATATTTTCAAAGCAAACACTATTACTGCTAACTCCAGATCATGAGTAGGGTAGTTCACTTCATATGGTTTCAATTGTCTCGAAGCAAAAGCTATTACCTTTGTATTTTTGCATTAACACACATCCAAAACCATTTTTAGAAGCATTAGTATACAAATCATAAGAGTCACTTCCATCAGGCAAGGTCAGCATTGGAGATGTAGTCAAACGCTCTTTCAAGGTCTGAAATGCCTCTTCACACTTATTACTCCACTCAAATTTACAGTCTTTCTTCATTAACGAAGTCACAGTTTTAGCAATCCACGAAAAGTCTTTCACAAACCTCCTGTAATAACCTGCTAACCCTATGAAACTCCGTACACTTGTTACATTCTTAGGTGTTGGCCATTTCTTAACTGCTTCAATTTTGGCTGGATTTACTTCAACTCCCTTTTTAGATACATTATCCCCCAAGAATGCTACTTTCTCCAACCAAAACTTACATTTCGAGAACTTAGAATACAACTCATTCTTCCTTAATGTCATCAAGATTGTCCTTAAATGTTTCACATGTTCTTCCTTAATTTTAGAATACACCAAGATGTGATCAATGAAAACAACCACAAAGTTATCCAAAAACCGCTGGAAAACTCTATTCATTAGATCCATTAAAATTGTTGGCGCATTGGTTAACCTAAAAGGCATAACAGTGAACTCATAGTGTCCATACCTAGTGCGAAAAGTAGTTTTCGGTATGTCCTCATTACCAGTCCTCAAATGATGGTATCCTGACCTCAAATCAATCTTAGAAAACATAGTAGCCCCCTTCAATTGATCAAACAAGTCATCAATCCTCGGTAATGGATACTTATTCTTGATTGTCACCTTATTCAGTTCCCTATAGTCAATACATAACCTCAAGCTCCCATCTTTCTTCTTCACAAAAGGTACTGGTGTTCCTGAAGGTGAAGCACTAGGCCTAATGTAATTCTTTTGCAACAAGCCTTGCAATTGCTCCTTCAACTCACTCATTTCTGCAGGCGCCATCATATATGGTGCTTTGGAAATAGGTGATGTTCCTGGGACTAAGTCTATGGTAAAATCAATTTCTCGTTTAGGTGGCATCCCCGGAATCTCCTCCGGAAATACATCAAGAAAATCCCTTACTACCTCAATATCCTCAGGCTTAGAAGTCTCAACATGATCCACATCTCTCACACTACAAAGTTAGATTGGAAAACCTTTCTTTACAAACCTAGCAAACCTCATTACCGACACTATTTTGTTGTGTTTTGGTCTTCGTGCCTTCCAATAGCTCACCTTCCTACCCTTATTCATCAACGAGATCTTTTGTGGTTCACATAGAATTTTCGCCTTATGTTTAATCCACCAATCCATCCCTAGGATAACTTCTAAGTCACCTAAATAAAACTCGATTAGGTTAGCCTTAAATTCCACTCCCTCTATTTCGATAGGAACATCCTGAAATCTCCTTGAACATTGTACTTCTTATCTTGAAGGTAACACTATTGACATATCTATTGCATCTACATTTCCCAACAAATGTTTTGAGTTTTCTAGGTGTTTAGTGGAAACAAAAGAGTACGTTGCACCAAAATAAAACAAAACTTTAACAGGAAGAGAATGAATAGAAAAAGTACCGATGATCACATCCCTATTAGCATCAGCTTCACTTCGAGCCATCACATTCATCTTTCCAGAGTTTGAGGTCTTAGTTTTTCTTCCTCCATTCCCACTCCCATTCCTATTTCCGGCTTGAGGTGTCACCTTTCCTCCCATGTTTCCTTGAAAACCCTTTTATTTTCCCCCAGTTGGATTCCCCCTAGCTTGAGAATTTTGTCCCTCCTTTCCTTTGTTCTTAGAGAAGCACTCATACTCACGGTGTCCAAGTTTGTTACACAACCGACTAGTCACAATATTTCCTGCACAATCCTTTCCTGGGTGATTGTGAGGACACTTCTTGCAGAAGTACACATACCCTCCTTGACTAGCCACCTGAATTCTATTCCCATTTACAGTATTACGCTTCCCAAAGTTTCCCTTACTACCCTGGAAGTTGTTATTGAAACGAGGTCTCTTATATCCACCATGATTTCCTTGTTTGTTGAAGTTTCCTCCACTATCCTTCCTCTTCTCCCTCGTCTCACCTTCCTTTTGTACCTCCTCCTTTTGGTTTATGGCATACAAGTGTGCAGCACTAACATATAAATCATCCAAGGATTCAAAAATCTGTCCAGCTAATTGTGACTGTAAGTCTAAGGGTAACCCTCTTTCAAAGCGACTAGCCTTCAACCTTTCAGTTGCTGCAGCCTCAGGAGCAAACCTAGACAATTCTATGAACTTAGAGTAATACTTAATAACACACATACTTCCCATATTAAGCTCTAGAAACTCCTTAGCCTTCTGTTTCTGAAAAAAAAAAACACAGGGTAGAACTTATTACGAATTTGCTCCTGAAACATATCCCAATTAAATTCGGGTAAAGCTCTTATTACATCCTCATTTTGTGACCATCATAAATCAGCTTCTTCTCTCAAATAGTACACAGCATGGTTCACCTTAAGCTCTTCTGAACACTCAACTACCCCAAACAACTTATTAAACTCTCTCAGCCATCGCTCTAGAATAGTTGGATTGTGCTCTCCTTGGTAAGTAGGTGGCTTACTATGAGAACTTTTCTTGAAAAGTTTCCTAGCAGGGTCACTACCATTTCCATTTCCTCTGGTAGCTAATTGTTCAACTACAACAACTAATTGCCTCACTACTTCATTCAGATAATTGTTGTTACATTAAACCATTCTATTTCTCCTGTAGAGGAAAATATCATTATATTAAATTATGTCTAACTACAAGTTAGGACAACATAAACTTAAATCATAAAACACTTTCTCATTTCGTCTCAAAAAAGAAACTTCATTCTTTTAGAGCGAATGATTCACTTTGTTTTGATTGTTTACACAACCATTAAAATATGAATAAAGAACATAAGAAATAAAAATAATTCCCTTGGTTCTATTCTACTTGAGGCTTTAAATCATAAAATAAATTTATTACTTAACTCTTCTCGTCATTTCTTATGGCTCACTGCCACTTATTCGAACTAATGTAAACAACAACTTAAACTGCTAAACTAAACATTAGAAACATTAAACATCAACAACTAAACTAGATCTAAACAAAGTCCCTAAACATTAACATTATCTTTCTTGTCTCTTGACATCACATATTTCCTTGCTATGAACTCAGGACCATTCTTAGTGTCAACCTCCATTTCTTCATCCGTCTCTTCTTCTTCTTCCATTTCCTCCTCAGGATCTGATTCTTCTTCCTCTTCTTCAAATTCAGTGACCAAGTCAACATATACTGGAGTTACTGGGTCTGGGTTCTCAATTTCATAACACGAACTATCTCTTGACTCATCAGTCTTCGAACCAGTAGGAGTCTCCTTCACCATCAGGTCTTCATTTCCTTGGCTACCTTCTGGGCTTTGTTTTTGTGGGGTCTCACTGACATTCATTTCTTGATATTCCTGCTCCTTCCTAGCAATATACCCCTCCAAGAATCTCCAATCAAAACCCCACTGACCAACTGCATCCTTATACTTAGAATAGTTCGGAAGGCCTCCAACAAAATGTAAATCACTAAACTTTGCCTTAATCTGTAAATAGGGTGAACGGTCGGGAAAGCACCTAACAATCAAGGCTGCTACATGGTCAGGCTGATCCCATTGTGGTAACTTTAACATAGTACTCATGTACCAACAGTAGAATTGTATTTTCCAGACATATTGAGGCAGACTTTCGTAGTCTTTCTTCTCCAATGTTCCTATTTGAGTATCTTTACTAGGCATACTATGTGACATCCTGCACAAAACTTAAGACTAATGGTCCATCCTTCCCAAAAAAAAAAAACAAAAAAAAACAAAGCAACTAGCAGTTCTACAAAAAGAGGTCTTGTGTCTAACATACAATTTTACTTTACACCCAACTATTCACATAAGTAACACTTTAAACATGAACTTTAATGCATGAAAAAACAAAAAAAAGTCTATCCTACATGCCCAAACTTCCTACCCAAGCTCACCACATGGTATTAAAGCAATAACACATAATAGATACCTGAAATCCTTGCATACTTGCACACATAATTTATTTTTCAAAACTTTCCATTTTCAAAAATTACTATTTTTAGAAAAAAATTCCCTTTTCCAAAACTTTCCATGATAAGAAATTCCGCTTTCCAAAAAAATAAAACTTAGGGTACCCCAAAATAAAATTTATTTATTTCAAAATCTAAGCTCTAGTAACCACTTTGTAACACCCTAGAATTTCCTAACTTCTTACTTCTTATTTTTCCGGAAAACATATTATAATTATTAAGGATTATATTTATTAAAACTTCTAAATATGGAAAAACCAAAGGGTCATATGATAGATTTATTAAGTACTACCGCGGAAGTCTTAAAACCAAAACAATTTAAAACTAACTTCAAAACCATCTCAAAATAAAAATTAACTTTAAACTTATTACACTTCGGAATCATATTAATGGCACTTAAAAACCAAAACCAAAAGTCTTTAGAAATAAAACAATTGTCTAAAATAAGTGGTAGTAATCATAAGTAATAAAATAAAGCAAAGCTACAAAACACAGCAAGCGTTCTCACTCCATCCCATCATGAAATGACTTATGCCCAATTGTACCTGCAACTTTTCTTTTACTAGACAACTACACAAGTGGGTCATTGTAGAGCCAAGTCCAAGACAAAGCCATGCACACAAGAGAAACAGTCAGCAAAGCTGAGTACATAACTACTAAAAACTATGCAATAACAATAAGAAATAAAACATTCACTCAACTTACCTTTGACAACCTTTTTACATGTACATGGACTCAACTAAATTAATTATTATATTTAAACTTATGGATCTTGCATCGAACGAGTTTCCTCCTTAAAAATCATCGCCCTATTGGGCACCAATTTGGGAGAAACTCCACGAAGGTATTACTATGTCACATAAAGTGACGGATATCCAACGCATTAAAAATATAAAAGAGTACAGCGTTTTGCACTCCAATTAGAAGTCATAGATCACTGTTCCATATGACTCCTTCCATTGTTCATACTCAAGGTATATACGTTCCAAGAGTTTTGATGCAAGCCCTCTTATACTTTACGTGATTAACCGATTTAGAAATTTTATGACTCACATACAACATCATATAAAGACATGCATCAAATCAAGCAAGCCAAATTAATTATCTTCACTTTAAGGTGATTCAATATTAACTCATGTGTGTCCTTTAATTAAACTGAACTTCCTTTAACACACCTTAACTGTGAGTGGCTAATTACTTACTTTCTCCTTGACCACACATTAAACTGTGAGTGGCAACATGTCTAAAACAACTACCTTTCTTGTTGATTATGTGACTAACCAACTTAAAAATAACTTTCTTTCTTGATTAATAAACTATTGGCCAAATTAAACTGATCATAACATTCCAATTCAAGCTTATAAAAATTTATATTACTATTTTGCATGGAATGTCAACATACTACAAAAACATGCTTCTAATAAACTTGTCAGGCACATAAATTCATGATTCAACAAGCATAACAATATTTCATACAATCAACAATCATCTAAGCATGAATTCTAGTTCCTGTGTTTGTCTTTAGTACTTACGTACCTTGTAAAGTAACTGTGCTCTGCCATAACTTCTAGAAGTGGACTAGTTCAAAGTGTCCTACATAAGGAAAAACCGAAACTAAATTAAAACCTGGTAGACTAAGTTCTACAACAACTATAAACTAACTTCTATATTGGAAACTTGTCCAAAACATTCCTTATATGGTCTCTATTCAGTTTTATACTACACTTTACTTTTCTATTGTATAACTACTTGGTTTTCGGGACGTATTTATGCTTTATAAAACCTTACTATAATTTTTATGCCACTTTCGAAAAGTGGACAGCAACATAAAAGTACCAAAACTCCTTGAAAAACTTCAAAAACAACCTAAATCAATCATACAATGTATTACTTAATTTATATGATAACTTATGCTAATTACATACTTTAAAAGCCTAATTATTCACTTTATAAATGCTGGACAGCATGTTAAACATGCTTAAAATCACTTTTAAACTTCATAAAACATACTCAAAATTATATGTAACATCATAGAATTCGTATGTGATCATACTAGCATAATATGAACACTTAAAACTTACATTAATTTGCTTTTATAAAAATTTCAGATTTATTTATTAACTTTAAAGTCATGAAAAACTTATTAAAACATCATAATTTCATGATAAAAACTCTTCTACAATCAACCAACATAATTATGAAACCAACCTATGGTTTAGAACAATTTTTCGTAAGTCAAAACATGTTCATAATATTTATTCAATTGAATTTCATGATTATAAATTCTGCCGGACAGCAATTTATTTTATTTTGAAAGCCTTTAAAAATCAATCTAAACTTCATAAAATCATTATAAATTCACACAATAATAATTCATGATCATAGTATTGAAGTTTAAGTCATAAAAACTCACAAAAATCATAACTTTCATGATATACAAACTCTAATCTAAAATTTCATGAACAACAATTTAATTCATGCCTTAAAACAAATCATGACCTTGTTAAACATGATTAAAATTCATAAAAGCATGATTAAACATAAATATGATCATGAATTTTCAAGATTGAATTAAAAAGAAAGGAGGAATTTTTTTTTATAAAGGTTCGAAAATACCGATGAGGGGGAAGGAGTGACCTGTGGTTTTGGCTCTGGCAGCAGTCCGACGGTGGTTCGGCTATGGGGTGCGGTAAGGCACGGATCCCAAGAACACAAAAATAATATATTTTTTCTCTTTTCTAGAAAAACAGAACTGCAGTTTTTTTTTTTTCTTTTTTTCCCGAAATGACACTCTTTTTTTTTCTCTCTAAATTTTGGAATCCTAATGACAACTTAAGCGCATGAAAATCTGAAAATTTTGGTTTTAAAGGGTATTTATAGGCCCCAAAGTAGTATTTGGAAAAGACCATACTTAACCTAATAAGTGGAAATTACCTTTAGGCCCTTGCCTCAAAACAAATTAAGAAACCTTTGACAATTCTATTTTTGGAAGCCTTTTAAAATATTTTTAAAACATAAAATATTATTTATGAACACAAATAATTACTTTCAATCAAAACTTATTTATTATTTATTTTATTACTATTAATTTCTTTTTATTTAATATTCCTATTGAACATAATTTTTCAATAAAAATATTAAAATCATGTGAATAAAATACAAAATTACTTTCTTAAAATACATAAAAATGTGGGGTAGTACAAGTGTCGTTTCTTTTACAAACGATACTAATAGGTTCCTACTAGTGTCGTTTTTTATTTAAAATGATACGAATGAACATCTACTTGTATCGTTTTTGTTACAAAGGATACTAATAAGGCGTCACTAATAGCCATTTTTCCACTAGTGATGCGCCCGCATTGAACAAAACAAGGTTTTTCCCTGCGCCTGTAGTAGGGCTTCTATTTTGTGACTTCTGCGAGGCCTAATCTATGTTGCACCCGCATAGATCATGGGCCTTTTGGCCTATGCGCCCGTAGAGATATTCCTGGGCTATCTTTTTGAAGTTCTCATTATTTTTTTCGCTCGATTTGTTCACATCTCGTTCGTAGCTTCTTGTACCTTGGCACGCATACCGAGGCTAGTCTATTTTGACTCGTTTAAGCTTGTGTTTACTTCATAACTCCCTATTACGCTCCTATAATACATAAAACAAACCGAAAACCACACCTACTAACCGAGGAAGCATATAATTAACATTAAAAGCTCTAGAAATCAACGAAAACCGCTAAAACTCAAAAGCCTTTTTTGTAGTAGTGTACTCCTACTACTACTACTGCTCCTCCTCCTACTACTACTTTTGTATAGGATTTATGGTAACCATTGCCAAAGGTATTAGTGATCATTGCAAAAGAGTTTTTGCAACAGTTCAGCTATAACCGCTGCAAAAGAGTTTTTTATATGCCAAAGAATGTAACGGTTATATAACTATTGCTAAAGGTTTTTGCAACTGTCTTTTAACCTTTTGGAACTGTTTCTTTAGGGTTGCAAAAAGTCTTTTATATAGTAATATAACTAGTAACAAGTTAAACATCACAAATCTTCAATCTTATCCATATAAACCACGGAAACAAAGGAGCCCAAAGCTCATTTTTTTCTTCTTCCAAAAACACACCCCCAAGGAAGAGGACCATTTTTTCTTGACTTTTCAAGATTTTGCTCCAATCTTCAAGAATCCTTCCAAGATTGAATCTTTTATTCAAGAAGCCTTTCAAGAATGAATCTTTAAATCAAGAAACCTTTCACCATGCTTCATAGATAACTTAGAAGTAAGACACCACCAGTATACACACTTAAAAGCAAATAATATCCAAAATGAGGAAAACCCTATCGAGTGAAGTGGGAAAAACCTCATCGACGAAACCAAATTATTCTCTAAATCCACCATCCATCCAATTGAACCCTTCCAAGAATGAATCTTTTAATCAATAAACCTTTGACCATGCTTCATAGATAATTTAGAAGTAAGACACCAACACTATTATACAATTAAAAAAAAAAATTAAAAGTTCAAAATGAGGAGAACCCTATCAAATGAAGTGGGAAAAACCTCATTGACGAAACCTACTTATTCTCTAAATCCACCATCCATCCTATAAAGTGCCAATTCAATGGTACACAATTAATTAAAGTTAACAGCTAACTCCACTTATTGTAATAGTTGTGATAACCGTCATTATAAACACCACTATCATCCACAATGTCACCACTCTTCACCATAGTCACTCAAACCTATGTTTTGTCCTTTTCCAAGAGAATTAGGTTTATTATAAGGTTAATTCAAACATCCACAGGTGGTATCTTATAATATAAACCACTAGTATCTAAATTCACATTATTCTCCCGTAATTGAAAAGAATATGCCTTCAAATTCACAACATTACAGTAAGGTGAGAGATCCACAATGTTCAAAGTAGAACTCACATTATCATATTCATCATGGATATCAATTTTGTAGGCATTATTCCCATATGCTTCAATCACTTCAAATGGTCCATCTGCTTTAGGTATCAGCTTATTCTTTCCCTTGATAGGGAAACGTTCCTTTATGAGATGAATCCAAACTAAATCTCCAAGATTAACCACATGTTGCATCTTGTTCTTGTCAGAGCGCTTCCTATACACCTGATTAATCTTTGAAATCTTCTTTTTAACTGCTTCACACGTTTTCTTCAAGACTTCCAAACGTTTCTTCGCATCCACATGTATCTTATCTCATGCTTAAGGTACTAAATCAACGAAAATATAAGGATTAATTCCATAAAAAACTTCAAAAGGCAAATCAGTAGTGGATGATACAACTCTATTGTAGAGAAATTTTGATAAGGACAGTCGTATACCTATAAAGAGTAACCTACTACTCTAACTATGTAGATAGGGAAGTAAGGACCGTATCCACAAGGAAGCAAGCAATTCTACTAATTCTAAAAAGTCACTTTGCCGTAAGGGGCATTTGAATATTGGGTTGAGACTAAAAAGTTAACTAGTTGTAGGAATGAATCATTAAGAAAAGAGATCTATAACTAAGCCTAAGACGTTGGTTTACCATAGATCAACAAACGAATTGCACACAATTAATTAATTGATTATTAATTTCCTTGAATTAAGGTTCACTAATTCTCTCGAATCTAGTCTCCTTTAAAACTCCTCTAATGGCATCCGCTCACTTAGACTCGTTTTGCCTATTGACGCTGTGATCTAATTGTGGTAATTTTACCTCTCGGTATCGATTTCAACAATTTCAGACTAACAATTAAACCTGGCCAGTATTTAATTGAAAGCAATATAAATTGACAACAGGAATCGAAGAACATTAACACTCAAATTAAGAACTATGAACAAAACATCAAGAATGATCCATAGATCCCCTAGTCCTAGAAGGAAAACTACTCACACATAATTAAAATTAAAGAAACTAAAGTAATAACTTAAAAAAAACTATAAACATAATTAAAACCAATAAAATAACAATAACTATAAAACTAGATCCAAACATGAAATTACTAAAACTAAAAACATAAATTAAAACTAAAATTAAAAATGAATAAAAGAAACAAGGATTAAAGATTGAATAAAACCTGAACTTTATTGAATTGAATGATTGAAAGAGTTCCACAACTTAGAGAGAGAACAAGGGCTAAACTATGTTTCTATGAATAAGAATGCGTAATTAGGTTTTTAGGAGCACAAAACAATATATACTAAGGCTAAACAAAGCAGAAAACATGTGAAAATCTTCCTCGGAGCGACCCGCCTGGAGGGGTCCGGGCGAGCAACCCCTACCCGATGCACTTCCTCGACCCGGGCGGGTGGCTTGTTTGGTTCGTTTCTTGATTTTTTGCTCATTTTTCCTTAATTACTTCGTTAATTCCTTCTTTAGTACTCTTAATCCTTAGTAAAGCTTCCCAAATGACTTCAACTCATCACTAACTTCTTCAAGTGTGCTTCATAAGGCTAAAAAACAACGATAAATCATCGATTTCTGTAAAATCTTATAAAAAGCACAATAAGCACTCGAAATAGCAAAAGTTAGTAGAAATGGCTCAAAAGAGCCGTATTAGAGCTAAAAACCAATCGGGATCGGGGGTAATACATTTCAAATATTAATTTATCAAACTCCCCCAAGCCAAACCCTTGTTTGTCCTCAAGCAAATAACTAAGCAAACAATGACTTCACCCCTTTAACTTTGCAAAATAAAACAAACTCAAGCAATTCCGAGTATGTAAGTTCCTTAACTAACCCATCAAAATTCCTTGACCGCCATCCACTTAAATCAAAATCAATAAGCCAACCATGTAAGAAATAGAAGTCGATGACTAGAGTAGCTCGTTCGGTGTCACTCCACACATAAAATTGAGCATAGATAATGAAGCTTAACCTTAATCCCAAATAAGAATGCAAATGCAATAAGTGTTTAATTGCATATTTTGAGAACCTAAACCCACATCTCAATCCTCATGCTAGTATTTAAGGGTAGTCACTCAATCCTAATATGAAAGTCGACTCAAAATGCAAGTAATACTCACTAGCTTTGGCAATTAACTCACTTCACAAGAACTAAAAACATGCACATGCTGATCAAAAAGGTCTTTACAAGTTTGTAATGTGGCTAGGGTGATGGGTAGGATAAAATTTGGGATAATGTGGTGGTAAATGCGGGCTATACACATATAACGATCAAAGAACATAATCAACATCTCCAACATTCAACTGCAATATCAAACCAGCTCTCATGGAATCACATCACACCGTAAAACTCTACGTTTCAACTACTCCAAATATCACAAGCTTTTCTTTTTCAATATTTTTTCATTTTTTTTCAACTCTTTTTTCATTTTTCCTTTCTTTTTTCAACTTTCAAAATTTCTTTTTTCAACTTAGGCTCACGACTTTTAATGATATGTCAAAGACAAAATCATCACACATACATAACTAGGCCAATATAAGATATATAACATTTTAATGATTCATTAAAACTAGCCTAGGCATTGGTATGCAGAGCCATAATGTGAGACCTATTATTAAACTTTAACAACAAACATTTCACAATCTTCCAATCCTCCAAAACCTCCAACGAATGCAAAACAACAACAAAACAACTCCCCAACTCCCCCAAGCTATGCTTGGGCATATATCAACTGAGTCGAACAATGACAAATAGGGTTGTAATGTGGCTAAAATGTAAATGAATGTTAAAAAGCTCAAAATAAGGACCAAGGGAAAATTTGTGAAGGAATGCCTAAAATTTGAAAGCTCCTAAAAGAAATGAATGGCTTTCATCATTCATGACATGTAACACACTAAAGCCAAGCTACTAGAGTCAAAAGCCAAAACACGGATCATACAAGCACCTGGAACTAAGCACACATCAAAACAAATAGGCATATAATAATGTATGCGGCTCAAATCCTCCCGTTAACACAGTTCAAGCCTCTACTTTACACATGGCTATAATGGAAAGATCTGACAGTGTTTCAAGCTAAGTCAAGTTTAAGTCCAAGTTGGCAATTCCCAAAACATAACTCATCCCATGCCTAGATCAATCAAAATCATTTTTGTAAAAAAATGCGGGGCACAAGGAAGTCACCATTCACAAAGTTTCATCAAACCATTCAATCAATCAATCAACTAAAGTTACTACCAAAAGCAAAACAAAATGTAAACTATGAAAGAAGTACATTTTATGGTCATATGTAAACTCCTACATCTAACAAGTAGTACATACCATATGACTAACCTAAGAAAGCAATAAAAACTACACTAGAAAGTAATAAAAACTAAACTAAGAAAGCAATAAAGTTACCTCCCCCAAGCCGGACTCAACAATGTCCTCATGCTGAAGGAGGTAAGGGACTCCTCTCGGTCAGAATCCTAGAGGAAAGTGTCAGTTTCCTCGTTGGCATCATCATCATCACCACCACCATCATCACCACCACCAGCTCCCCCCGCTCCACTAGTCACCTCGACAGGGTTGAAAGTATACCATGAAGGGTAAGGGCCAGTAGAAGGCACTATGCCGGTAAAACGTAGTGGTCATAGATAGGGTACATGGCAAGACTGTGGTCCTGCTCAAAAGTATCGAACCACTGCATGAACTGCTGCTGCTGTAGCAGTAAGTTGTTACACTTGTTCTGCAACTAGTTCATCTGTGTCTTCCATGGGGCAGGGTCCATAGGGGGCTGGTGCCGGGGTGGCTGGAGCTGGGGCATGAACTGCGGAGACTGACTCGACCCGCAGTGTCCCGAGGTACCTGTAGAAGAACCTGCAACACGACCATCCAAAGACATAGAATAGGATTACTGATCAGGCAGTAATCCAGTAAATGAAGCATTAGGGAAAAGAACAGAAACTCCCCTAGATGGTCCTATGTACCATCTAATACGCCCCCTCCCTTAACTCTAGCCAATCATATTGGCTAAGGTAAGGGGCATCAAAGGTGCGGGACCCCACAGCAGGGGTCGTGCCGTACTCAAAGTTGGCCCTATAGTACCTGCCAACATATGTCAGTAGGCCACCATGAACAATGTTGTTAATGGTTGGTTGGCCGAATCGATCAATACCTGCATAAGTCTTATATTGAGTATGTAGATGCATAGCAAACAGGTGAGGAAGATGAAGATGATAGGGGAAAGAGTGTTTTACCAAGTGCCTCCGTAGGCACCACATTTCTTTGGTATGAACCTCATGCTGTTCATGCCGACCGAATATTGTCCCTGCAAGGAAACGGTGAGTGATCCTAGTAGAGGGCTGGTGGATCAGGTTTGCTTTGGCATGTTGCCAATTAGTCAAGTGGACAACAAATAAAACTACCATGTGACATCATCAAAGCCCTTTGGGGTCTAGCAAGCCCCCAACTGGCTTAATCAAAGATAGCCCCAAAATCTTCGATCGTTTCATTCCGATCGAAATTACACATCCTAAATGTAACACCTTTAACATGTGCTTTGGGGTTAGGGCGGTCAATCTCAAAACTTGAAATAAACTCAAAACTTATGTCGGGGTAAGTGGGGGCATTCATAGTAAAATATTTGTGCATACCCATGGATTTAAACAGTTCCTTTGTTTCATTATAAACACCTAAAGCACGTAATAACTGATGGTCTAGAAAACGAGTAGGAGTAACATGCCTTAATTTTAACTTTTCAAAACGTACCTTTTGCTCTTGTGAACCGAAAGCAACTAACCCGTAGGTAGAATCCCGTCCGAATCTTGTGGTTCGTTCCTTGAGCTAGTTCCGATCAATTGCCTGTTGGGTACCATTGAAGATGTATTAAGTGAAGTGAGGAAGTGAGTGATGTGAGTTGTGAGATATTTTTAATGAGATTTGTGGTGGGGATCTACAAGAGGGTGGAAAATATGAAGTTTGGTGAAAACTTGAGTGAATTTGGGTGAGTAAAGAGGGAGATATAGTACAGAGAAGTTTTGAGTGAGAAGGGGAGTTATGGAGTTTTTGAATTGTAGAGAGAGAAAGAGGAGAAAAGATAATCAGAGGTGAGAGAAGGAGAAAGGAAGAAGAAGAAAGATAAAGGAAGAAGAAAGGAGAAGGAAGAAGACGCGTGAGAGGGGAAGGGGCGGATCCGGGCGCTCGAGGCGAGCGCCACACGCCTAGAGGCTGGGTTGCTCGCCCGGGTACCCGGGTGAATGGCTGGGTTTTGGGGATTTTGCAAACAAAACTAATTTATGAAAAATGGGTTGCGCGCCCAAGCCGAGTGCCATGCTCCCAGAGGGCGGCATTCCACTTGGGGGTCTTTTTTGCCAGAATTTCGAAAAATTTTCTAAGTCCTCAAAAATAGGGTTGCGCGCTCGAACTCCTAGCTGACCGCCCAGAGGACGGCTATTCGTCCGGACCCACCCGAGCGGACTTCCCTTCGTGTGGTTTTCACCCTTTTTTGCCTTTTTCGCCTGAAATTCACCTATAAGCACACCAAAAACACTTGGTAAAATTATTAGTCCCTCACTCTCCTCACCAAAGCTAAGAATAGAGCTGGAGTCCCTATTAAACTATAAAAATAAAGAAAGGAAAAGCTACTAAAAACTAAACTAACTATGTGTTGCCTCCCACAAAGCGCTTATTTAAGGTCACTAGCTTGACCATGTTACCTCATAGTTCATAGGGGGTGTGGGTTTCGAAAAGTAATTTTGTCAACCAGGCCAACAACATCACCTTCATAGTAGTGCTTGTAACGGTGTCCGTTAACCTTAAATTGCTCTCCTTTATCGCTCTGAACCTCCACAAATCCGTACTTGCTCACCGTGGTGACAATGAAGGGGCCGCTCCACCTAGACTCAACTTTCTAGCAAAAAGCTTTAATCTAAAGTTGAATAACAAGACCTTATCAGCCGCTACAAACTCCTTTCTTAATCCGCTTATCGTGCCATTTATTAGTCCTCTCCTTGTAGATCTTAGCACTATCATAGGCTCCCAATCGAAACTCGTCTAGGTCATTCAACAGAAATAACCGCTTCTCACCTGCAATCTTAGCATCCATGTAAAGCTCCTTTATTGCTCAGTATGCTTTGTACTCTAACTCAACCAGTAAATGGCACGCCTTCCCGTACACTAATCGATATGGAGATGTACCGATAGGTGTCTTGAACGCCGTTCTATATGCCCATAATGCATCATGCAGCTTGCTACTCCAATATCTCCTCAATTTTACAACTCTTTTCTTCAGGATAGCCTTGATTTCTTGATTAGAGACCTCCACTTGACCACTGGTTTGTGGATGGTATGCCAATCTTGTTCTGTGGTAGACACCGTACTTTTCCAGTAGCTTATCTAACCTATTCTCATGGAAATGCGTTCCCCCATCTCTAATGATAGCTCTAGGGACTCCAAACCTAGGAAATATAACCTGCTTGGACAATCTCAACACGGTGTTAGAATCACAATGGGGGGTAGCAAGAGCTTCCACCCATTTTGAAACATAATCCACAAGAGCTAATATGCAGCGATTACCATCAGAAGAAGGAAAGAGACCCATATAATCAATACCCCAAACATCAAAAATTTCAACTTCTAAGATGTCTGTTTGAGGCATTTCATGCCTTCTGGATATGTTACCTGTTCGTTGGCACGAAACACAAGACATGAAAAAATCTCTAGCATCCTTCAGTAAAGTAGGCCAATAGAATCCCGACTGCAATACCTTGAACACTGTTTTCGAAGGGCCTGCATAGTCCATTAGCACATTCCCGAAATAAATTTGAGTCATCCCAGAAATACCGTCTCACATCATGAAGGTACGACTTCTTCTGCGGTGATGAAAGATTAGGAGGCCAGACACTACCTACAATATAGTTAGCAACGTCAGCAAACCATGGTGATTTAACTAAAACAGAAAGTAAGTGATCATCAAGGAAAGAATCATCAATGGGAACTAGTTCTGCATCTTCGAATCGGATCCTAGAAAGATGATCAGCTACTACATTCTCGAACTGCTCCCTTCTTATCAGGAATCTCGAGGTCGAACTCCTGCAGCAATAAAATCCATCCGATCAACCTTAGCTTAGCTTCATTCTTAGCTAGAAGGTACTTCAAAGCAGCTTGGTCAGAACTTAAGAGCCCAGTATGTATAATCTGAACTTGTCAAGTGCATAAACAACTTCTAGTAGCTCCTTTTCAGTAGTGGCATAATTTACTGAGTTGGGTCAAGTGTCTTGCTGGCATTAGTAGATCGCATGGAGAACCTTATCTTTCCTTTGACCCAAAACAGCTCCAACTGCATAGTCACTGGCATATCACATGATCTGGAACGGGAGGTCCCAATCAGGAGATTGGATGATAGGTGCAGAAATAAGTGCCTGTTTAATCCTGTTGAAAGACACAATACACTCATCAGTAAAATCAAAATATGCATCCTTCAAAAGCAATTGGGTTAGTGGTTTCGCAATTTTAGAAAAATCCTTAATAAACCTGCGATAAAAACCCGCATGACCCAAAAAGCTTCTTACCCCTTTGACATTCACAGGAGGGGGAAGTTGTTCTATTACCTGAATTTTTGCTTTATCGACCTCAATACCTCGTTCGGAGATTAGATGTCCAAGCACAACACCTTCAGTACTAAATTCACCTCTTCACATCTCATAAGCACTTTGGTTAGATTTTCTAAACACACATCAAATGAAGTTCCATAGACACTAATATCATCCATAAAAACTTCCATAATGGATTCCATGTAATCAGAAAATATACTCATCATGCAACATTGAAAGGTAGCAGGGGCATTACATAAACTAAAGGGCATTCTACGATATATAAAAGTACCATAAGGACATGTAAAAGTAGTCTTTTCTCTATCATCTGGATGAGTAGGGATTTGGAAGAATCATGAATAACCATCTAAATAGCAAAAATACTTACGCCTAGCTAGTCTTTCTAACATTTGAGCAATGAAGGGGAGGGGAAAGTGATCCTTTTTAGTAGAATTATTCAGTTTCCTGTAATCGATGCACATACGCCAACCTGTGACAACTCTAGTGGGAATGATTTCATTTTTATCATTTCGAACAACAATGGTCCCACCTTTCTTAAGTACTACCTGAACTGGAGTGACCCATCTAGAAACATGAATAGAATAAATAATACCTGCATCAAGCAATATAATGACCTCTTTCTTAATAACTTCCTGCATGTTAGGATTCAAACGACGCTGATCCTGTACGCATGGTTTATGACCATCCTGTAAGTGAATGCGATGCATGCAAAAATCAGGACTAATACCAGTTAAGTCATCAATAGTGTAACCAATAGCCTTCTTATGACATTTAAGCATAGATAACAATTCTTCAAGTTGACTATCCGTAAGTGAAGCACTGAGAATAACAAGATATAGCTCTTTTTCATCTAGAAATGCATATTTCAAATTAGAGGTATGAGGTTTCACCTCAGATTGTGTTACCTCCTTTACTGAACAAGCATCCTGGGGTAAGTGCAGTAATATACAATTGCTTCCTGAATCGGTATCCATTCTTGAAAGGGCTTGAATCAATTCATTTGATTCCTTATTGCTTTCACCTGAAATCACATCGAAGCACAAAATGGCCTCCAGAAGATACTTTTTAAGGGATTGAGGCAGGTCATTACAAATAATGTCTTGAATTATATCAATTCTTTAACATGATTGCTCTAACATAGGACTCTTTAATACACTATCAAGGTTAAAAGTAACCTTGTCATCACCTACAGAAAGTCTTAAACTACCATTCTTTACATCAATGACAGCACCTGCAGTATTTAAGAATCGTGTACCTAAAATAATAGGGATGTGTGCATCGTCCTCCATATCCAACACTACAAAATCAACAGGAATAAAAAACTTCCCAACTCTTATCGGGATGTCCTCCAAAATACCTTTCGGGTATTTCACAGTCCTGACCGCCGTCTGCAAGGTAACGTTAGTAAAATTTAAAGCACCGAGATCTAATTTCTTACAGATAGACAACAGCATAACACTAACACTGGCCCCTACATCAAATAAAGCCTTATCAATAGAAAGTAGACCAATGTTACAAGGTATCGAAAAACTTTCGGGATCCTTGAGTTTAGGTGGAGACTTATTCTGCAAAATAGCACTACATTCCTCAGTGAAAGCAACAGTCTCTACTGAACTCAATTCCTGCTTCCTGCTCAATATGTCTTTTAAAAAGTTAGTATATGTAAGTACCTGTGTAATTAAGTTAGTAAATGGCACAGTAACCTGCAAAATTTTGACAATATCGAGAAACTTACGGAAATGTATATCATTCTTACTTCGATCTACTCTATGCGGGAAGGGTAATGGCACCTTGGGAGGTGTCAATGTATCAACTGGCTTGTCAGCTACCGGGACCGTCTTCTCCGTGGCATCCCTCTCCTTAGAAGGTGTAGGCTCTTCAATCTCCTCAATCACCACATTGCTGGTCTTGCCAGTCTGCACTCCTATCTCCGAATCTGCATCATCAGTGGGCATCTTAGGACCTTCATAGTGGGTTCCTCTTCTGGTAGTGATGGAGTTGTAATTCTCTCTCTAAGGTGGTGGATTCGGTTGAGAAGGTAGTTGACCCTGCTACCTCTGAGCTGTGGACTGTGCAATCTGAGCTAGCTGGTTTTCTAATTGCTTATTGTGAGCCTGCATTGCCTCTGTATTCTTCTGCATCTGCAACATCATATTCTTCAGCTTTGAAATTTCACCATTGTGTTGACCTGGTGGTGCTGGCAATGGTGGTCTGCTGAAACCTGTTCGGTGTGGCGGTACATATCGTTGCATCTGCTGGTGAACCTAGTGAAGTGGTATAGTTTGCTGAGGATTCTGCACATTATTACTATTCTTGTAGGAGAAGTATGGATGATCCTTCCACCATGGATTGTATGTATTAGAGAATGGGTTGTTCTTGTAGGCTTGGAAGGCACACACTTGCTCTACTAAACTGGTACATGATTGGGAACTATGACCGAATGAACCACATGAATCACAGAAAGGCTTAGTGCACATCCCGAAAGTGCAGCCATTGCAGCTACAGGTGATGGTGGAGGAGCTGTAGTACCAATCTTATCGAGCTTCTTGCATATGGCATTGATCTGTGAATCTTAACTCTCATATTTATCATCAATCACATGCTTTCCACCTTTCTTCGAATGTCCCCTGGGATTGCCAAACTGTGAGTTATGAATAGCAATTTCTTTGATCAAATCATATGCAGCATTAACCTCTTAGTTCATAAATCGGCGACTAGCAGCTGAATCTAATAATGTTCGACTCTCATTCCCTAAACCGTTATAGAATAACTGGACCAGGAACCACTTCTCAAGACCTTGATGTGGGCACAAACTCAATAAATCCTTGAATATCTCCCATGCTTCATACAATGTTTCATCTGAATCCTGGTTGAAATTCGTGATCTTACTTCGAGGGGTTGCAGTTCGCTCTGGAGGGTAATACTTCCTTTGAAATGCTAGAGCTAACTCTTCCCAATTGCTGATAATTTCCATATTGTGACTGTTCAACCAAGTGCGGGCCTTGTCCTTCAGTGAGAACGGGAACATCATTCTTCTAATGTAATCCTAGGAGACCCCGACTTGCTTAATCGTACCACAGTACTGCAGCAAGTTATTCAAATGCAACATTGGATCCTCAATCAGTGTTCCTGCAAACTCATTCCTTTCCGCCATATTCACCCGAGCTGGCATCAGTTCAAAATTAAGAGCCTCAGTATCAGGGTAACGATAACTACCTCCAACTATTGCAGGACATGGCTGGGAATAATCCTTCAACGATTGTGGTTGCGGCGCCGGCGGTGGCAGTGGTTGTGCATCATTATTCGATATGTTGTTCTCATTAATATGCCACTCTGGCAATTCTCCCTATCAGAATTCTCAGAAATGCTCAAAATAGAAAAGTGTTGTGACACTTCCGATAGTATCCTTTTAGAAAGAACAACTCTCCACAACCTCCACTTCCTTCTACGGCTCCCACTAGTACAAAAATTGGAATTTGCTGCACCACATTTGCTGCGGTTCTTTGGGATTTTTAAAGAACCGCAGCAAATAGTATATATATATATATATATATATATATTTTTAATAGTAATAGTTATTTTGCTGCGGTTGAACCGCAGCAAATAATCCAACCCCAAAACCGGCTAAAATAACCCTTAGCCCAAGCCCATAATATTAGCACCTATATAAAGCTACTCCCTCATTTTTCCACCTCCCCTTATCTTCTTTCTGATCTTTCTCCCTCTTAATCTCTCTAACCCTAACTCCCTCTCTCATTCTCGCATCTTTCCCTCTCATTCTCATTCTCGCCTCTTTCTTCTCTCATTCTCGCCTTTTTCCTCTCTCATTCTTATTTCTTCTCTTTCTCATTCTCACATAAGTGGTAAAATTTCTCTTTTTTGGGTTTGTTTTTTGTGGTTTTAAATTAATTGCTTTCTATGATTTATGTTTTTTTTTTTTTTTTTTTTTTTTTATTTTCTGATTTTGTTTGAAGATCGAAGATCTCTCATTCGAAGGTCAAGAGAATCAGGTGACAAATTGTTGGTGATTTCGACATGATGGTTGGTTTTTAAGGTTTTATTTGACTTTATATTGTTTCAATTTATTTGATTTATGTTTTTTTTTCGTGATTGTTGTTTGTTCTTCTTAAAATGTTATTGGGTTTTCTGATATTTTTTGTTGTTTCGACTTTTGTTGTTTTTTTTTTCGATTAAGGGTTTTTGTTATTGTGTTTTTGGATCTGTGTTGGGGGGTTTTTTAGAATGGTTTTGTGTTGGGGTTTTTCAGAAAGTGGAGGGTCACGAGGAGAGTCGAGATTAAGTCAAGATTCTGTTTGTTCTTCTTAAAATGTTAGAACGTTTTTAGGGAGACGTTGGAAACGTTTTTGCATAGCAATTTATGAATGATTTTTAGTGCATGAATGCAATTTATGAAGCAATTTTGTTTTTTTTTTGTTTTTTTTGTTTGAAATTTTGTGAAGCAATTTATGTTATTGGATTTTTAGTGCATGAATGCGAAAGTTTTACATTGTTGATTATCATTTGTGTCTTTGGTTAGACGTGGATGTTTTGCGGAAGGAAATCAAACTGCCTTTCTACATTCACTGCTTAGGTTTTGATTCTTTTGCTTATGGTACATCTCTAATTCATGATGCTTAGGTGTAACGTCGAAATTTGTTACTATGCTTATGCTCTGAATTGTGGGTATTGTAGTGTGCTCACAGATATCTGCAATGCACTGTGGTACAAATGTTTTGCTACAAACATATGGTGATTCCTCTCCTTTTGTTTCATTTAGCTTTTGATTCCTTTGTGGTATGTGTGTAATTTCTTTTGTAGTTGGCCGTAACTGCACTATGTTTTGATAGGATGGGTTCTTATTGGTAGTTAAAAATAATCGTGTTGCAATAAGATCTCATTGTATGTTTTGGGTGCAAGCATGATGTGTGAATAGTCACTCTGTTGATGATGATGTAATGACAAATTAGAAGCAATATGCTTTAGTGATGTTGTATCCTGGTTGAATTTTTTAAAGGGAGTTTCCTGGTTTAACTGAGTGTTTGAGTGATTGAGTGTTAGTGAGTGTGTGAGTCACCGAGTGAGGGTGATTGTGTGAGCAACTGAGTGTGTGAGTAACTGACTGAGACTGAGTGTAACTTTTCATGAAGTCATTACAAGTTTTCATAAGAAATAATTCCTTTGACAAGTGATAGTTGTTTGGCTTGTTTCTATTTTCGTGGTCTTGTTTCTCTGATTCCCCCTTTCTTAACTTCCTTGTTGCAATAAAATAAAAAGTAAATTTTAGATTTCATACAAAAATCTCTATAAGATTTGTTTATTATTAATAAAAAATTTGTTCATCATCGATTAGTCATGTGGCAGTAGAACAAACCTTTAGTTATATGTTCTTATTCTTGTCACATGATAAAATGATGTTTTACAAAAATATAGTAAGGAGTATTTTTATTGCTAGGTTAAAATAATGGCCTACAAAACCTACTAATCGTAGTGCTTTTTCTAATTTTTTTTTTAGAATACGGAGCAAAATCACATGTATATTATTGTGACACTTCTATTTTGTTGTTTTGTATGCAATTTTTTGGATAAGTGAGGGAATGTTTGGATGTAATGCTTGAATGAATGAATTAGATTTTGAATCTAGGAAAGAATGGTTTAATGAGTATGTTAATGGATGCTTGAATGAAATATTTCGATGAGATTGAGCTTATGACTGATGTTTATTGATTTAGATGAGATTGAGCTTATGATTGATGTTTATTGATTTTTGGTCTGATGTGTTGCTTCTTACTTATTTCCCTTACGGTCAGACAATTACATCTCTTATGGTGATGCAATTGTTGAATGATGATCGAGCCCCTTATAGTCCGACAATTGCTTGATAAAAAATGAGTCCTTTTTCATAAGACACTAATTATTACCAAATGATGAAGGGACTCAAGTGATGACCATGGTCAACATCATTGAGGTTTGAGTTGCTCCAGGCTTAAAAACCTGTTGAAGTAGCCTAACTCGAATGGTGGGTGATCGTAACCGCTTCCCTGATGGAGATTACGTATATAAACATAAATATATATAGTCTATTGCTGTGTTGTTGTGGCTGCGGTTGTGTTATTGTGGCTATTGCTGTGATGTTGGTTGAATGATGAATATATGAATGCTTGTGAATGAATTTTGCTTGTTTATGTATGAGTTATGAATGAGAACACTATATAAAATAAATGATTGAATGAGACTACTATATAAATAAATGATTGAACAAAAGAATGGTTGAATGAGTAATGGATGCTTGAATGAGATATTTAGATGAGATTGAGCTTATGATTGATTTTATGAATGAATGAATGGGTTTATTTATGAATGGTAATGCTTGAACGAATGAATAAGAATAGGAATGGTTGAATGAATGAATTATGGTATGATTTACACATTTTTTTTTCTGTTGCTCTCTTTGCTCTTCTCTTTATCTGATGGCCCGCCACTGCGTTGCTGCTGCTGGTGTGCCGCTACTGTAATGCTGCTGCTACTGGTTCTCGGACCGTGCTGCTGTATGCTTTACTTCTCCAATCACTCACCAACAAGTCCATCACCAATCTTGTTTAAGTTAAATTTCAAATGTATTTTTGTGATAAAAGTGTAATTCAAATCAAAATAATTGATTTTATGTATGTATAACATTTCAGCTTCTAATATTGCTTTAAAATGCAAAAAAAAAAAAAAAGAATTTTTATTTTTATGGGTGCTTATTTGCTGCGGTTATTCACAAAACTGCAACAAATAAGTGTTTTTTTGGTGGGAAACTGCACTATTTGCTGCGGTTTTACAAAGAACCGCAGCAAATAGTGTGATTTCCCACCTTTTTTGGCAACCTTTTTGCAGCGGTTTTGCCTACAACTGCAGCAAATAATTTCCTTTTCTTGCTGCGAGTTAATAATTTCGTGATTTATTGCTGCTACTCCAAGCGCTGCGGTTAAAAACCGCAGCAAATACCCCTAAGAAAACCGCAGCAAAAGTGGATTTTTGTACTAGTGTCCGCTTATTTAATGAATGTTCTAGTTCAGGATCAACACAAACTAGCATGCAAACCTAGTATTTGCACAAGAATCGAAACTGTAGATATCCGTAAAAACTGTCTCAAAGAACAGTGGGTTCCTTGAGAAAATATAAGAAAAAACAAAAATAGGAAAAATAACCCGAATAGTAGAAATTAAACTATTACCTCCCCGGCAACGGCGCCAAAATTTGATAAGGACAGTCGTATACCTATCAAAAGTAACCTACTTCTCTAACTATGTAGACAGGGAAGTAGGGATCATATCCACACGAAAGCAAGCAATTCTACTAACTCAAAAAAGTCACTTTCCCGTAAGGGGCCTTTGAATATTAGGTTGAGACTAAAAAGTTAACTAGTACTAGGAATGAATCGATTAAGAAAGGAAATCTATAACTAAACCTAGGACGTCGGTTCACCATAGATCAACCAATGAATTGCACACAATTAATTAACAGATTATTAATTTCCCTGAATTAAGGTTCACTAATTCTCTCGAATGTAGTCTCCTTCAAAACTCCACTAATGGCTCTCGCTTACTTAGACTCGTTTTGCCTATTGACCCCTTGGATCTAATTGTTGTAATCTTAACTCTCGGTATCGATTTCAACAATGTCAGACTAACAATTAAACCTGACTAGTATTTAACTGAAAGCAATATAAATTGATGTGAATTTTCGTATAAACAAAAACTCACAAAGGGATATTACTAAAATTTCAAATCTCTAAAGGCCAAGCCACAAAAATTCTCAATTTTAGGTTGATCAATTAGTCCTTTGATTAAAGCCTAAGCACCCTAAAAGCTACTAATTAATCTACACAAGAGTATAAAGAATTTAATCACCAACTCTTAATTTTTCGGGTTTTCGTTTTCATGTAAACAAACAAACTTTCATTCAACTCAAAATTAATTAATTTACAACTTAATGTTGAGACTATTTATAAGATTAATCAACAACCAAATCCTAACTAAAAACAACTAAACACACGTGAAAGATAAAGAAAAAAACGCCACTTGTGCCACTTGCACAAGTAGCTCAACAAACACAAGATAAGATTGCCACATCATCATGTAACTTGCACTTGATCTTATCTTGCCTAACAAACTCTAGCAAGTTGTCTAAACAAGAAAATATCCTAACAACTTGACTAAATAATTAATTAACAAGATAATCATCAGAATTTAGACTAAAAATCACGCCACTTGCTTGGTGCCCAAGAAATTGCAAAATCGTCAAAATACCCGCCCCTTTTCTTCGTCCAAATTTGTGCATATTTCAAGATTTTCTAGAACTTCAAGAAATGCTTCAAGATCCAATATTTTTTCTAACGAAACTTTTCTCCATGCATTTTAGTATAATTATGATGATCAAGACTCCACAAGAAATAAAAGGCTCAATGCAAAAAATGAGAAAAACCAGTGGGAAAAAACTCATAGGAAAAAACCATCTTGTTCCCCAAAATCCACCATTCTATGGATAAGTGATCATGCACACACAAATCCCTACCCTTGATGCACCCATATGGTGGATATTTCCATATGCAACTAATTCACCTATGGTTGCATCCTTACCATTGACATCACCACCTTCGGAGTTGACATCACTTATTTCATTAATATAATTAATGTCACTGATGTCATCACTTATACCAGAAGTGGATGCTCCTTTTGATTGGTTAGTCCTTGGATTGTTGGTCCATTTTTCTTTTCCACTTTCCTTTTTGATGTCATCTTCAATTTTGATGCCAATGTGATAGACCTTTTCAAAGGTGTCAAGGCCCAAGTACTTGAGATGGGTTTTGTATGTTGGGAGCACATTAGTAATAAAGATCTTGACTTGCTCTTTTTCGGGTGGTGTAGTTACCATTTGTGCCGCCACTTCCCACCAACAAGAGAGGTAGGAGGTGAACCCTTCTTTTTCTCCTTGTTTGAAAATTTTAAGCTCCCTTGGAGAGGTGGTAGCTGGAGTATTTCCTTTGTAGCAAGTCATGAATGCATGTGCTATGAACTCCCAAGTTGAGGTGTCCTTGTCGGGAAGTGAGAAGAGACACTTTTGACATACGAGCTCGAGAGTCATTGGGAAGATCCTTGGATAAAGTCTTGGATAGATCTTCTTCACATCCATGTAGAATTTGAAGCCTCTTAAGAAGTACTTCGGATTGTCGGTAGCTTTGTGATGCAGGCTGTCGTACACCTCTGAAAAATAACCTAACAACACTAACTAATATAGATAGGGAAGTAGTGATTGAATCCTCAAAGAAGCAATGAAACTCTATTATTTCTAAAAAGTATAAATTGTATAAAGGGCATTTGTGGAAAAGTCTATTAAAGCTATTAAAAACTAAAGACAAAACTAAAACTAAGGAAATTAATGGAAATTTACTGATTTAAACTGCAATAATAGAAACCTCGGGCGGCCGGTTCACTATGAACAATCAACAAATTCATAAAACATTCATTAATCAACTCATTAACATTCATTGAACTAGGGCTCTCTAATTCTCTTGAACTTAGACTCCCTCAAAAATCCTTTGCCTACTCTTGCTCGCATAAATTCGGTTTTGCCTATTATTCAGTGTTCTTATTGTGGTAATCTTACCTCTAGGCCTCGATTTCAACAATTACCTAACTCACAACTAAATTTGGCCACAATTTAATTGCAATCAATAGAAATCAATAATAGGAATTCAACAAATAGTTAAGAATCAATTAACGAAGATAAAACAAATTCATAACATGTTCATATATCCCCTATCCTTTGAAAAGAAGTCCACTCACACATAATTATGAATACTAAAACAAAAACTAATACAAAGAACATAGTTGTTTATGCTAAAATCTGCTCTAGCTAGCAAACCTTAGCTGGTTCCGGCTATAGCTAAATAATTACTGGTTTTGTTTGTTTTGATGCAGAAATAAAGCAATGAAAAGATGGGACTGGGGGAGACACCAGATGTGGTGACGCGGAAAACCCCCCTAAATCAGGGTAAAAAACTGCAGGTGGCTTTAAGTCCACCAGTCCACTAGTTAATAAGATTGTTTACAATTATAATGTATGATGCTAGCTAGGTAGCTAGGTAGTTTTAGTTTATAGCTTCTAAGTATCTAACTTAGAGAATGTAAATAGAATATATATGTTGTACGTGCAAATGAATAATAATAATAATAAAGTACTGATTTTCTTATAATTTCCTTGTGTGTTGTATCTTTTTTTCTTGCTCCTATTTATAGAGTAACCGTTCCTCATAGCCGTTTTTCTCCTTTTGAATTGGTTGCTTCTTTTGGGATGTATCTAGCTCGGATTATGGGCTAGATTCAAGGTGAGTTGAAATGCGGTTCCTATTTTCTTGGCATGATCTTCTCAATATCTCTGACTCTAACTTCCACATTCTCGTTCTTCTAGAAGCCTCCTGACTTATTCTCCTTCTGACTCATTGATTCACGGACCTGCTATCTTGACCAATTCTAAGCTGTAGCTGCTAGCTGAGTACGTGCATAGCTGGAGATCAAGTTGGATTACAGGTACAAATTTTGCCATAATAATTTTCCCCTAACTTGTAAGCTGGGAGCGCCCAACTACCAGGTTGCAAGTTACCGTTGGGGATAAACACAATTTTCAAAAAACAAACGGTTATAATCAGAAGAAATAATTAACTTCTTAAAAATAAATGAAAGGAAGATATGAAAAGATTTGGTAGTTAGCAATCAAAAAATAGCCGTTATTTCCTTCTCTTCCCCCTATACATACACCTCCTCTTTCACTCTTATTCTTCACCTTTGCTAATTTCCTTAGGAAGAGAGTTCGAAAATTTGATTTTATTTCTTTGTGAGTTTGCGAACTTCAAGACAATTTTAGCTTATCAAGTACTGAGATCTTGTCCTTTTCTCTTTGTTTTACTTCCTTCTTCAAGTGTTTAGTTATAGTTTAGAAAACATGGGTAGAGCTAAGGATGACATAGTGAGCGTAATAATAAGGAGCGTCTACAACAGGTTGCCACGATGGGTCTCTTCCCTGAGTCGGCTAGATTAGTGATTCCTACCTCTAGCCAGCGACCTGAAACTTGTCCCTCTGACCATGTCTGTCTTTTTGAGTACCCTTTTACCATTGGGTTTACCTTCCCTTTGGCTAGGTTGATTAGGTTGGTTTTAGAGCGTCTAAGTCGAAGCCCGGGACAATTGCAACCATTTTTTTGGAGGATTTGCAAGGTGGTTGAGGAAAAAAGCAATGAGTGGGAGTTAGATTTTAATCTAGATGATTTATTACCTGTATACTCCATCCAGAAGGTAGGCCCTGGGTATGCTACCTTGAAGGTTAGGTTAGCTGGAAACAAGCTGTTGGATGATGAGGGGGCGCCTGATAAGGGTTGGAAGAGTAGGTACTTCTTTGTGGAGAAGGCCTCTCTTGGTGAAGAGGGAAGGTGGCTGGTTAGTGGATGGAATGCTACAGGTATTAGTACCATTTCGTTGCTAAGCTTTTAACACTGTTATAAATCTGGTTCTTACTTACTTTATTTTGCAGTTCACTCTCCTCCTCCCCTAATCACGAAAAGTCAGGCTATTAGGGAATTCCTAAGCCATCCCATCGAAGAAAGGACCTTTGAAGCTACTAAAGAACCTACAACTACCACTCCAGCTATGTCTTCCGGTAAGAGTTCTTTTTTGCTTGTTGGTAACTGTTTCGTAACTGCTTTTCTAGGAAATGCACTATCTAGCTATGTTTGCTATTGGTCCTAACACTGACCTAGCTATGTTTCATACAGGTTTAACGGAGATGTCTTTTGAGAAGGCCAAGAGGAGGTTTTCGAAGAGGAAAACCGCTAGCAGCAGCACAACTAGCTCTGCGAACACGGGTTCGAGGCCTGTAGAAGCTGCGGTTATTATGCCTCCTCCTTCTAAGTTCCCTAGGTCATCCGACCCCGTTTCTATTGATGACCTAGAGCTGTCTTTTCCTCCTACCTTCCTGGCTAAGGAAGGTGTAGAGGAAGTGATGTGGCCTCATGCCGAGAAGTTGCTATTCTCGGCTGCTAGGCAGCGCCTCAACAACCTGTCTCCTAAGGTTGTGTTAGGTCACGTAGCTGGTTAATCCCTTCAGTTTGGCTGTTTTCCTACTGAATTTCATGTGTGTGTTTTCTACTACTTGCGTTTCCTAACTTAATTTCATGTAGGCCCTCCACGGTGCTCTAGCTGCCACGAGCTTTGTGAAGGGGTTCACTGCTAAGCATGGCCAGGCGTTGCTCGAGGTGGACAAGCTGACAACGGAGAATGAACTCCTTAGGACGTAGTAAGCTGAGTTGAAATCCAAGCTGGAAGAGGATTTCAGGTGCATGCTGGAGGAGAGGGGGAGGAACTAGAGGGCAAAAAATGAAGAGCTGCTGAACAATAACAACAAGCTGAAGCAGGAGCTGGGGCTTGAGGACCAATGGGAGGAGAGTGGGGATGTGGCTGCTTTTTTCCCTCACGAGGGGGAGAGCCATGATTGCTTATGAGGTCTATCATAAGGGGGCTACAGCTAAGGATTGCCAAGCTGTGGTAGATGAGTACTTAGAGCATTTCGGCAGCTTGGCTGACCTCCTTCTTGCTTCCTCTGAACCGGTTGATGCTGCTTCACCTGGTGATGCTGCAAGCTTGACTGGCGAGGGGGAGGCAGCTACTGTGGGGGAGACTCCTACCCCTGTAGCTGTCCTTCCTCCTGATGAGAGCCAAGTAGGAGGGGTGCTGGAGCCAGCTAATGAAGAAGCTTAAAGTTGTTTCCTCTTTTGTGTTCTAGATTAGATCATTAGCTTTTTAATTGTTGTGTTTATCAGACAATAGCCTTAGGGCCCTTTTCAATTTGTATTAACATCGTTTTTCCTTAATTTCAATGCTTTCGACGACTTTGCTATTTTGCGTATAATATTATAGCTTGAAATTATTATGCGTATATTCATGATTGCTAGCTAGCTTTAGGTTAGATCGTATGCATACCTTGTGTCGGGTAAGTGGTGAGGCTACTTTATAGGCCATTTGGGGGCTGCTTGATTATGTATTTTGATTGTTGGGGCAGCTTCCAGCTAGTATCCACTTTCCCTTTGATAGTGTTATAGCTTTGAGTGGCGTCTGGGCCTTAGTTGCTACTCTGTATGGAGTATCTGGACCCCTTGGTGGCCTATCTGTGGTCTGTTTATGTTAAGACAATTGTTAGCTGCGGTTGTTGGTGTTTTTATAGACGACTTTAAGTTAATCATTCAATGACTCTATAGTTAAGAAAATAATATCATAGCTAGGATAGTTGTGTTAGCTTGGCTTATTTACTAGCTAGGTTGTAGCTTCAGTCTGATCTGGAAGTGGTACACCTTCAGTTTGGATGCATTCCAGCTTCTAGGTATTTCTTTTCCTTGTGCTGTAGCTAACCTGCAAGCACCATTGCCTATGAATTTGATGACTTGGTACGGTCCTTCCCATTGCGCAGCTAATTTTCCAGCATTCTCTTTTTTGGTGTTGGCAAAAGCCTTCCTTAGCACCCAATCTCCTAGCTGAAATGCCTTTTCTTTGACTTTTTGTTGAAGCTTCTGTTTACTATACTATGTTGGGCATCCATTCTGATGAGTGCGTCATGTCTTAGTGCTTTTAAGGTGTCCAGGTCATTAGCCAGCTCTACCTTGTTTGCTTCTTGTGTCATTAGTCTGTATCTGGCTGTCAGTGTGACTATCTCAGCAGGTAGTACGGCTTCACACCCATATACTAGGGAAGGGCGTTTGTCTTGTAGCTGCCCTAGGCATGGTCCTATTACCCCACAGGATTCAAGGTTGCTCTTTCGCCTATCTTCCCTTCATAGCTTCTGATCTTATCCTGATCCCATTAATTATTGACTTGTTGCTTGATTCAGCTAGCCCATTTGCTTGTGGGTACCTAGGGGTTGACGTAGTTAAGGTGATATTCCATTCGCTGCAGAAGTCTCTTGTTTTGTCACTTATGAATTGTGACCCATTGTCGCACACGATCTCGGATAAGACCCCAAACCTGCATATTATGTTGTTCCAGATGAAGGAGACTACTTCTTTATCTCTAACCTGCTGGTAGGCATCTGCTTCAATCCATTTAGAGAAGTAATCGGTTAGTGATAGCATGAACACCTTATGACCTGGAGCTGGTGGCAATTTTCCCACGATATCCATTCCCCATTTCATGAAGGGCCATGGCGTTAATGTTAGGTGCAAGACTTCAGAGGGTTTGTGAAACATGCTAGTATGCCTTTGGCAGCTATCGCATCTAGCCACGTATCTATCTGCATCCTGTCTAACGGTCGGCTAATAATATCCGTAGCTAAGGATTCTGTTTGCTAGCGACCTTCCAGCTATGTGCGATCCACATTGGCCATCATGGAACTCCAATAGCTGCTTCTGCCATTCTTTTTTTTCTAAGCATCTCTAGAGTATCCCGCTAGCTTACATCTTAAACAGTATTGCCTGGATGAGCTGGTACCTGGATGCCTTGAACCTAACCTTTCTAGCTTCCAGCTTGTCCTCCGGCAAGATGTCGTGGTACAGAGAGTCGTAGAGAGGTTTGGTCCATGATTGGTCGTTGGTGGCTATTTCTTGATTGGTTGTACTGAGTACTAGCTTATTTTAGGTTTGCTTATAGTGGGGCCAGCTAGGTGAATTATGCGTACAGATGTCAAGCTGCTCTTTCTAAGAGCTGAGCCTAGGTTAGCTAGGGCATCAGCTTGGGTGTTATGATCTCTCGGTAAATGAGTGATTTTGAAGGGGGTGAAGTGAGCTGATGCTTGCTTGGCTAGCTCCACGTAGCTGGTCATTTTGGAGTCTTTAGCTGTGAATTCCCCTGTGACTTAGTTGACTATGAGTAAGCTGTCACTATACACCTCAAAACCTGTTGCCCTTAAGTCTTTAGCCATTATCATTCCTGCAATCAACGCCTCGTATTCTGCATCATTGTTAGTTGCTTTAAAGTTTAAGCGATGGACCGTACTATCTTGTCCCCTTGTGGCGACTTTAGTACTATACCTAGCCCGGCGCCTCTGAAGTTGGAGGAGCCGTCTACAAACATCTTCCACACCTGGTTGTTTTGTACCTGGTTAACCTTCTTCATTTCCAGTTGTGCAGCTTGTTCTAGGTCAGGACTAAAGTCAGCCACAAAGTCGGCTAGCGCTTGTGACTTGATTGCAGTTCTTGGGTGATATCGTATGTCGTAGCTGCTCAATGTAGTTGCCCACTTTAACACAGCTTTAATAGGATAGTTAGTTATGACCAGTATAGGATAAGACTCGAAATAATGTCTAAGCTTTCTAGATGCCGTTGCTAGAGCTAAAACAAGTTTTTCTAATGAGGAGTATCTAGTCTCGGCATCTAGGAGTGACTTTCTTACATAATAGATAGGGAGTTGCTGGACCGCGCTTGTAGCTTTACCGCTTACGGCTAGGTAGAGCTGTAAACACTCTCCATCTTGAGCTTTAGATAGCAAGGGTGGCGACATTAAGTACCGCTTTAATTCTTTTGGAGCATTTTCATGGTCATCTGTCCATTTAAAACCTTCATTTTTTCTTAAGACATTGTAAAACAAGTGACATATGTCAGATGACCTAGAAATGAAGCGGTTTAACGCTGCTACCCTGCCAGTTAGCTTCTGCACCTCTTTTAGATTTCTAGGTGATTGTATATTTATTATAGCTCTGACCTGGTCGGGGCATGCTTCGATGCCTCTTTGGGTTACTATGTAACCTAGAAACTTACCTGCAGCTACTCCGAACAAACATTTTGAAGGGTTCATGCTAAAATCTGCTCTAGCTAGCAAACCTTAGCTGGTTCCAGCTATAGCTAAATAATTACTAGTTTTGTTTGTTTTGATGCAGAAATAAAGCAATGCAAAGATGGGAGTGGGGGAGACACCAGATGTGGTGACGCGGAAAACCCCCCTAAATCAGGGGAAAAAACCGCAGGTGACTTTGAGTCCACTAGTCCACTAGTTAATAAGATTGTTTACAATTACAATGTATGATGCTAGCTAGGTAGCTAGGTAGTTCTAGTTTATAGCTGCTAAGTATCTAGCTTAGAGAATGTAAATAGAATATATATGTTGCACGTACAAATGAATAATAATAATAAAGTATTGATTTTCTTATGATTGCCTTGTGTGTTGTATCTTTTTTCCTTGCTCCTATTTATAGAGTAACCGTTCCTCATAGTCGTTTTCTCCTTTTGAATTGGTTCCTTCTTCTCGGATGCATCTAGCTCGGATTATGGGCTAGATTCAAGGTGAGTTGAGATGCGGTTCCTATTTTCTTGGCATGATCGTCTCAATATCTATGACTCTAACTTCCACGTTCTCCTTCTTCTAGAAGCCTCCTGACTTATTCTCCTTCTGACTCCTTGATTCTTGGACCCGCTATCTTGACCAATTCTAAGCTGTAGCTGCTAGCTGAATACCAGCATAGCTGGCGATCAAGCTGGATTACATGTAGAAATATTTGCCATAACAATATTCATGAACATAAACTAATTAAAACATGAAATAGAACTAAATTAATTACTAGAAATTCAACTAATTAATTAAACTAAACTAAAATCTAACAAAACTGAACAAGAAATATAAACTAAAAAGAATTGAAAAGGAAAGAGGAAATAGATTGCCAAAAAGAAATTAAATTGCATTAATTGGAAATAGATTCTCGAAGAACAAACTAAAATAATTCTAAATTCTAGAGAGCGAAAGAGTTTTAGGATTCTAATTCTAAAAAGTGCTCAAAAACTTCTTATGATTGTGCCCCTAATACATAGACTATTTATACTAATTAGGTTAAAAGAAATTAAAACCCACGAGCAAAACTGCGAAGGAAAACCGGGAGGACCACAAAACTCGACACCTGCGACCGCAGGGAACAAAAACTTTTTCTTCCCTGCGCCCGCGGCCTTAACCGAACTCGACTTCCTGGGAGCCTGTTCTATGTTGCGCCCGCATAGAACAAACAACAATTGAAGGTTGCGTCCGCATGGACTATATTAAGCAACATATTGACGATCTTTCAAGTTCTTCCCTCGATTTATTCAAATCTCATTCGTAGCTTCTCGTATCTTGGCACGCATCCCGAGGCAAGCACATTTTGACTCGTTTTAGCTTTTAGTGACTTCATAACTCCCTATTACGCTCCGGTAACATATAAAACAAACCGAAAACCACGCGTAACAACCGAGGAAGCAGAGAATAAACATCAAAGGCTCTGTAAATCAACTAAAACCGCTAAAACCGCTCGAAAACATAACTTAACATCGAGGAACGATATTTACTCAAAATAAAGCCACCAACTCAACCATTAAGCATGAAAATAGACCGAAAAGAAGGGAAAAACACAATATAAAACATGTATATGACTTTGAATTTTGAAAGTTCAGCAATGGAGAACTTTTCCAGCAAGGTGTTGACCAAATTTGGATCGAGATTTGGAGGACCGAAGTAAGAGTCTTGGTCAGTGACCCTCCTAGCTATCTTTTATTTTTCTTGTATAGTGTGCCTCTTCTTGAGATTGTTCATCTCAATTTTTATTTCTCCCAAGGATTGTGTTTTTTTGGCTAAGGCGAGGGCCATCTCTTGGATCGTGCTTACGGATTCTTGGTCTCCCATTGTTGAGTTGGATCTTATTGTTTCTTCTTGAACATGAATGTAGGTCGGAGTATCTTTTGAACTAACCTTGTGCCTCATTTAATAGTCCAAAGAGGAGTAGTTAATTTGGTTCGTGCACGACGTATCCTGCGACGTTTAGATTTTCGAACTTTTCACTTGTTTCAATAACATGATCTTTACAACATATGCAAGGCCTTTCATGGTTGTTTCCTATTTCTATGTGAACGTATGATGCATAGTATTTCATCGCCCCCTTGATTATATTTCTTTTATTTTTATTATTGAGGGGAGGATGAAAACACTTTTTACAAAATGAATGTTATGCAACCTATGGGGGTATATATGAATCTTTAGTCAATACAATAAGCAACCATTGTCTATATGTGACTCTCAAGGTGGAAAAGGCTACGAGAAAGCTAGAATCTCGAAAATAACATTCATACAAGCATAATACATGTGATCACATAGCATGCCGCACATAATAACATACCTATATATGAGGTCAAGTCCAATAATCCTAGCCAAGTTTCTAAAAGGCAACTAGAAGTAAGGCTTTAGGTTTCCAAAGAATACCATAACTTAGTGGTGATCCAAGTGGGACATCCACTATGAATCACATATGTCATACGATTCACGCGTCACGGTTGTGATGAACTTCAATTAAGGAATGGCCTTTGGTACGTCACCTAACCATCCTTAACATTGGTCCCCCGAGAGTGTCTCAAGTATAGAACATACTTTAAGAGATGTGTATCCTAAAGCAAGACCCTCACGTGGGAATTGCATGCATTATGCTTAGCAAGTAGAATTCAATATTATAACAATGAAATTACGAGACTTTTTGATGAGTTTCGTCCACTCTCCTTTATAAAATAATGTCATTGAGTGTGGTTTTGTTTGATTTCATAGTGAGAGTATGCTTGGCTTAGGGAGTGAGTCTAGAAGCTCAAAACCCAAGTAGAGAAGTCTCCACCGTCCTCCTTTTGAGAGCTAACGGAACCCCAATAGGTCATAGCCCAATGGCAAAAATGACAGCCAAGGATAGGAAGGTCTCATTACTCTGGATTTGGGGACAATGGTAAGGACAACAGTAGGTCACACTGCCCCCCTGCGTATAGCGGCCTCTACTTGTTCTTATGTGTAATTTCACAATCATAATATTGAATTTTATAACATACCTATTTCCGGTTTGGACCTACAAAGACATAGAAATAAGGCTAGGCGGGAATTTAGTTAATGGACACATAATTTCCAATCATCATGCATGTGTGATCGTTTTAGGAATTAGTTGATTTTAATCTTTGATTAATCAAATCAAACTTTTTAGGTCTTTTAAGCTAAGCATGGATTCTGTGTGATTTAAACACTTAGCATGGATTTACATAGTTCCTAAAGCAATGTTTCTACTTAAGATTGATTTTAATTAAAGGTCGAATCATTAATTAGTCAATGTTACATGAACTTGATTATAAACATCTGAATTTCTAATAAAGCATTAAAATCACATAATCAAGCAAACTAACTACTTTGAAGAACTCAAGATGATGATTTCGATCTTTTTGGTCTCATTTGAAATACCTTTCGGGTAATTTGTCGACAATCCCTTAGCACCAAAGCTTGGATAACCATTAATTAATAATAAAAATATTAAATTATAAGTTTATGAGTTTCGTGGATGGCACAAAAACCGAGAGAAGTTTTAGAGATAGAAAGTTACGAAGTAGAGAGAGTGTGTGTGAGTGAATGTGAATGTGAGAATGGGAAGTTGATGATGAAGGCCGGAGGAGGGGGTATTTATAGGGTTGGAAGTGACGTAAGCGAGCGCTAGGGCGTCGGAGGAGCGTTAGAGCGCAAAGGGATGTGCGCCAGGGTACTCCACCTATGCCTAGGCAGTCAAGGTGGGCGCTAGGACGCTCAATTAGTGCTACGACACTGGATGCTTTGGCATCTGGGCGTTGGCTGGGCGCCTGGACGTTGCCCTTGCGTCATGGCGCCCGAGCTCCTACTTTCTTAATTTTCACATAGTGAATCTCCTAAGCTTCCTTATTTCGTATATTCACTTCCATAAACCAAAATATATTTCGATATTCTATGAAATTTTACAAAATTCCTTTTCATAAAACAGTTTATACACTTAAATAACCTAGAGTTGCCATAAACCGAACAACCTTTCTAGAAGGTTCATCGAATCCAGTCACATTCATATGCTTAAAGTAATTTCTTTCATTTTCGAAAATGAAATTAAAATGTGAATTATGAAAATAGAATGAAAATAAAATGATAATGAAAATGAAATGAGAAAATAAAAGAAAATAAGAAAATTAAATGAAATTAATTAGAAAATCATTTTAATCATATTTCTACCATCATAACTCATCATCGGTTAACCCTTTCCGACATTGGTTTTCTTTATTAATTTATTAATTTATTTACTTTCAAGTAATCAACTTTCAGAAATCCGACATGTTTGCGATGTGACACACGATAATCATGACCATTGGGTGGGACCAAATGTTGGTGTCTACAAAGCCCTCATAGAATATAATGTTTTTTGATTACTCACTTATATATTTTCTATGTTAGTTTTATAGATATTCCATATTAGTAGATAACTTACACATACTAAGTATTCAAATCACCGTTGATTATTTATTTTGCTACACTATAATAAATTTTTGTATGGAACCCATAGTGCCTTAACCAAAACTTATGGAAAGATAAAAACACATGTAATATTATCGTATTCAATGACTTGCTCTCTCTTTAAAATAAAAGTATTAGGAAAAATATTTGGGAGCCATTTAGATGCACATGCTTTAGCAACTTTGCAGCCATTGTCTAATAATGTTGATGGTGTTTTTGAGAACTAAGCATTACAAGATAGTAATATTAGTGGTTGTTTCGAACTATGAGTAATGAATAATGAAAATTACTTTTTATAAGCAGTTATAAAATATTAATAATATTCGATCTTGTGTCTACAGAGCATGAGATTGGTATTAATCAATTAAATTAACAACATTGAGAAATACTATGTCATATGCAGTACTAATTAGTCTTGAATTTGGACTATTTGTCTTATCTTATGTATTTTAGGCTTCAATTACAATAACTATACATCTGAGTAGTTAGACTACTCTCATAAATAAATAAAAATGTTACTCTTTCGTATTTTAATCTTCTTGACTAAAGGCATGACATAAAACAAAAATTTCTTGAACTCTATTATAAGAGTAATAACCTATTAAATACAGAAAGTAACATCTGAAACCTATTTGTATTTTTTATGCTTGTCTTTTATTGCACAAACATTAAAAAATATAATAATAATAGTATTAATCATAATAACAACAATAATAATAATAATAATAATGATAATGAAAATTATCTTTGTTACCCCTATGTATTCTACTTATGCTTTGTTGACGGAAGGTTAATTACTACACCATATTTGATAGTACTCAATTTATGTACTTCCAAAATAATCTTGGGTTCTAGCTATCATAGTTTTAGTCATAGTCGCACATTACTCTTTGCTTGATACATTATCTTCTACCTTACTTTTATCATTTTTGCTATTATTCTACTCCTTGTACATAGTAGCTATGTAGCCTAATTTTTATGATATGGTCTCTTGCACAAATGAAATTTATAGAATAACTGACATAGACATAGTATTTACAGAATTATGCATGTGTACAATGTAGTTTTGATCTAATTTGTATTGATCAATTGTATTTTGTTTCATGCCATCATGCCTCAATTTCATACTAATAATGTGTGATAAATTGTTTTAGGAGTCATTGATAATTGAATAGATTCGAAAAGTTATGATTACACATGATATTCAGGTATGTAGTAGCTTACAATTCCTCAATTTTATAAAGTCCCATAAATCCGCAATGGTGATGCTAAACAATATACTTCATACATGATCGAAAAAATTTACAATAGTCTCTAACACATGTTCCCTATATACTCCACCATTAAGCAAATATTGGGCTTCTATATATATACTGTGTCATACCAATAATATAAAAATGATTTTGAATAGTTAATATATTTTGATGGATTTTTTAGAATAACATCAAAATTACACTTTATAATTGACAGCCAAATAGATATATACTTATTCCCAAAATTGAATGAGAGACAAAAATGTTTATTGATAATGGTTTCTTGGTTTTTTTTTTTTTTTTTATCTATGAAAAACTTCATTAGAATTCAGAACATGCTTACATAATATTCATTTTAGCTAGAAATATATTTTTATGAAGAAATAGACAACGACATTGTGAGAAACTTACTTGAAAAATGTATATTATTCCCATCCTTTTGAGGATTTTTTTCAATATATATAGATAGATATATTTGGACAAGAGAATAAGTAAGAGCTTATAAGAATAAACATACTTTACTTGATATGTGACATTGCCAAATGAATTCAAGGGTGAAGAGGTATAAGTTGTTTAAAGGTTGTTGGATTAATTTCATGTCCCCATATGCAACGATTAGAGGGAGATTTATGCCATTATTTTTATAATCGTTGCACATGAGTCATTAAATAGGTTGATGGTTAGTTTTGGTACATATATCAAGTTTTATGGAGGTTGCGAAGTGATAGTTAATTATTTTGAATCATACTATCCTGAAGACGGATATGAAAAAATTCATTAACTATATACCAATTGTAAATGATCCAATTAAAATTGATTTCCAAGAAGGACAAAATTGGTTGTTGCTAATAAACTTAGAGCACGCCTGAAGTGTGTTAGACGAATAGGTTCCACAGATAAGAATCTTAGTAAAAGGAAAGAAGTAATAATTGGTAATGAAAAATTCCAGAAGTTAGCAAATTTGGTGGAGCTCCTACAAAATTATGGCTAGTAAAATTATATACGATGATGGCATAATGTACTCCAAAAGATTACTTAATGTCTAAAAAGGTCAGTGTGCATTAACATTTTCTTTAATATTCCAACATTGTATTCGTTATTATTTGATCAAGTATTAGTTAATTGTCTTTCCAAGTGAAGAAAGAAATACATATTATAATATCACATCATATATTCATATTCATATTCATATTCATGGTTATTCATAAAGTAGTATACCTATTAAAGTGACCACTGGTGTTGGAAGATTGACCAGAATGAACATTTAGAAAAGTGATTGGATGTGATAATTAGATAGGCCATTCGGGTTTGATAAATACCCATTATGTGGAAAATTGAAGTTTCATAATGCGTTAACGCTCTCTCAATGAGTTGATTCTAGTCACTTTGCTGCTTTACAAGTTGCCTAAACCGATTTTGTACTGGTCCCAGCAAGACCAACATCACTCTTCCCCTCATCCTTCATCTTTAATACACCACTTGCATATGTCATGCCCTTTTGACCTATTATCTAATTGGTGAGATGGGACATGGTGCCATAATCTCCCACCATAGGAATCTTCCAATGCCCAAATACTAAGGTCAACCAGCCTCTATAGGGCAGAGAATGGTTTGCTTTCTCCACACAACAGATCATATGTCGTAACATCATAGTAGGAAGGTTGACAAGAATGTGTTCAATGAGGCAGTAAATGAGAAGACTATACATCAAACGTACACTCATACGGCCTTGTGCTATAGGACACACGATCGTTGAGGCTATAGTATGGAATATCCTCATGATTGGCTCCTTCAATTGGCCAATGGTGTACCCCTGCTTACTATCAGGTGGACCAGTAAAGAGTCTGGTCTGGATCTGTTCTGTTATGACTCCCTTGACAGAAGGCCAATTTTTTCTAGAATATAAATCAAGTCCCTCAGTGGGAACTTTGAGAATCTCAACAATTTTCTTTTCAGACAAATTTATGGTAGTGTCTTTAACAAAGGAGAAATAAGATCCATCATCTTTATCATACAGGTGTGAGTAAAGTTCGTCAACCAGTGGCATGAAAACATCTAGATCTTTAGCAAACAACACAAACCACTTCTGAAAATCTAAAGCCTCCTTATCCTTAACCAAGAATTTTTGTGCAACCGATCTTTTTGCAACTGAAAATCCTACCAGAATTTGTCTACCTTTCAAATTACAGAGAGGCGGAGGGGTAGTAGACTTACTTTTCTCGGATTTAGCACATTAAGAGATCACAATAGAAAATGGCTTTCTCTTTTTCCCTGTTGTGGGCTGGTCTGGTTGTGCTTCACGCATGATAGCCTTCCCTTTGGACGCCTCAGCACCCTTTCTGGCAACCGTTTTCACACGAGCACCTCTTCTTGCTATTTTCTTTGTGCTCTCTTTCTCAGTAGCTATTACAACTTCCTCTTCATCTTCAACAACTTCCTTGTTCTTTGATTTCTCCACTTGTTTGGGGGTGGTTTTAGGCGTGGGTGTTTTGTATTTTGTGGTTGGAGGTTTAGTGGCCTTCTTCTCAACTTTCTTAACCGTTTTTTATGACGGTTTCTTGGTACTCACTTTCTTTTCCTTCAATTCTTCTCGCATGGCTGTGACAACATCCTCCATTGGTTCAACTTCCTTTTCTTCTGATTTAACTTCTTTTTCCACAACTTATTTTTCATCAGACTTTGATTCAAACTCAGTTTCCTTCCCTTGTTCAGATTCTGCAGCAATTTTAGGTTCTTTGGATTTAGAGGTCTCTATTGGTATAGGTGTGGATTCTTTAGATTTTGGCAGTAGTTGCTTTTTTGGATATTGGTGTAGAAAATTTGGTGGTTTTGGCAGTTAATTTTGGAGTAACCACTTTTGTGGTTGTTGTTGTTGTTGTGGTGGATTTTTGTGTGGTAGATTTTATAGTGAGAGATTTTGAAGTTTTAGGCTTGGTGTTCTTTCGAATCAATGGCACTTCTTCCTCTGCATCAATTTCCTCCTCCATCACATCCTCTATCACAGACTCAATTATTTTATCAACCATCTTCTTTGATTTCATCATTTCAATTTCAGGAGATTCACTGACTTCTTTCTCAACCAATCGTGTGCTTCTTCTCTTTGACATGATGGGACTAAATTTTTCCTCTGATTTGAGCAAAAAAAAAAGGAGAAAAAAACTTTGAACAATGTGAGTGAGAGAAAGAAGAAGAATTTAGACGATTTAGGTTTTTGTGTGAGAATGATATGCTCGAGAGAATATATAAGAAAAAATGAGATTAAGGAAATGAAATGAAGAAGGAAAGTAAGATCAAGAGCATATATTTATAAAATATTTTAACCAAAACGGTTATCTTGAAAGATATTTGTCTGTTCAACCAAAAAGATAGTTGCCATAAATATAACCGTCATTACATTTATTTCCAAAAATTTGAAATTTTGAAAATAAACTGACTAACAAAAATAACCGCCTCAGGAATTTGGTTCCCTAATGTTCTGCAACTGGCCTGTGCCAACTTACTGTTTACAAGATTATGCTAAGGTACTTGAGTACTAAATTGATCAGCTCAACATCGCATAAGAACTTTGTGAGACCTAAAAAGAAGGAAAAGAAAAAAACAAAACAAAAGCAATATATACATATTGACATCATTTGACTAGCCAAAGGGACAAGTCAAGACTTAAGAGCTCATTGTCTAATTTTAATCATACCCAACAAGGTACGAAGCCTGATGAACATTTCTCTGCTAAAAGGTTTTGTAAAAATGCCAGCTAGTTGATCTTCTGACCTGCAAAACTCCAATTCTACATTACCTTTTTCAACATTGTCCCTTAGAAAAAGATGCATAATCTCAATATGCTTGGTTTTAGAATGTTGGACAAGATTTTTCGAAATATTGATTGCACTTGTGTTATCACATAAAATGGGAACACTTCTGAAACAGATCCCAAAATCCTTTAGTTGTGACTTTATCCACAAGAGATGAGCACAGCATAAAGCGGCTGCAATGTACTTAGACTCTACTGTTTATAAGGCCACAAAATTTTGTTTCTTAGATCACCATGAGATAAGGCAGGAACCTAAGAAGTGAGCCATTCCAGAAGTGCTCTTCCTGTCCACAATAAAACCAGCAAAATCAGCATCTGTGTATCTTATAAGATTCATACTACTACCTTTTAGATACCACAAACACAGATCATCAGTACCATTGAGATATCTTAATATTCTCTTAACAACCTTTAGGTGAGATTCTTTAGGGTTGCTTTGAAATCTTGCACACAACCCTACTGAAAACACTATATCTGGCCTACTGGCAGTTAAGTAAAGAAATGATCCAATCATACCTCTATACAACTTACCCTCAACAACCTTTCCCTTCTCATCAAGGCTCAATTTGTAGAAGTTAGAATAGGTGTTTCATAGGATTTGCTGTCTTGCAAGCCATATCATTTCAGCAACTCCTTCTGGTACTTCTGTTGATGAATCATAATTTCATCTTTGGTTTGCTTTATTTGAAGTCCTAGAAAGAACCCAAGTTCTCCCGTCATACTCATCTCAAATTAACTTTTCATCAAATTTGCAAACTCATTACATAAATCAAGATTAGTAGCTCCAAACAAAATATCATCAATATATATATCTGAACCACTAGCAGATCAGTTTCCATTTCCTTTAAGAATAGTGTCTTGTCAACTAAGCTTCTCTTATATCCATTTTCTAGAAGAAAACTGGAAAGTCTTTCATACCAAGCTCTGGGAGCTTGTCTGAGACCATAAAGAGCTTTGTGAAGTTTAAAAACATGGTTTGGTAAGTCACTATCCTCAAATCGAGGGGGTTGTTCGACTTATACATCTTCTTTCAAATAACCATTATGAAAGGCTTTCTTAACATCCATTTGGAAGAGGTTGAAGCTCATATGGGCTGCAAAAGCAATTAAAATCCATATTTCCTCAAGCCTGGCTACTGGAGCAAAGGTTTCATCATAATTAATTCCATCCTGTTGATTAAACTCTTGGATCACTAGCCTAGCCTTGTTTTCGACTATAATACCTGTATCGTCCAGTTTGTTCCTGAACACCCATCCAGTTTTAATAACAAACATGTTTTCTTACCTAGGTTCAAGATGCCAGACTTGATTTCTCTCAAACGGATTGAGTTCGTCTTTCATGGCTAGAACTCAATTTGGATTCATTAAAGCAATCTTAAAATCAATTGGTTCAACATTTGAAAGAAAAGAATAGAAAGCACAAAAAATTTGTAAAGTAGAATTCCTTGTTTGAACCCCTTTATTAATGTCACTAATGATAAGATCAGAGGGATGAGCAGACTTATACTTGTAACATTAGTTCATACCAAGGTTTACGTTGGTGCCATCTAATGTTGAAGTGGTTCCTAAACTAGTAGCCCCTGTTTCATTGTTGCTTTGAACAGGTGAACCTGGTTCCATAGTGGTCTCAGCTGCATTGTATTCATGTGCGTGAGCCTCTGAGTCACTATTTCCTTCTCTTACCTCATGAGCTACTTCATTTTGTGCTTAACCAGACTCGTCCTCTCTAGAAGAGTTGTGTGGTGAGTCTGGTTCAGGACCTTCTACTTCTTTATCTCCTGTAAAGTTTAGCATGCAAATTTCGAATTCATCATCATCATCAACCTGCACATGCTTGCTAAACATATTAGTTTCATGAAACAAAACATGGACACTTTCTTCAACACACAAGGTTCTTTTGTTGAAAACTTTGTACGCCTTCCTATGTGAAGAGTATCTAATGAAAACTTTGTACTCTCTAGAAGCATTGTTCTTGCCATTTCTTCTAAAGTGTGGTTTTTCCTTTCAACCACTCCATTTTTTTTTGTGGAGTTATGAGAAATGAGAAATTTTGAGATACACCATGATAATTACAGTAGGTAATGAAGCTAAAATTGTCAAATTCAGAACCATGATCAGACTGGATAGAGACCAGTTGATGATTAATCTTGTTGTGGACCTGTTTTATCAAGATTTCAAATTCTTCAAAAGTTTTATTTTTAAATTTTAGAAATATTGTCTAAGTATAACGAGTGTAATTATAATCTAACACAAACACATAACTATGACCATTTCGACCTTGTTCGTCCTGAGATCGCAATTTGTCTAGCAAGGAGAAACTTACATGTCCAAGTCTCTTGTGCCACACCCAATGGTCATCCTCTATAACATTGAGACAAGTGGCACTGGTCTTAGGAATCTGACTCAAAAATTTTATGTAAACATTATTGTGTCGGAACCCCTTACAGAGAAGTTCCTTTGTTTCAGTGTTAACTATGTGACAAAGATTTGTTTCAAATCCAACATGGTTTCCTTTGTCACATAGCTGAGATATGTTCAAGAGGTTATGTTTCAAACATTCAAAAAAATGTACATTATCAATTGCTTGAGAAAGTGTCTTACCAACCTTACCTATACCCTTGATCAAACCTTTACTATTATATCTAAAGGTGAGACTTCCTCCTTCATAGACTAAGAGTAAAAGAAACTGACTTTTATCTTTAGACATATGTATTGAGCAACCACTGTCCAAATACCAAAATGGCTTTCCTTTCACTCTAACCTATATAAACAAATCAGGGTTTGATACTGTCCTTTCTAACCCAAATTTGTTTCAAATTTGTCATTCTTTTTTTTATCATGTTTTTTTTTAGACAAATTATGTGTGTGACTCTTTTGATTATGAGCCTTTCGAACGTGAGACTGAATTTTCTTATCATGTTTTTGCTTGGTCCAACAAGTTTCAATAATATGTCCATGCTTACCACAATAGGTGCATACATGGATGTCTTTTGCAAAAACATACTTACGTCTCTTGAATTCAGAAATCCAAGTCTCATGTCTCCCCAACTTTTGGGGCTGTTGGGAACTAATTCCAGAATACCCTAATCCAAACCTCATAGGATTACCAGGTTGTGAGGTCAGAATGTTTAGAGTACTCTGAGCATCGAGCAACCTATTCATCTGTCTTAGGCAGACACTCAAATCATGTTCCTTGATTTCAAGTTTCTTAAGCTGAGTTTCATTATACTCTGCAGCAATGGCAAGATCCAACTTTGCCCTATGAAGCTCATCCTTTAGTTTTGAAATCAATTCAGGATCTGGTTCAAAAGTGATCTGAATATTCTTGCCTTTCTTTAGTTCTAATATTTTATCTTGACGATCACAGATTTTAGTTTCATTGTCTAAATGTAAGAATTCAATACCCACACCCTGATTGTCTGAAGCAACTTTAGGGTTGATATCTTTCTTTCACTCAGATATTTCAACTTGTAAATCACAAATGTTACCCTCATATTCCAAACATAAGTTATAAACATTAATAGTAGAACTACTTGTGCTAGCAAGAAAAGTTTTCAGTTCCACATGCTCTTTGAACAATTCTTCCACATCATCAACCATATAATTATAAGCTAAAATCAAGTCAGAATGTTCTAGAGTGAGGGATTTTTGTTTAAGTAATTCGAAATTTATACCTTCAGCTTCTTCCTCCTTAAGCTTACTAAAACCTCTTTCATTATTTTTATAAAAATCTACTTTCGAAAAAAACTGATTGAGGTTTTAGTATCTCAAGTTCTATATTCTTTTGGTCCAAACTTATTTAAAGATCTGAAATTTTTTCTTGCAGTCTTGTACAAATAAGTACAAGATCAGCAGAACGACACTCACTAAGGTCTAGATTTCAAGTTAATTCTCTTAGTTTCTTTTTGTTATCCTTATGAGCAGCATTGCCTTTAACATTTTGTTCAATAGCAACATCTATAAAATTTAGTAACTCATCTCTTTCACAATATCTCATTTGTTGTTGCATATGAGAAATAGTTACCTGTTCTTCATCAGAAGAGCTACTTCCTGCCATGAGACACATGTGTCTCTTCTTTCCTGAACTAGTCTGTCTCTGGTCCACTTCTTCGATCAGTGCAGTCACATAAACTAGAGCTTCATCCTCCTCACTTTCAGCACCTGAGTCAGAATCTCCCGAGGCAGCAAGCATGGCTCTCTTTGTCATATTTTTCTCCATTTGTCCTCCCTTATCAGTATTTTATGCCGGACAATCCTTGATCATATGTCCAGTTTCACCACATCTGATGCAACCAGTGCTGGTGCTGGTCTTCTTTGTGTTGTCTTTGTTCTTCCAGGATTTTCCCTTATACTGAGATCTAAGGCTTCTTTTAAGCGTTCTTGCCATGAGACCTATCTCATCTAGATCTTCTTCATTTTCTTCTCCCTTCAAGGCCAGCCCTCGGCTTTTGGTTGTGCCTTCCTCCTTTATGCTTACTAACATCTCATGAGTCATTAATGAACCAATAAGTTGTTCTACAGTCAAAGTGGATAGATCCCTGGCTTCTTGGATTGCAGTTACCTTAGGCAGCCATTTACCTGTCAAGCTTCTCAAAACTTTCCTAACCAAATCTTCACTGGTGAAACTTTTGCCAAGAGATTTTAGTTCATTAATAATTGACATAGAACGAGTTTACATATCTTTTATATTTTCATCTCGATTCATATCAAAAGTTTCATATTTAGACATAAGCATATCAACCTTAGATCTTCTTACTTCACTAGTGTCTTCATAGGCTAACTCTAGAGTTTCCCATATTTCATTAGCAGTAGAGCATGCTAAAATACGGCTTACCTCATTATCAGCAATACCTTGTTGAAGAAGTGACATAGCCTTGACGTTCTTCTCGAGTGTCTTTAATTCTGTGCTATTGTATTCACTCTCCTTCTTCTCTGTTCTATCAGTGTTGTTACCCACCTTCTTTGATCCATTTTTGATTATCATTCAGCACTCATAATCAGTATCAATGACAAAGTTCTGCATACAATTCTTCCATCAGGGATAATTTGTTCCATTAAATTTGGGCAGCCTTGATCCAGAATTTCCATTCTTCATCTCTTGAGTATTCATCTTTTCTTCCTTCTCTAAGTGTTACCCTTTCCAGAAGTTAGGCTCTGATACAAATTGAAAGTGCAAGTGACACTCAAGAGGGGGGGGGGGGTGAATTGAGTGCTGTAAGGTTGTTGCAAATTTTTTTGATTGTTTATAAGAACAGTTAAGAACCAGTTCTCAAGCAGCGGAAACAATAATGGAATAAAATAAACAACACTAAGATTTAACGAGGTTCAACTTCTAATAAGTCTACGTCCTCCACTCACTCACTCTTTTATTAATCAACTCAGAATAACAAAAGAATTAAACTATATCAATTATGCACCTATGGACAATATGAATTCCCAACTTCCATCTATGGAAGTTCGACTTAACCTTCAACTATGAAGGTTCTAATGAAGATGATCCTAGATCAACTTCTCCAGCAAACTGAACTCATTGAATGCTCAAATTACAACACTTTGTCTCTCAATAACAATTAACCTAAACGCTTGCAAAAGAGAGAATATCAAGACCTTAATGTGGTAATCACGTTTACGCTAGGCTTAGATTAGAGAGAACTTTTGCAATTCGTGTTCTTGAATTTATTATTCGTGTAAAAGTGTCATGGTTGTATGCTGGCAGATCTGGTTAAATAAGCCTTTGGCTAGTATGTTATGTAATATTTGTAAGAGAATATTTTCCTTAGAATTATGGAAATAATTCTGGGGAAATATTCTCACTCATTTTATTTGAAATCAAATAAAATGAGTAATATTATATAACATACTTGTCATACTTAAGAATATCTATCTTGCATAACAATACAAGCACCTGTATAATTTTTGAAAACAATTTTGCGCGGAAAGAAGCATTCCTAAAATACGGATGTATGAAGTAAACTCGAGAGGATTGGTTCAGCATTGTGCCCAGATTGTTCCAGTCAGCCAAGTTTACTTATAATTATGTATGACAAGTAACTTAAGTTCCTTGTCATCCGCAATTAGTTCATGTCTATAATTTCAACCTTTATTGTGCATCTATAAACCTTCATGCCACTTACATTGCACCTAAGACTAGAGAGTATGACTCTATGAGCTTGGTCTTCATGCAAACTTCAAGACTTGGCTTCATGAGCTTCATCTTGTCATCCATTGAACTTGTTTCTTTAGTACCTGCACATGCAACCAAAACCTTGCATACAATATAATAGTTCAATGTAGTTTGTCATCATTCAAAACATAAGCTAGGAACTCAACAGGGTATACGCATATAAAGTAGAGGAAAAACCATCAACAACTTCAAGAATTATTAACATTCTCCAACATCCAATTCAACCAAATCAAACCAAACTTTTCTTTATATTGCACATCAACACCATAAATCTCATAATTCAATCAACAACCACTACTTCACAAACTTTATACTTCTTTATTTTTATTATTTTTCATACTTTTATAGCTTATTATGCGTTTAATACTTTTTCTTTGCTTTTCAAAATTGAAGCTGGGACAAGAACAATCCATTAAACAAACTCTCTCTAAAACTTAAACCTAAGAAAAACAGTACAATCTTTTTTGTCACATGTAAATTCCCATTCCTAATGAATGGTACAAACCATGCAATAATCCTAAGAAAGCAATAAAACTAAGCTATGAAAGTCATTAAAGCTAACTAAACACACCAAACAAAAATCAAAAGAGAAGAAGAGGTTGGAACAATCTAGCCAAATCAATTTCAATTCCTAACAGGAGTCTAATTAAGTACTGAATCAAAAATGCATCCTCCTTGAAATTAATCATGAAAAAAGACGAAACAAACTAAACTCCAAAGAAAAAGGTAAAAAATAAAATAAAAGAAAAGAAAAACGAAAACAACAAGCTAATGAAAAAAAACAAAACATATATACAATTAAAAAAAATCCTCCCCCCAAATCAAAATTTGTCCCATCGCGAGACAAATAACCAAGAAAAACAGAGGAAGGAGGTGAAGACGAGCTCTACTGACCGGGTCCCCAGTACCTACGATAGTACTAGTCATAAAATGGCTGATAAGGGTAGGAAGTAGGCTCGGTGCTAGGATCATAAGTGGGTGGCCAGTTAGGATGGTTCGGGAAGCCTTGGACTATCCCAACATCTACATTACTCATATTCTCTCTCCACTAGACTTGCTGCAGCAAATCAACATCTGAATAGAGTCCTCTAAGGGAATGATCAACCCTGTCAAACATCTGCTGGTTATAGAGGTGCATATCATTGAGTCAATTCATGAAGGGTGTCATATCAAAGGTGGAGGAGCGACCGTCATAGCTGTGTCTCAGAGGCTCTAGTCGTGGTAAAGCTGAATGGCACTGAGGTTGACCGCCTGCCTACTGTATCAAGTTGACCATCTGAACTACTCTCTTTTCGGAGTCCGCCCTCTCCTGCAGTGGGATGTTATCAGGTGGAATTCTCCAGGGGTTCTGTCCATCTGGGTGCTCCTGATATGTGAGGCTTACATAAGTATTAGGCATATAGCACCATGAGATCTCTCGAAGACACCAAACAAGTCTCTCTCTATGCCCTCTCCAATTGTGTCTCAGAAAGTTTGCAGATCTGTGGGCAGTGATGTCGAGGTAGGGGTTCTCCTCGATCGGGTTCAGCTCGTGGATATCTTTAGTATGGCGTAGGGTGTGGGCTTGCCATATAATCATGCCACCTGTGTATATGGTGCCAGTGTTAGTGATACCTTCTGCAATCTCTACGAACCGGCGAGCCAGAAAGAACTCAAAGTTGTAGTGGAGAGGCTGTCTAGCATACCCTTCTGTAACCATCCATAGGAGTCTTATCTCATCGGGATAAACCTGTCCTATCTCCCCTCTAGAAAATAGGCAATATACTTCATATCTGAGAAAGTACCGAAGAGCAGGATACTAAACCTCTGATGCCTTGGTTGTAGTGGAAGTAAAAGTAGAATTGCCATCTGTAATCCTCTCCCACCAAACTCCCTCGAAATAAGGTCCCCACTCGTGCTCCGCTGTAGACCAGACGACATTCTCAGCATTCCATAGAAACCTCTCATTCAATTCACCGACATCCATCTCATAATGCTGCCCAAAGATTATGAAACTAATATGAGTCTTTCTTTCTACTGAAGGAGAATCATGTGTTACATGGAAGTGGTAGCTGGACATGAACTCAAGGGTGAGCTCTCTATAAGTATGTGGGACCTGCTATGTTCGGCCATCAGGACCGGGCATGGTTGCATTAATCCAGTTCCCCCATACAATGCGGTAGTCCATTCTCATAACTTGATAAGTAATGCCAAGCTTATCACATGTTTCCTTGTGGAAGAACCTAGTACACCTGATTGTATGCTTGGAGAGCTTTTCATATCTTTTCTGCCTCTCTTGCCTATTTTGTGGTGGTGCTCTAGAAGATGCCAGTTGTTGCCCCTTGCAAGCCGAAGAAGATGCCCTAGTTTTCTGAGATTTCTTGGGGCCTCCACCAAGCAGTTTTCCAATAGACATCTTCGTTATCCTACAAAACAAAAGAATGAAAAACAAGGATTAGAATTGTATTCAAGCAAGTTCTAAAATCATTTTTGGTGGTGCTCTAGAAGATGCTAGTGGTTTCCCGTTGCAAGCCGAAGAAGATGCCCCGGTTTTTCTGAGATTTCTTGGGGCCACCACCAAGCAGTTTTCCAATAGACTTCTTTATTATCCTACAAAACATAAGAATGAAAAACAAGGATAAGAATTGTATTCAAGCAAGTTCCAAAACCAAAAGAATGCTAATATGAAGGCATAGAGAATCATATGATGCAAGAAGTTTTAGTGTCATGATCAATAAAACAATTAAAACATTGTAGTCATCATACAACTAAATTTACAAACAAAGTTGAGCGGAAATTTTGACATAACTCATTTGTAAAATCAACTAAACCAATGAGAACTACAAATTCTCACAGCAAATATGACCATGATTATAACCAACAAAATCCATTCCACAAGCATCAAGTAGATTCTATGCAACCAAAAACCCACATCCTCAAGCTCATAATTCAATGAAAACACCAAAGTAAACACCCAAAAATCAACTTCAACCAAAATATGAATCCAAGTACTAAGCAGCTATGATCATCCAAGACAACTCCATTACTGCTATGAAACCAATAATAACTAGCTAGAACTAGTAGCAACTCTCAACCAAATTATTAAGCATCAAAGTTCAATAATGAAGTTGCTAAAAGAAACTCATGCATAAAGCTATAGCAAAACTAAGCATAAAAGCCAATCTAAAGACTTTAAGCATGAATTTAACTAGTTAACACTACTAATTCTCAACAATATCATCAACAATCATCAAAAATTTCATTTAAATCCTACTTAACAAAATAGCACAAAACTTCCAATTACTCATAATTAACAATTGTAAACATGACATTGATGCATAAAAACAATAATTAAGCACTCATAAGCAACAAAAATCAAGTTTAAAATTAAAAATTAAATTTGTAATAAAAATACAAAAAAATTAGAAATTCATGAAAACTTCATAAAACGTGTATAAAAAGGACGTTATACGTTAATAGATGATAGTAAGGTAAGAAATTGCGTGAAAATTGAAGAACAAAACCCAAAATCAAGCAAAGATTGGTTCAAAAATTTCGATCTCTAAGTGATGTGATTCGTTGATATTCTTCGAGTTTTGACTCAAAGAGATTGTTTAGAGTAGTGAGAGGAGTGTTATGTCAAAATTTGGAGTGATTTGGAGTTGTATGGAGGAAGTTATGGGGGTTTGAAATTGGAGGTTTTGGGGTTTTAATGGTGAGAGGGAGGAAGAAGAAGATAGATTAGAGGAGAGAGATTAGTTGAGATTCAAAAGTAAAGAGACTAGAAGATATAATAATAATAATAATAATAATAATAATAATAATAATAATAATAATAATAATAATAATAATAATAATAATAATAATAATACGACTATTGCCCCAGCGTTAAACGCCATTTGGGGTCTTATCATATGGTTGCCTCAGCGTTTAAACGCCATTTTGAGGTCTGATGGGATTATTGCCACAACGTTGAACGCCATTTGGGGTCTTATTATATGGTTGCCTCAGCGTTTAAACGCGATTTTGAGGTCTTATAGGATTATTGCCCCATCGTTGAACGCCTTTTGGGGTCTTATTATATGGTTGCCTCAGCGTTTAAACGTCATTTTGAGGTCTTATAGGATGATTGCCCTAGCGTTGAACGCCACTTGGGGTCTTATTAGATAATTGCTACAGTGTTGAATGCCATTTGGGGTCTTATAGGATGACTTTAAATGTTTGTAATAGCCTTTCATTTAAATCCCTTTTTTCTTTTTCTCTTTTTAAAAAAACATCCTCTTGATGTTACACTTATACTTGATACTTCCTAAGTGTATCTGCATTCCACGTTCGAGGGAGACGGTGCCCATTCATTCTTTCTAGTTTGAATGTTCCATCATGAATTTCTTCTGCTATTTTATAAGGTCCTTTCTAGTTTGGTGTTAGCTTCCCCTGTTCATTTGCTCGCCCAACTGTTTCCATTTTTCTCAGCACCAGGTCGCCTTTCTTAAATTGGTGTATCTTGACTGACTTATTGAATTCACGACTCACGCGTATCTTGTATAGTTGTTGGGAAGGTAGGGCATTTCCTCTGACTTCTGGGAGGTAGTCCAGATGTAATTTTAATGTTTCCTAGTTGGCGTCTTCATTGTACAACATCACTCTCAGGGTAGGTTCTTGCATTTCTATTGTCAGTACTGCATCTGCCCCGTATACCAAGGTGAAAGGGGTCTCGTCGGTTGAGTTTTTGACCGTGGTCCTGATAGACCATGGGACATTAGGGAGTTCCTCCACCCATAACTCTTTTGCATCCTCCAACTTTTTCTTGATTCCTGCGCAGAGGATTTTGTTGAAAGATTCTACTTGACCGTTTGCTTGTGGGTGTCCTACTGCTGCAAAGTGGGTGTGTATCCCTTGATTGCTCAACCAATCCTTGAGGCGATCATTCTCAAATTGTTTTCCATTGTCAAAGACAATGGATTGAGGTACGCCATATCGAGTGATAATATTTTTCCAAATGAACCCTTTCACATCATTAGTGGTTATGTTTTGGAGAGATTCAGCCTCGACCCACTTGGTAAAGTAATCTACTGCCACTAAAACAAATTTTTGTTGGCCCGTTGCTTGTGGAAAGGGTCCAAGGATAACCATGCCCCACTTGGCGATGGGAAGAGGGCTTAGAACAGGCTTGAGGTAGCTCGCCGGTTTTTGATGCAGAGTTGCAAAGATCTGACACTTGTGACACTTTTGAACTATTTCCTATGCATTCTTTCTGATTGTCGGCCAAAAGTACCCAGTTCGCAGGGCTTATCTGCTAGCGCGCCAGCCCTGATGTGAGAGGAGCATTGCCCTTGATGCAAATCCTCCAAAATTCTTCTCCCACTTTCCAGAGTAACGCATTTCAGCAGAGGGCGAGAAAAACATTTTTTGTAGAGCGCCCCATTCCATATTATGAACCACCCATACCTAGCCTTGATGTATTTAGCCTGTTTTTTGTCTTCGGGGAGGGCCCGAGGTTTTTTACGTCATTATTCCATCCATCCAAATGTTGCTTCGATCAATATAAGCAATTTCTTCTCCGACACTTCTCTTTTCTTTGACCTCCCAAAATATTGATCTTGGGGTGTTGTCAGCTGCTGAGCTTGGTAACTTTACTAAGGTGTCATCTTGATTGTTATCTGTTCTTGGGACATGGCTGAAAGCAAATTCCACAAGATCCTTGGCATCTTCTTGCACCACTTTTAGATATTGAACCACAGCCTCGTCCCTTGCTTCAAACTGACCATTCACTTGGCTCACCAACAACTGGGAGTCTGAGATGGCATTTACTTTTCTTGCCCCAGCTGCCTTACACATCCTGATTCCAGTTAATAGGGTTTCGTACTCTGCTTCGTTGTTGGAGGCTATGAATTTGAACCTCATTGCATATTCGTACACATCGCGTTCTGGCGATCGGCATATGATACCTGCCCTGGCCCCTTGCTGGGTAGAGGACCCATCTACATTTAAGGTCCAGTAGTCCTTTTTCTCTAAGTACCCTTCAGGACGAGTTGTTTCTACTATGAAATCTGCCAAGGCTTGACCCTGGCCTTCGGCGGTTCATATTCTATCTCAAACGCCCCCAACTCAACTGCCCATCTTAGCATTCTCCCAGATGATTCCTTGTTTTTCATAGCTTGTTTCATTGGTTGATTAGTTAGGACTACAAGCTTGTGAGCCAGAAAATAAGGACGCAATTTTTTACTTGCTTGGAATAAGGCCAACCTAAATTTTTCAATAAGCAGATATCATTACTCAGCACTTTGTAACACATGACTGAAAAAGTACACAAGCATTTGTATCTTATTTCTCTCTGCGATCAAAACCGCAGACACCGCCACCCCAAACACCGCCAGGTAAACAAACAACGTTTCTCCTACCAAAGGACTGACCAGCCTTGGTAGCGAATGGAGATGCCTTGGTAGCTTTCTTTCTGATGTTGTTGAAGAACTGGTGACACTTATCTCCTGATCTTGATAGGAACCTCCCTAGCGCCGCCAAACACCCTGTAAATTTTTGGACTTCTTTTACACAAGTGGGCGCCTTCATGTCTACTACTACTTGGATTTTGTCTGCGTTGGCTTCGATCCCTCTATCATCCACCAGGAACCCCAAAAACTTTCCCTTGGACACTCGAAACACGCATTTCTTGGTATTCAGCCTCATGTTGTGCCTCCTTAGAATTTCAAAAGTTTCTCTGAGGTCCTTGGTATGCTCGCCGTTTAGCTTGCTTTTTACAATCATATCATCAATGTATGCCTCAAGGTTCCTCCCAATTTGCTCAGAAAAGACTGTGGTTACTAGCTTCTGAAAGGTCATCGGGGCATTTTTTAACCCAAAGGGCATAACTTGATAACAGTACAGCCCCTGCTCAGTGACAAACGCAGTTTTCTCCTGATCTTCTTTATATAGAGGGATTTGATGGAAGCCAGAGTATGCATCCATAAAGCTCCTCCTCGCCCTTCACCAATTTCTTTCCTACTTTCACCGTTCTTTCTGGTTGAGCCTCATCCAGCACAAAGTCTTCATGCTCATCTGCGGCTACAGCTTTACTGGCTTGATTCAAACTCATCACCGCCAATAATTCTATCGGTTTGTCATCCAGCTTCCTCTTCTTTGTTGGCGCGGAGCATTCTGGAGTTCCTTGACTCATGGGCTTGAGAGTAGTTAAATAACACTCCCTGGGGGCCTGTTGGTTGCCATGTATTGACCCGGTAGACCCATTCTCACACTCAAATTTCATCAACATCAGATGTGGCACTATTACTGCCTTGGCAACGTTCAACGTTGGTCGCCCTAGTATAATGTTGTACGCCATAGCTTCTCGGGGCATGACAAGCTGATGATATCAGTGGAACTACCAGTGTCTATCAGGATTCGCCTTACTTTCAAGTTGGCGACCTTTAACTCAACTACCATAGGGTCATCATGAGGTGTCCGTATGCTCCCTCTATCCTTCTTAGAGATGCATACCTCCCGGAACTTTCCCAATAGTTTTGTTGTTGAGGAGGTGTACACCTGACTAAGCTGTCAAACATAGTCCTTCCCCCCTCTCATGGTCAGTCCTCCGGCTGCAAATCCCCCGGAAATAACCGCCACTACATTTGGCGGGGTGTCATACCTCGAGTTCTCATGGCTACTTCTGTCTTCTCTCCTCCTGCTTCCTCTAAGGTATGACCCCAACTTGCCTTGGGACGCCAGGTCATCAAGAACCCTCCTCAGATTCTTGCAGTCGTTGGTGTAGTGCCCCATATCTTTGTGGAAGTGACAAAATTTCTTTTTGTCCCTACTCTCCACTGGCGTTCTCATTGGGGCGGGCATCTGGATCCCCAACTTTGGGCCTACCTCCTTCAAAATTGCCCAAATCTCCTTATTATACTCATAGGGTGACACATAAGGGCCGACCTCCCTTTTTTTCTTAAACTTGTTGTTATCCTCCTTTCTAGCTGGGGCGATAGACCAGGTCTCCGCCTTTCGTTCTTTTCTTTTGGGGAAACCATCTCGCCTGTCCTCAAATTTTTCCTTCATTTTCGTGGTGGAGCAAATTCTGTTGCATGAATGAAGGATTCTGCCTCTTTCAAGGCAGTTTTGAGGTCCCTGGTATCCTTTCGAACAATATCAAATTTCAACGTTTCTTCCCTCAATCCAAGGAAGAAACAATTAAACGCCACATTTTCATTTAAACTTGGAATTCGTAGGGCTTCCAAGTTAAATTGTTGTACATAATTCCTCAAGGTTTCGGAATGCCCTTGTGAAAGTCTGCCTAGGTGCATGCTGGTCTTCTTTTCTTGCTTCTTTGCCATGAAGTGATGGCAAAAGAGAATAATCAGCTCCATAAAGCTATTTTTGGAATTATCAGGTAAACTCCCAAACCATTTTTGTGCCACCCCCTTTAAGGTGGCTCGGAAGTGCTTGCACCAAGTCGCATCATCCGCTCCTTGTAGCACCATGGCATGCTTGAATGTGGCGACATGGTCGTCGGGGTCAGATGTGCCATCAAAGGCCTCTATGATTAGTGGCTTCACTTTGTATGCCCTTGGTGCTGCCATGATCGCCAGAGAGAACGGCGTTTTTTTATGATATTACCGCACTCTCGTTCTGGGGGACATACTGCTGAGTGGGGTTCCTCCTAACCCTCCGTAGATCCTCGCCTTCTTCATCCGAAGGTTGAGCCTCTGGCTCCTGGCAAGCTTCCTCTTGATTTCTTTCCTTTTCGGGTGTTCTTTTGAAAATTTCCCCCCTTATGGCTCTGAATGGGGTTTTGGTTCTAGCCAAGATTCGCATACATATTTCTCTCCTTTTGGCACTCGCCTGTTTGCTAGGCGTTGCCTCTGGCTGCATATCCTTCATTGTTTTCTTTAGTTGGTCCTCCACAACCCCAACTATGGTGTGCTAGAAGAGAGACATGATGGCGTGCAGCTGGTCCATGGTTACCGTTTTTCCATTGGCTGCTTCTGACTACTCTACTACTCCTGTTTGATTAGGTGAGCTACTATCTATTAAGTTTTCATCTGAATCCATGAATTGATTATTGCTTGCCATTACTATGTGTCTCCCCACAAATGGCGCCAAATGTTGTATGAATACAAATGATCACAAGTTTATAACTTGAAGGATTCTTAATTACAGAGATCACAGCTATAGACAAGGCTTTGACTTGTTGACTTGGCGTTGAAAATGGGCGTCCAAGCTGACAAGTGTGATTGGTGGCGCGGTCACTGGTGAACCTGGCAAGCAAAGTCTGCCTGGCGAGTAAAGGTCCAACGCCTTAAGGTACCTGCACAAAGGAATAAATCCTTGGTGGATTTATCCCCCTCCGATGCTTAAGTAAGTAACAGTTTATATAATCTTAGAGAGAGAGTTAGAGAGAGAGAGAGAGCACAATAAATGCTTGTAATAAATATGAATTGAATGCCTTTGTTCTGGTTTTTCATGGTATTTATACTAGTGAAGGTACACTGTTTTGCCCCTTGTACAGTAGAGAACTGTTCTCCTCTTTCCTTTGATAGGGAGGTTTGGAGGATTACACGGTGTGTAATGGGGGCTTCCTCCTCCCACTTGGCATTCTGCCTTATCTGGTGAGTTTTATGAAAGACACGTGTCTTTCATCCGTTGCCCCATATTTTGTCACACAGATTAAGGCAAAGCTTTAATCTGGACCGTTGGATGGGTGCATAACAGTAAGTATAAATGATAACTTTCAAACCTATAAGATAAGAACGAAATTTGTGCAAAGCATATACTATAACCAGCAATTCTTTTTCAGTTGTTGCATAATTAATCTAAGCTAGATCTAAAGTCTTACTAGCATAGTAAATATCATGCAAAATCTTATCTTTCCTTTGACGTAACACCGCACCTACAACATAGTCACTAGCATCACACATAAATTCAAAAGGCAATTCCCAATCAGGTGATTGAATAATGGGTGTTGAGATTAGTGCTTGTTTGATAAATTAAAAGATTCAAGGCATTCATCACTGAATTTAAACTCGATGTCTTTTAATAGCATTTGAGTTAAGGGTCTAGCAATTTTGAAAAAATCTTTAATAAATCGGCGGTAAAACCCTGCATAACCTAGAAAACTTTTGACACCTTTTACACTTATTGGTGGAGGTAATTGTTCAATAACTTGGATTTTAGCTTTATCAACTTCAATACCTCTTTCAGAGACTAGGTGTCCTAGAACAGCTTCTTTTGTCACTATAAAATGACATTCCTCCCAATTGAGGACCAAATTCACCTGTTCACATCTTCTAAGAACTTTAGTCAAATTAGCCAAACATGTATCAAAATCAGTACCATAGACACTAAAATCATCCATGAAGACTTCTATAGTAGACTCTATGTACTCAGAAAAGATAGCAATCAAACATCGTTGAAAGCTAGCAGGAGCATTACATAGACCAAAGGGCATTCTACAGAAAGCAAAAGTACCATAAGGGCATGTAAACGTTGTTTTTGATTGATCATCATGATGAATAGGTATTTGAAAGAAACCAGAGTAACCATGTAGATAAAAAAAATATTTGTTCTGTGCTAACCTTTCTAACAGTTGATCAATAAAAAGGAGAAAGAAATGATCCTTTTGAGTGGCAACATTTAATTTCCGATAATCAATGCTCATTCGCCAACCTGTACCAACTCTAGTAGGAATAAGTTCATTTTTATCATTACGCACAACAGTTGTTCCTCCCTTCTTAGGGACTACTTGCACTGGACTTACCCATTGGGAATCTAGCACAATATAGATGATACGTGCATCAAGAAGATTAAGGACCTCTTTCTTCACCACCTCCTGCATACTCGGGTTAAGTTTCCTTTTTTCTTGTATACAAGGCTTATGAACTTCCTCTAGATGAATTCTATGCATGCAAAAAATCAGGACTTATTCTTGTCAAATCATCAAGTGTATAACCAACAGCCTTTTTATGAGATTTAAGAACAATTAATAACTTTTCAAATTGACTATCAGTAAGCTTAGAACTAACTATGATTATATACATCTCATCATCATCTAGAAAAGCATATTTCAAATTAGAGGGAAAGGGTTTCATTTCGGGTTGTGTTACCTCCTCGACAGAGCATGATTGTTGAGGCAACGAATGATACCTTTGGCTTTCTTCTAGAGTCATAATCTCACTATTCAATTCATGAGCTATGGCATCGATTTCCGAATCTCCTTCACGTGCATCAGCATCCAAACATAAGAGAACCTCTAGAGGATCCTTTTTAAAGGGTCGAGGCATGTCATCCAAAACAATCTCATTAACAATATCGATCCTATAGCATGACTGCTCTATCATGGGATTTTTTATTGCATTATTAAGATTAAAGGTTGCTTTATCATCTCGTATAAAAAGGGTTAGACTTCCATTTTTAACATCAATGACAGCACCTGCATTACGTAAGACGGGTCTACCAAGTATGATAGGGATGTGATCATCCTCATCAATATCCAAGACAACAAATAGACTAGAATAAAAAAATTTCTACTCTAACAGGCACATCTTCAAAAACACCCTTAGGATATTTTACAGTTCTATCTGCCATCTGCAAAGTAACATTAGTAACCTTTAGTTCTCCCATGTCAAGCTTCCTGCAAATTGATAAAGGCATAACACTAACACTAGCTCCTAAATCACATAAAGCCTTATCAATAAATAAAGGACCTATATTGCATGGAATTGAAAGACTGCCCGTATCCTTCAAATTAGGAGGAGATTTATTTTGAAGGATCGCACTGCACTCTTCTGTGAGTGGAATGTTCTCTATTACATTCAACTCACGTTTCTTGCTCAAAATATGTTTCAAAAATTTAGTGTAAGTAGGAACTTGAGTAATCAAATCAGTAAAAGATAGAATAACTTGCAAATTCCTAACTATTTCAAGGAATTTTCGAAAGTGATTATCATTCTTACTCCTGGTTACTCTGTTCGGGAAGGGCGCCGGCACCTTTAAGGGAGGAATCATATCGGTAACTAAATCAGTTGCTGGAGCTTGCTTCATAGTGCTTCTTTCTCCTTTGATGCTTCATTCTCCTTTTCTATAGCTGCATCTTTAAGATCTTCAATAACAATCGAACTAGTCCTCTTCGTTCCATCTACAGCATTGTTAGTGTCATCACTGCGCATTCTGGGACCTTCATAATAAGTACCGCTTCTTGTTGCAATAGAATTGCAATGATCATGAGGTGGATTGTTTGATGGCACATTTGATGGAGCGGGTTGAGGAGGAAGTTGCCCTTGTTGCCTTTAAGCTGATGATTGTGCAATTTCTGCTATTTGAGTGTCCAATTGTCGATTGTGTGCCTGCATAGCTTCCATGCCTTTCTGCATCTGCATCATCATATTCTTCAGTTCCCAAAACTCATTAGTAGTTGGCTATGGAGGTGCTAGAGGTGGTGGCCTACTGAAACCCGGTGGTTGAGGTGGAGCAAATAATTGAACCTGCTATTGCTGTGGTGCAAAATGTTTTTGCTGTGGATTTTGAACATTGCTAGTATTTTTGTAAGTGAAGTATGGATGATCCTTCCAACCCGGACTGTATGTGTTGGAGAATGGATTATTTTTGCAAGCTTGAAATGCATATAGTTGCTCCATAGAACTATGGCCTGTTAGAGTAGTATGCCCAAAAGATCCGCATAAATCAGAGAAGAGATCATTACATTCCTAAAGTGCAGCCATTGCAGCTACCGTCATTCGATTAGAGGGTGTTGTGTTGATCTTGTCTAGCTTCTCTTGAATTGCATTGATTTGTGAAGCTAAACTCTCATATATGTCATCTGTCCCATGTTTCCCTCCTCTCTTAACATGTCTTCTAGGATTACCGAATTGAGAATTATGAATTGCGATCTCATTACCCAAACCATTATAGAAAGATTGCACTAAAACCCACTTCTCAAGACCATGATGAGGACACATCCTCAACAACCTTTTAAATCTCTCCCATGCATCGTAAAGCGTTTCACCGGTTTCTTGGTTGAAATTCGTAATTTGACTCCTAAGGGTTGCAGTTCTCTCCGGAGGATAGTACTTCCTTTGAAAAGCAAGAGCCAATTCGTCCCAACTATTGATATAATCCATGTTTAGACCACATAATCAAGAACGAGCTTTGTCCTTAAATAAGAATGGAAACATCAGGCGTCGTATACAATCTTGAGTCACACCGACTTGCTTAATGGTATTGCAATACTATATAAAGTTATTCAAATGCAAATTCGAATCTTTCTTCAATTTCCTGCAAATTGGTTCCTTTCTACCATATTCTCCAAAGTTGGCTTCAATTCGAAGTTTATAGCCTCTGTATCACGAACTCGATAACCACCTCCCACTGTTGCAGAACCCGGCTGAGAATAGTCTTTTAAGGACCTTGCTGGTGGTGGTGGCGGCGGCGGTGCATCATTCCGTGGTATGTTGTTCTCGTTCAAATATGACTCTGCCATCTCTTCTTTATCTGAACTATCGGAAATATTCAAATCAGCAAAGAGTTGTGTCAGATCAGTCAGCGTCCGTTCGGAAAGAATGACTCTCCATAGTCTCTAGTTCCTTCTACGGCTCCGCTTATACAATGATCATTCTATTTCAGGATCAATCAAAACCGCCATACAACCTAATACCTGCACAACAATCGTAACTCGAAGCAGAAATGAGAACTACCTCAAAGAACGTAAAAGTTCCTTAAGGTGAGGAAATAAAACAAAAATTAAAAACAAAAAGAAACAACTTAAACCAGACTAGCTAATAGAATTAAAAATTGCCTCCTCGGCAACGGCGCCAAAATTTGATCAAGGCTATCGCACAACTCTCAAAAATACCGAACAACTCTAACTAATATAGATAGGGAAGTAGAGATCGAATCCTTAAGGAAGTGATTAAACTCTATTGGTTCTAAAAACTCTTAACTACATAAGGGGTCTTTGTGTAAAATTCTAATAAACTTACTAAAACTAAGAAAGCTATAACTAAAACTTAGGAAAATAACGGGAAATTGGCGAATTAAACTCTTATAATGGAAACCTAGGACAGATGGTTCACTATGATCAATCAACAATACGCTCATTAATCAATTCATTAACGTTCATTAAACTAGGGATCACTCGAAACTCCTTTTACCTGCTCTCACTCGAATAAATTCGTTTCGCCTATTATTCAGTGGTCGAATTGTGGTAATCTTACCCTCGGCCTCGATTTCGACAATAACCTAACTCACAACAAAATCTGGCCACAATTTAATTGCAATCAATAGAAATCAATGATAGGAATTAAACTAATAATCAAGAATTAATTAATGAACATAAAATAAATTGACAACATGATCATAGATCCCCTGGCCCTAGAGAAAATGCACTACTCGCTCATGACTGAAGAAACTAAAAAAAAAACAAATTCAAATAACAAAGAGATGAACATAAATTAACTAAAAGAAGAATTAAAAAATTAATTATCAAGAAAATTAAACTAAGAATTAAGTTAGCAAAATTAATTAAACTAAACTAATAAACTAAAAAGATTAATAAACTAAAGAGAATTGAAAAGTAGAAGGAAAGAGATTACCAAAAGAATGATTGAATTGCATTAATTGAAATTGAATCGTCAAGAACAAATTAAGTGCTTCTAAAATTCTAGAGAGAGAAGTGTTTTAAGATTCTAATCTAATAATATGCTCTAAAAACTAGTTGGGTAGAGCACCCGATACATAGGCTATATATAGTAGTTAAGTTTTAATTAATAAAAACCCACAAGCAAAAACCGCGAAGAAAAGCCGAGCCGACCGCGAAACGCTCAACCTGCGCCTGCATGGAACAATAGCAAGTTCTTCCATGCATCCTCAGCTATTCAGAATTACAACTCCTTGAGCTATTGCTCTATGTTGCGCCCGCATAGGTCATACGTCTTTCTAGCCTATGCGCTCCGCATGGTATTCTATGTAACGATACTTTGACGATTTAATTATTTCTTCGCTCGATTCCTTCAAATCTTGTTTGTAGCTTCTCATAACTTCGCATACATTATGAAGCAAGCACATTTTGACTCGTTTTAGCTTCTAGTGACTTCATAACTCCCCATTACGCTCATGTGACATATAAAACAAACCGAAAACCGCGTGTGATAACCGAAGAAGCATAAAATTACCGTAAAAAGCTCTTAAAATCAACTAAAGACGCTAAAATCGTTCCGAAACATAACTTAACATCAAAGGGTGTTATTTAATCAAAACAAAGACACAAACTCAACTATTTAGCACAAAAATCAACCGAAAATGAGGGAAAAACACAATATAAATCATGCATATCACCATTCAAAACATAAGGCCCAGCATGTTCATCGCCTATAATTTTGTCAGCCCAAATAACGGCTATTTCATTGTATGTAGGAGCATTAAAAACTTTTGGATCAGCTACTGGATTATGGTTGATATGTACAGTTGTATTTTCAGTCACAAGCAATGTGCGAAGGCTTTTGAAAAATTTGGCATATTGATTTGCATTTATAACATACATTACAATTGAAATAACATTTGGCCGTAAGCTGTCAAACATATTTGATCGTTTAGAATGTTCAGCATAAGAATCATAAAAATATAACTGTAAAGGAAAAATTCATGAAAATAATCCAAACTTCAAACGGCCGCCTAATAAAGACCAAACCTCGATTATCTAATTTTTGACCCAAGTTTGCTTGCTATTTTAAAAATTTGGATTAGCTCACCGGTGACATGTTTAACCACTAAATTGCTTTGTTTTTTTTTTCTTTTTCCTTTTTTCTTATTTATGATGATATTTTTATTTTTCTTTCAATCATCTTCATCTTGTTTGAGTGAACATCATCCATTTAAACATCTTCACCTTCTCTCATTTTTCTTCCATGGCCTTCACTATAATTCAAACCACATCTTCACCCAGAAAAAAAAAATCCTCAATGTTCACTTCATCAATTTTCCGCATTTCAATCTCATCATCTCAACAACAAATTCGACCATAAATCCCCCAAATTCAAACTCATTCACCATTTACATATTCACTAAGATGCTCATGAAAACTGTACAATTAAATTTTCGTTCTCCATCATCATTATTAATCATGTTATCTTCACCAACAATCAAATTTGAAGAAATTCTATCAAAATTCATTCATAACCCCAATTTCCCAATATTAGGTAGAGGTGTTCCCATGTTAGGTGGTAGAACGGACATCGTCACATTCGATAGGTGTCGGCGCGCAATTTTTCTCACGGCAGGCTGCGACACTCATTTGAATTAGTTGATATATTTAAAACTGAAACAAACACAAATTCCAAATTACAATAGAACATAGTTAGCCCAATTTGGTAAGATGTGCAAATGGATTTTATGTAGTTGGGTTTTTAATTGGAACACGAAACGAAATTGATGGAAGGTTTGGAGGAATGGATAAGTGAATTAATGTGTTTTTCATGAGATTGATAAGTGAATGCAAATGCCAGAATTACAACCCAACCTTATAAGCTTTCATGACTCATGAGTTGTTGCTTAACTTCGATTAGTAACTTGCGTAGAATATATGTTATTATACTTATTGTTTGACAATATATTTTCCATATATTTTGCAACCATGTGTTGTGAAGAGAGATGAAAGAGAGGAAGAAGGACGGAAAAGAGTAACAAAGAAAGATGGAAGATCACAATGTGAAGAAAGGTGAGATGGAAGTCAAAGAAAAAAAAAATTACTGCTGAAGACTTCCACCGGCTAATACATCACTTTTACCTATTTTTACACATAAAAATGTATTAGGGTCCAAAGTTGGAAAATCATGTGCAAAGTTGGGTCTAAAAATAGAAGATCAAAAGTTGAGTCTTTTATTACGTGATCTTGCAAAAGTTTAGATTAATTTTATGAATTTTTCCAACTGTAAATATTTCTGTAAACATTTCAGCGATTGATCATCTAGAAGATAATGATAAATCTGTGTATGACAACGAAAGACATAAATTCCACGTTGAGTGTTACTATCAGTCTTTCCACCCAAAGAACTGAAAGCAAATAATTTATTATATAATCTTGAATATTTTTGGAAATTCAGTGCTCTTTCATCTTTGGTTGTATACAAATAAATCAATGCTTCAGGATATTCATTAGTAGCAACTTTTACTTCCCCTGATGTGCAACAAAAACCAGGTGTTTCATATTGAAATTTCATATCATTACAATAACGACAATATGTAGGAGAAGCTAGAACATGATGCGATTGAGGAACTAACTGTCTAGCTTTAGATGCATGATCTAGAGAAAATTGAAATATATGTTAACATACTATATTCAATTTTAAAGCAATAGAATAGAAACTCAGTATATCAAACAATAGAGTATATATCTGTATTTCCCCTTCTCAATTGTCTATGTAAACAAGTACTTACACGATTTGTAACATTGTCGGTAGCATTATTATCTCCGGCATCCAAATGCATAAACAGTTCTAACATTGCTGTAGAATCTCTTTTGAGCATAACTACTACTTCGGTCTAATACATCATTGCTTTCAACAAGTCTTCTTATTCGATGTGGTAGTCTTTCCTTAACTTCATTCATATTATAGAAATCTAAACAAAATGGAAAAACTATTATATACATATCATAGTCATTTATGTACTTAAACATTAAAGATATAAAGAAAAAGAATATGATCATGATAAGAAACATGATTTTCATTGTAATTATTCTGTTGTGGTGATTCTGTTGATGTTGTTGGTTTTGTTATGGTGGTATAAAAGACTTTATGTTCTGTTGATATAAAAGACTTTATGAAATTCTCTTACAATAAAAGTACACCATAAACATGCAATATTCTTTGATATTGTGTTGTCCCAAACATTACATACATCACATGTAAAATCCAAAAACTATCTTCCACCGAAAATTGCCTGTTCTTGAAACTATAGGTCAATGATATTACATAATCATGACAGACTACACACTCCATTCTAGCTTTTCACAGGCAGTAAGAGCTATAGATGGTCTTACTTCAACAAACAAACGTTTTTTCACAAGTCTGTTCCAATTCTTTAGCAATAATATCGTTGCTTCCATACCATTTCCAAAGAACAAGAGTATATATTTGCAATACATATAATATATATATGATAAGTAAATTCAGAGTAATAAAGAAGCAGAGAAGTAAAAATGAGCAAGATTCAAATGCCGAGAAAACAAGAGAGTAGAATATTTTTTGTGAGGAAGATGATATATTCTTATTCATTCAATCCTACCCATGATTGGTAACCTATTACAACTTAAGTAGAGAAGTACTAGCTAATGAAGACAAAATAGTAAAAGGGCTAAATCAGAGGATAACTAATCAATAGTACAATCAACAGTACATCAGTCACATGCATTGAATGAGAGGCTTGTACTAGGAGAGGAAACTTAGAAAGGAAGGAAAAAAGGTAGAAACCCCTTTTTTACCCTTATTACTCCCCCTCAAGCTGTGAGTGAGCAATAGGTGAAGCTCCCAGCTTGATGAGTAGATTTTGGTGTTGTTAGTTTCACAGTGAGGATTTTAGACAAGATATCAGCTATTTGATCAACAGAGGAGACATGTTCTGTCACAATAGACCAAGATGTGACTTTGTCTCTAATGTAGTGGCAATCAACTTCTCGGTGCTTAGTTCTTTCAAGCAGTACTAGGTTGGCAGCAATTGCAATAGCTGCTTGATTATCACACTTCAGCACTGTGGGAGGCAAGTTTTTGAGACTTAGATCATTCAACAAGTAGGACAACCATGTTACTTCACATGCTGTGATGGCCATTGATTTGTACTCAGCTTCAGCTGATGATCTAGCCACCACTGATTGTTTCTTGGTCTTCCATGAGACTGGTGAATGGCCAAGGAAAATGCAGTAACCAGATGTGGAACTGCGAGAAGTGGCACAACTTGCCCAATCTGAATCACAGAATGTAGTGAGGTGAGCAGTTGATTGAGAGGCTAGTAAGATTCCTTGAGAGTATGTTCCAACCAAGTACCTCAGTAATCTCTTAGCTGTCTGCATATAAACCGTTGTGGGTTGATGCATATGTTAGCTGAGAAGTTGGACTGTGAAAGCAATATCAGGTCTAGTAATTGTGAGGTATATGAGTCTACCAAGAAGTCTTTGATAGGGAGTGGCTGAAGGCAAGGGATCCCCTTTCTCTGGTGTTAGTTTCAAGTGAGGGTCCATAGGAAGTTGAAGTGGTTTTGCATGTAGCATACCATAATCTTTTAGGAGATCCATTGCATATTTTTTCTGAGATATAAAGAAACCTGAAGCAGTCTTCTCAATTTCTAGACCAAGAAAGTAGGTCAAGTTGCCAAGATCTTTCATATGAAAAGATTTGGAAAGCATGTTCTTAAAGGAGTTGAGTTCTGTGAGATTGTTCCCTGCAATGAGCAGAACATCCACATAGACCAGGACAATGGCAATAGAGGCACTGGATGTTTTTGTGAAGAGACTGTAGTCTGACTTTGATAGGTTAAATCCAATTCAAAGGACATTAAAGTAGTGGACAACTTAGAAAACCATTGCCTAGGTGCTTGCTAGAGGCCATATAGGGATTTTTTAAGTTTGGAAACCAAATTGGAGGGAACTGGCAAAACATTCAACTATATTCTGCTGCCTAGTTCAGTATACCCTTGTGGCATTTTCATGTAGACATTTTCATACAAATCTCCATGTAAAAATGCATTGGTCACATCCGTTTGGAATGTACACCAGTCTTGCATTGCTGCTACAGCCAACACAGTCCTCACAGTAGTCATTTTTGCCACTAGGGCAAATGTTTTAACATAATCTTCACCATATTTTTGCTTGCAACCCAATATGACTAATCTTGACTTGTATCTTTTAATTGTGCCATCTTAATTATACTTTATCTTGTACAGCCACTTGCAGCCAATAGGATTTTTATTAGAAGGTAAGCTAGTAATGTCCCATGTATCATTCTGCTCAAGAGCTTCAAGTTCTCTATGCATTGCATCCACCCACTGCTGTTGGGTGATTGCTTGTTTAAAAGAAGTTGGTTCATCTGTGGAAGTTAGTGTGGAGAGGAAATAGTGGAAATGTGGTTGTATAGGTGTTTATGCAAGGTTTGAAATTGACTGTTTTTGTGTAGTTAGGTTCTTTTGTGGAGCTTGGTTTTTCTGTGTTGGATCAACATATTGCTGCATCCATGAGGGTTTTTTGTGCTGTCTAGTTTATCTTCTCAATATAGTATTACTGTCAGTTTGATTAGTAGGTTCATTTTCTATTTGGCTTGAGGTTTGATCATCGTTGATTGGGTTGTCATCAACATCATCAACAACTGAGTTAAGATCATCAAAGGCTATGTTAGGATTGGAGTTTGGTGAAGGATCTGGAATTGGTGTCATGTAGTTCTTTGTTGAAGCAGGAAAAAAGGAAATATATGCTCATGAAAAAACACATATCTTGAGACAAAGTTGAGCATGGTTGTGAGGTTCAGTAATTTGTACCCCTTTTGAGCATTATGGTATCCAAGGAAGAGACAAGGCACTCCTCTAACAACAAATTTATCACTGGAGTTAGCTGGATTACAAGCAAATGCTAGGCATCCAAGAACTTTCAAATGCTTGTAATCTGGTGGTTTGTTGTACAAAGCTTCAAAAGGAGTTTTGTTCTTCAATTCCACTGGTAGTCTGTTGATAATGGGTGTTGTTGTCATTACACAATCACCCAAGAACACAAGTGGCAGAGATGCTTGAAACCTCAAGGCTCTTGCCATCCATTTCCAACACATGCCTGTGTTTCCTTCCCACCCTTGCATTTTGTTGTGGCCTCTTCACACAAGATGTCTAGTGCACAATTACATTTTCAGCAAAAAATTCTCTGCATGATTGAATATCAAATTCCAGAGCATTATCAGTCCTCAAGTGTTTTGTTTTATTGCCAAAGTAATTTTTGTCATAATTTGAGAGTATCTCAAAGATACCCAATGAGTCACTCTTATGTTCAAGCAGATATATCTATATTGCTCTTGTGTGATCATCCACCATAGTCATGAAATATCTAAAATTGTTCCTGGTCATTTCTCTATATGGACCCCAGATATCCATATGAATCAGATCAAATGTTTCTGCTGCATGAGAGTGACTTAGAGAAAAGGACAATTTAGTGAACTTTGCCATGGGACAGGTAATACAAATGTTCTGATTAGAACTACTCACATAAGGCTTGACCTCAGCTATGTGTTGCAATTTTGACAGTGAAGCATGCCCCATCCTGTTGTGCCATAAAGAGTATGAGGCAGCTTTGCTTGAGTTCATGTAGCTGGGAACATTAGTCCTAGCTAGTTAGTAAGGTAGTACAGGCCATTCTTAACTTCTTCGACTCCTTTGATTACTTTGCTTGCTGAGTCCGTTAGGTTGCAATTACCAGCAGAGACAACAGCTTCACATCCACTATCCTTGCTCAACCTTCGTACAGACATTAAGTTTAATCCAAAGTCAGGAACACACAACACTTCTTTAAGCATTAGACCATTTCCTAGGTCAATTTCACCAATATGTGAGATTAAAGCTTTATCTCTAGTGGGTAAGTTGATTCCAGAAACATTGATGGCTTTAGTCACATTGCTCAAGCAATGTAGATTGGGTGTCATGTGATGAGATGCTCTAGAATCTATTAATTTTCATCACCCTTCACATTTAGGCATGATATCATTCCTGAGAAATGATAATCTAGATCATCATCAGCCACAGACCCCTTTGCTTTATCCACACACAAACTAGGGAAAATGGAGGCTAGCTGATCCAGTTGTAGTTGTGTGAACACAAACCAGGAGCTGGATTGCTAGAAGCTCCCCCATTTGCCATTGCAGCTACCTTTGACCTGTTAGGGTTCCATTTTATTGATGAACCACCAATATCCTTTATTACAGACTTTGTGATAGTGGTTTTTCCATGCTTGGAATGCCATTTTGGATACCCTATCACAGTCCAGCATCTCTCAGCACTGTGCCCTTTGGCCCCACATGCATTACATTCAGGTTTCACGGTGACACCATTCCTATTGTATAAAGCTAACATTTCAGTTTCTATTTTTGATGTTTTCAGAACATCTCTTTGAGACTCCTCTTATTGAATCATTGAGCAAGTAGTTTCAACATTAGGAAGAGGAGTTATCATGAGGAGCTGAGTTCTTATGTTGGAGTAACTATCACTCCGTCCATTCAGAAACTGAAATAATCTAGATTCCTCTTTACTTGTTCATGGTTTCCATGAAAACTAGCATGTGAGAACTAGGTGAAGGCACATTAGGATACAAATTCGTAGAATCAATCTCTTTCCACAGTTGCGACATAGATGTAAAGTAATCATTAACAGACGAAGAACCTTGTTTAAGTTCATAGATGCTTTTATTAAGCCTATACTTTCTAGACCCATTAGTCAAGGCAAACCTTGTTTCAAGAGTTTTCCAAACAGTAGATGCAGATATATAATAAAGGATAGATTTTTTTATTGAAGGAGAAACATTACCATTAATCCATGCTATGACCATGTTATTACAAAGGTCCCAAAGCTCCCCCTTAACTTCATCATATTCATCTCTGACAATGGCTCCTGTAACAAATCCCATTTTTGATTTTGAAGAGAGTTGGATCTCCATCTCCCTTCTCCAAGATATGTACTCACTTGCACCTTGTAATTTCTCCTGTTTACTTGTTCATGGTTTCCATGAAAACTAGCATCTGAGAACAAGGTGAAGGCACATTAGGATACACATTCATAGAATCAATCTCTTCCCACAGTTGTGACATAAATGTAAAGTAATCATTAACAGAAGAAGAACCTTGTTTAAGTTCATAGATGCTTTTCTTAAGCCTATACTTTCTAGACCCATTAGTCAAGGCAAACCTTGTTTCAAGAGTTTTCCAAACAGTAGATGCAGATGCATAATAAAGGATAGATTTTTTTATTAAAAGAGAAACATACCATTAATCCATGCTATGACTGTTTATGCCAAAAATCGCTTAGAACGATCTTAGGTTGGGACTGCGACGGCTAGATAGACTATGCAATTCGATGAGTAAAGAATAACAATGCAAAGTATAAAAACGAAAGAAATTAAAGTAGACAAGACACAATATTTTGATGACGCAGAAAACCCAAAGTGGGAAAAACTGCGGGTGGGAGTAATTCCACCGTTTCACTATGATGAACGTAGGATAAACTTTGCTTAGAGTACAATGCGAGTGATTTAACTTAAGAGTATTTTTCAGTGAGCTGCCTCTGTCCCCTTGGACTGATTAGTGAGCTGTATTTATAGCTTTTAGACCTAGAAAACACCTCCAACGGCCTTCTTAGGCTAATAACCGTCTCCCCTAAAAAATAGGAGAGTGGTTTCCCTCTTTTTCTCCTCGAAGGCTGACCTCTGTCCAGGTTCAATGTACCTCCCCAGTAGACTTGTTCAACCTTTTGAATCTGCTGAAGAATTGATTTGAACCGTTCAACGGTCTCCAGGAATCTCGGACTAACGGTTACTGACTCGTCTGGGGTCGAGTCTAGTCAGGGAATATCGACCATAACAGTTTGCCCCGGATTATTGACTCGGCAACTTGGCAGTTGAAGAGCTATAATCCCACTTTTACGAAATAACTTCCCACTACCTCTTGGTAACCGCGCCTAATAACTGCCTCCCCCAACTACTTGCCTATAAATGTCCTTTACTTTTTACTTTTACAATTTCACAAAAAATAAAAGATAAAAAATTTGAAAAAACTCAAACTGACAAAAAGGAGGAATCTGGAAGAACGTCATACTGTAGCTGAGAGGCGTGACTGTGCTTTCCTTCAACAAATTTCCAGGTATTTTCTTTTTCTGCTTCTTGAATTTTGCTTCCATTGAACTTTATCTTGGATGTCTAGTAGAATTGCTTTACCAAAGAGATCTAGATTTTCGTTTAGACTTCTAGAAAAAATGGGGAAGCCGAAAGAGAAGTCTTCCGAGGCAGAGCCTCTGAGTTCAATTGAGAAGACGGGGGTGGAAGCTTTTAGGGTTCTTGCTGGTCTTCCGAAAGAAGCGGTGATCGAGGTTCCGGGGGCACGACCAGCTGTCGACTGCCCAGAAGGTTTCGTGTTGATGTACGAATATCCTTTTAAACTAGGGTTTAATTATGAGTTTTCCCCTCTTTCCAAGGCGTTGATGGAGGCTTTGTCGGTCGGACCCGGCCAACTGATGCCCCAAACTTGGAGGGTCTTGCATGTCTTAGAAGGGCTTAACCCTCTTGCGACGAAGCCTCTTAATATTTTTGATTTGATGGTTTGTTACAAAATTCAAGTGAAAGAAGATAAAAGTTGCGCGTTGGTGCTAAAGCGTGGCGCTCGTCCGTTAGTGGAAAAATCGGGTTACTCCAACGACAGGGGTTGGCGTCCCCGTTTTGTATTTGTGAAGAAATCGTCTCTAGATGCATTTGTGAATTGGCTTCCAGACCAGTGGCGTTTCGAAGGTACAGACCCTTCGTTTCGCTTTGATATTTTCCAATTGATTGACTTGTTTGCTTATGTTTTCCTTTCTTGTAGGTATCGGCTCAAGCTCGTTGCGTCCTAAGGCCGACAGTGCTGCTAAAGTAGAAGAATTCTTTAGTGCTTTCAGCGTCGAAGATCGTACATTCGTTCGTCCCACCGTAGTAGAAGACGAGACAGAAGGAGAACATAGTGCGGCTACTGCTAGTGAAGATCCTGACATGGCTTCAGGTATTCGTGCGTATCGATCATTTTTTATTGTTGCGGTTACCTTCTACTTAGTCTGATTGCAGTCTCGTCTTGCTTTTTAGGTGCGGCCTCTAGTAAAGGTGGAAGTGGTAAAATGTCGATGGACGAGATGTTTGAGCGTGCTTCGAAGAAGAAGAAACTGAGTTCTGATCCCGCTGACGTTCAGATTCTTGAGACGAAACCTAATCTGGTTCGTCCTCCTCCTCCAAGGTTTGAGCGAGGGGCGTCCACAAGGAGTTCGTCATCTCAGAGCCGTGGTTTGCTGATCACGCTCCCTGAGGATTTCTTGGCTGAAACGGCCGATACTACTTTTATCTGGCCTTCTGCTGAGAAGCTTCTAGTTCCGGCGGCTAAGAAGCGTCTGGAGAAGATGACTCCTATTGAAGTGATAAGCGAAGCCATCAACCTTCAGCTACATGTAAGTTCGTCTCCTTTTACTGTGTTTCATTTGCCCTTAACCGAATTTCCTTTGTTTAAACTGTTTTTACTTTGTGTAGTCTCTCCAAGATACTCTTGCTACGAGAGATCGTCTAGTCTCGTATGAAAAGGATGTCGAGTCTGCCCAGGCTGCTATGAATGTGGCTAAGGAGAAGACAAAAAAGGCCGAGGCTGACTTGACTAGTCTCAAGGCCGCTTTGGTCAAGCTGGAGGCTGAGAAGAAGAAAGAAGTGGCGAACTTGGAGGAGATGCTTCATACTGCTCAGGAGGATGCCAAGAATTCTAAGGCCCTTGACATCTTGTTTGGTCGTGCCAAGGTCCTGAAGACGTTTGTGGATGGACAGCTGACTTTGGAGGATGCTCAGGCCGAACTAGACAGGTACCTGGCTGGAATCGGAAGTATGGCTGATCTGGTTGACGAAGAAGCGACCGTTGAGGAGCAGAAATCCACTGCTGAGTCTGCCCCTGCTTCTACTGACGCAGATCAGCTTGCT